>ML682014.1:26078704-26619912 GCA_007922195.1 Podocnemis expansa
CCCATAGTTTAAAAAAACCTTGCCACTAGCCTGCAGTGTTTGTATAGGCCTAGTTTTCATGGTAACCTTAAGTAATTATTAGAGTCTGACATGAATAGGATCAATATCTGCCCTGTGTTTACAATGAAATTAAAGTGCACAGTGAATTTTAAGCTTAGTAATTTTGGTGTAGGTAAAAGTATGTGGCTATATGTCTCAGTGCAGCTCTCAAAAGGTTTAATAATTGACTTGTGCGGCTCTTGAGTTCCGTAAGTTTGGCCACCCTGTATAAAGTAATGGGAAGCATGACATTTTATCATCTGATTCGTAAATCTGAAAAAATTAGAAGCCTTGACTATGAATCAGTGTTTCCCAGTTGTTTTCACAGCAACACACCAGGATACACAAAAGTTTTAGTATTCCCCCTTTAAAAATATTGGGAGCCTACTACCTACTATCTAGTCATAAAGAAATAGTGATCACAACTCCCATGTTGGTACCTCATGACTTAAACACCATGAAATTCAACAGTTTGAGTAATAATGAATTACAATTGCTTAAATATGGGCTCCTTTGTATGATATATAATAAATGTTCTATATGATCCATTTCTAAATGGAGGCAATCTTCATTATAATCAATTGTTGTTCATGATAAACCATTAAAAAGTTATTTAAATAGAAATTTTCTCCAACTGATACACAGAATCCATAAATATTCTAACTCCCAATGGATCTTGCCGTTTACTTCATCAGTACTATATCACTGAAGTTTTCCCTAAGTGTTACTATATAGCTGATTAAATCCCATGACTATGTCTTGTTTTAAAACATAAAGAAAATAAGGACTGGGGAGTTGCTCCTGTGTTGCATTTTTTGTTTCTTTCAAGTCACTTCTCTTCAATATGTTAAAACTCCTCTTGAAAACAAACATATTTTGCAGTCCAGTAGCTGTTTTAAACATGTTCATGGCCTGCTTCCATGTAATAAATTGGGCTGGCTCATCACATTTCACATATACAGGGTTGGGCCTTGTCAGCTCTTAGTTGGATTACAGTCAGGGAACCCCTAAGATGCTCAAACAAACCTTATTTTCTGTTGGTCTAACCTGCTTAGCAAAGAAGAGAGAACACGAGCACCTACTTGATCATTAGCATTTACCAATTCACAGAAGCAAGGGAATCAACTGTCAGGCTATGATTATTAGCAAACAGGCAGATTTCTATGTAACAACATTTCTCAGTGCATATAGATCTACTGATGGAGTTTTAGATCCTCTCAGTTGCTTTTAATACTTTTTTTAGCCTGAAATGAATATTCATGCATAATGCATCATAGCAAAGTGTAAAGCTTATTTTTTTCTAAACAAGTAATATAAATACAAACGGAGGGGTGTTCTCTTTATAGGACGAGTATTGCAAAAGTACAGGTTATTGTAGCTAGTTTTCTTTTTTCACCAATCTTTGATTAATTTTCACAACCTTGGTTTCTTTCATACTATAAAGCATAAAGTTTGTTACAGGAATAGCATTTAAAAGTCATTTGGCATTTGCAGATTCCAAACGAGTATGTATATACTTTGTGTAATTTGGAAGGGCTTTTTCTTAGTCCTAATGACTGCATGATTACTGAGAGGTGATGCTTTATTTTTTATTAAACTCTAGTATAGGATGACGATTTTGAGATGCAAGAAGTATCAGTCCAGTATATAATGTGAAATTTACTAACACTCCCATTCCTGCAAATAGTTCCAGATATGCTTAACTTTGTGCATGTGAAATCAAGTGGATTACTTTCATGTGCAAAATTATGAAGAAATATATATATAAGTTTGTGCTCTTAATGAATTTTTCTCGTTTTACTGGACAACAGTGAGTCCCGAAGGTCTCCCCAAACTTCAGAGTATCTGTCACCTCCGGCTGGCCCGGGTTCAAACAAACATTGGAGGCAAATCTAACTTTGTAACTCAGGTTTATTAAAGGGACAGGAGAAAAGGGATTAACATATGGGAGCACAACACCTTATTGTAACACAAGCCCCATCTCCTAAGTAGCCTTAAAACTCCTATTACCTAAATAAAAATAAAAAAAACACATAGCAGGTGAATAACTGGTTCACCCGGGGTCGAGTGGTCACAACCCCCTAAAGACCCAACTGGTCCTTTCTCCCACCTTCCTCCCTCCCTGATCAGGGGCCCTCTAATAATCATGGTTCTCCGGCCTAGGCGATGCTGATCTTATGACTCCGTGCAGGATCCCACGCTGTCCTCAGGGTCTTGAGGGAGGAGGTCCTAGCTTGGGGCTGCTTCTTCTGGCCGCTGGGGCCGGGACCCTTAACCAACAGTCTGTTCACCCCAGAACAGAGTCCACCTCAGTGCCTCCTGTCTGGGCTACTGATCTTCAGGGTCTCCTGTAGTCTGTCCTCTTCAGGCCTTCCAGGAGTGCTCAGGTTAAATCTGTTGGACCACTGATCTTAGGGATCAGTGATTTAAGTCAGCTCAGTCTTTCTGAGCCTCCAAGGCCTCCAAACAGTCCAGTTGCCTCAGGCATGCCGTCCACAAGGCAGCGGAGAGAGTGAGCTATTAGATGAACAAGCCAGCAAACAACAGCCACCGCAAACGAACCCCAACAACCACACCGTCGCCTCAGCGGGCGCTCCTTAAATACTCTGCCCCCAGTCAATCAGTGCTGGGCCTTTTTGCACCAAAAAAACCCTCTCCCCCTAACTAACATGAGGAATCCTCTCGAAGCAAGCGGTCCAAGGGATTCCTCAGGCCAGGCTCATCTGCCTGGCTCTAGGCGGACTCCCAGCCCTGGCAAACTGCCAAACATCCTCACTGGTTACAGTTAAGAAACTAACCTAACTCAGTCTATTCCCAAACAAGGTTACACAAACTACTTATCCATTACACTTAGATCAACCTCTGCTGGGGATGAACGGCACCAAAGAATCCCTGTGCATTATAATATTATAACTCAAACATATTATGATTCAAATAAAGGCAAGTACCTTTATACTGTAAAAATCCTCTACAGTGCAGGATCAGCATCTAAACCATTATGATAGCCAGCTGTCACATTTATTACAAACTATTGTGTACTGTGACAAAATATATGAAGCAAAAGATTACTTCAGTTTAGCTCCTTTGCTACTTTACTATAGATTGTTATAACTCACTCTCTCTCTCTCTCTCTCTCTGTACCTCTCTTTCATGGTAGTGAAACAGAATCCTCTGAAGCATACAGCTGTGGAGAGAAAAAAATACTAAAATTGTAAACCAGTACTTAAAAGGTGGAGGGAGTGGAAATCAATAATTTGAAACCCTAAAAAAAAAAAAAGGCTAAGGAAGCTACCAAAATGTTTTAACTGTACCCTGATCTATTAAACAAAGACTAAGCTTCCCTACACTGAAGTGGAGACACAGGAAAACACACACACACACACACACACACACACACACACACACACACACACACACACCTCTGACACCAAATTATTTCATATTCTGCTATATTTTTAGCTTCTGAATTCTAGTTCTTCAGAATTTCATAATCTCTGACAAATATTGAATAGGGCAGTCAAAGATACACACATGGTTACGATTTATGGGGAATACTTTGTGACATTGATACTGTTTTATCAAGAAGTCACCAAGTCTTGATGATTGAAACAGACCTCCATAGCAATTTGCTGCTCATAGATATTATTAGAGAAATTGGGCATGATTCAGTCATTGTGGGACTTTCTAGGAGGAAATTTACCACAATTTTATTTACATAAGGAAAGAAAGAAGATCCATGGCCCTCACATCTTCCTTCTGTAAAGTATCTAACAAGTTGCTGTAGACATTTGCTAGTATGTGTCACTCTGGATGGGTGGCTCCCGGTGATAGTTCTAGAATTACACGCATCTGATGATCTATGCTCCATCTCTCCCAATCTCTGTTTCATGCCTCAGCCCTCTGGCCAAATTCTTTCCTCAGTTCCCCCTTCTGGGGTAGGGCTTAGTCTGGGAAAGCCCACTCCCACTCTGAGTCAAATAGCCACCACTACTCCTATCACTGCCCACTGGTGGTCTCAGGAGGTGGTGAGGGCCCACCCACTTCTCTGGGCCTTGACCCAGGTACCCCATGCATCACACTTGGTAAGATCTCAACTTCCAACACAATTCATCAGGTCCTCTCAGCCAAGTACACATCAACACCTGTAACCTCTCAAATTTATATCAGGGTTTGGGCTCTGACTAAGTCCCTGCTCCTGTCTCCTGCAGCTAGCCAGAAAATACATCCTCCCACAAAGCACATCAGGTGAAGGCCCATCCAGATTTTGGGCTCCAGCCTTTTTGTATACAGGAGTCCTGGGCCCTGACTGGCTCTTCAGCTGCCTGCTTCCATTGGCTGCTCCTTTCTGCGGGGTTTTTAACCCTTTCCCAACCAAAGCAGAGAAACTAACCCACTCAGTTGTCACACCCAGTCTGTAAATATGGACAGATATGGTTTGGAGTCATATTGGCTTCTGAGGTTAGATTGGGATTTTTAAAGGAATCTAAGGAAATGAGGAATCCAAATCCCATTGAAATTCCTTAGTTTAGTTTTTCAAAGGAACCTAAAATAACATATCAGGAAGCTCTTACTATACTTTAACCTAACTCACATGTTAGTAAACTGAACTGTTGCAGACCTCTACAAGATCTGAGCAGAAAAGCTGTTGCCACACATTATTCTGTCAGGGCCTTAAATAGACTATTGAGTGGCCACTGAGGATTTTATTGTCCATGATGAGGTAATAGCTCAATTTGCTGAATATTCTTCTTCTACTACTCAAAAAAGATGTAGCGGGAATAGAAAGCATTCACAGAGGGTAAAAGATGATAACTGGAAGTGTGGAAAGGAAGACTAATTTAAAGAGAGAACAAATTAGAGGAAACAAGACAGAAGTCCATGAAATGATATAAAGCAAACTGCGTGTGCCAACTTTCTCCTAAAGAGCAAGGAGGGGCATTCAGTGAAAGGCAGTGCATTTAAGAAGTGATATAAACAATCTTTCCTTTCAATACAATGTCTATAAAACTCATGGAACTCATGCTGAGGCTAAGAGACTAGCAGGAGTCACAAAACAACTAAACATTTACATGGACAATGAGAACATTCAGTTACATTAGGTATGATAAACTTGTATCAGAGGTACAAACACTTCAGCCATTGATTCCCTAGGGTAAACAAAAAATTACTTTCTCATTTTGGATTTGTCCATTAGGAGTTTCTTGGCCCTTCCATTGAAGCATATTTACTCCCCAGAACAGGATGCCAGAGCAAATTGAACTACCTAATAGGACAGTTCATATATTTTTCATTACTGTGATTTAGCTAACCTAATGATGCTTAGATAGTAAAATTCTCCTCCAGAAGGTCTAGACTCAGGCAAGTTCCAGTAATAAAAGGGGTCTTGTGATCCCCAGTGATGTAATTGTTAATTCTTTTTTCCTCCACCCCAGAAGCTGGGCTATAGATATATGTGACTGAATTTAACTTTTTTCCTTGGTCTAATCTGTAATTTCTTTCACAGGGGTTTTCCATCTATCAAGGTAGGTGCTTCCTGATTGTGCCATTCATCCAAGACAACCTCCACTCTACAAAACAAGAAACACCAGTACTTAAAGGATTTTAGCTGTGAGTCTAGAGTATTTTGGATGTTTTATTAAGACTGCATAAAATATAAGAAGAAACACATATTTTCATGGAGACTACCCCTGAGTCTTTCTGTCCATGGAGCACATATTTTCAGTACTGTTGCCTTCATTTGCAGCGATTAAGCAATATCCCTACTTCTGGTTCCTCAGGATCTTCCCATGGCAAGAGAAGAAAACCATGGTTCATGACATATGAGGCTTTAGTTTTGATAGTGTTAACAAATGTACCAAAGAGCATTACCTGATGCTAGGTACCAAATAGAAATAATTCTCAACATTAAACAAGTACCTTTACTTTGCTACTATCCAAGAATATTATAAGGAAAAAGAAAATCACAGATGTAAGTGGGGAGGGCTCTTCCTGTTAGTTATGATCAAGAAGGGAAGAGGCACATTACTCATATTTAATTTCAGTTGTTGAAACAGTGAGAGGAACTCTGGCCACTCAGTTTTGGGAAGGTGAGAAGAATGGATTATCAGTGGTTCACAACCTTTTTGAGGTTGCAACACACTTGGTGATGGATTGGGACTGTAGAGGACACGCCAGTCCACCTCCCTGTAGGCTGACTTAAGCCATCTCCTTGATTTGCCATGACACACTGTTGTGTGGTGACACAGTAATGTGTCCCAACTCTGGTTGAGAACCACTGGATTAGATAAGTCAAAAAGTAACATACCAAAGGGAGAAGGTTTCATTTAATCAGTTAATTATATACAATGACCATCAAACCAAATGCCATGGCAAGAAGTAGCATACATTGAGACCAAGAGCCTAAATAGGAGATAATGAGAATTTCAGTTGAGTTAGTTACCTAACTTTCTTAGACTCTTTAATAATGCACTCTAAGTATGTACCTACATCTTTTGGTACATGTATGCCTTTGTCTAATTTCTGTCAGACCACAATGATCCAGATTTAACCAACCAAACAAACAAACAAAATGTATTTAAACAAAAATAAGGACATATTAATAAATATTGATTTATTGTAATATACAGCAAAATAATTCTTTTGGCTCAAATTCTTTGATTTATTCATCTAGATAACAGGCCACAATGAAAATTTTGTGATTAAATTGTAAACCTCATCATGCCTAAAATATAATTTATATTCAAGTTTTGTGGAGTTATTGTTTTTGCAATTTCTCTACCATTTTCTGTTTTCCAAGGAAACACTCTCTCCATTGCATAACAGAAAAGAAAATATAACCCTGCACTGGCACATTTAAGAGTGCTTTGGGCTAGAATGATCCTCCAGCCCTCTGCATTCATGGAATATGATTTAAAAGAGGGAACTCTATTCCAATAGAGTACCTTTTCCCTGTTATGTTAAACTAATTTTAATTTTTACTCAGGTGGAACAACACACATGGTTAAAATTTTTTGTTATATGTTTGCTTGGCATTGTTTTTCTTTGCTTTATAAAAACAGCTCATATCAGTGCAAGAAATTCTGAGTTCACAATTGCAAACAGAATCAAGCCTCATTCAAAGCCATAGTACAGCAAGTGTATTCCTACGATGTTATCACAAAGTTGATAGAAATCATGTGATATGAAATATATCATTTAAACAAACATGCATATACATAGAAACAAGATTGTAGCTGGGGTAATGGTGATACAAAACATAATTCCTCTTAAAATGAAAGGTAATTATAATGGCATTCCTCTTGTGGAGTTATATTTAAAGAATAAATGCATCCTTCCCCTTCAGATCAGCCTTCCAAGGGACCCTGCCCATCAGCTCCTAAGGGAGCCCAAATCTGCTTTTCTGAAGCCCAGGGTCTGCATTTTGCTTCTTTCCTTTTTTTCATTAATCAGCATCTTGAACTCTACCATCTCATGGTCACTGCTGCCCAGGATGCTATTCACTTCTACTTCCCCAGTCAATTCCTCTCCGTTTGTGAGCAGCAGGTCGAGAAGTGCAAAGTCACTAGTTGGTTCTCCAGTATTTGTACCAGGAAGTTGTCCTCAATACTCTCCAAAAACTTCCTGGATTGCCTGTACACTGCCGTATTGCTCTCCCAGCAGATGTCAGGGTAATTGAAGTCCCCCATGAGAACCAGCGCCTGTGATCTCGAAACTTCTGCTAGTTGTGGTTTGTCAGTAAACAGATACTGCATTGCAATGGTGGACGATGTGTTTGTTTGTAAAGCACATGGGCAACAAAAGCTGATCTATAAGCGGAAGATACGATTCATAATCAATGTAAGGTATAAATAATACAGAAGTATCAAAAACCGTATGTACAGTTTCTTTTCCTCCAGTCAACAGCTAAATCCAGCAGCAGATGCAAATTAATCTAAGTTAACTAAATAACTGAATAGATTCTAATGCTAATTATCCAGCACCAGTTGATGAGCAGTCTATTTCTCTAAGTAGTTCAAATCATGTGTGTCTTATGCCACAAAAAAATAAGGACATCATCACAGTAAGGTCAAAGATACGGGTTTGCTTGTTTCTAATCAATGTGTTCAGCAAGGGAAGATTTGGTTCACCCTTGCTGAGGACAAGAATTCAAACACTGAGACTGTGGGGCATAGGCATAAAGGAGAAATAAAAACTGGGCAGTGTTCTTTCCATAGAACCAGAAGAGAGTTGGGCTTTTCAAAAAATATTCAATATTCACAATAAGAGCCAGATTTTCAAAAGATCTCAGCTCCCAGTTAGGCACCAAAATAAATTACCAGCTTCTCAGGACGTGATGAATTCTTATGACCATTTGGTCCTTAAAGTAATATTTCCCCCTGAGCATCTTCATCTAGCCAGGTCATATGTAAATAACTGAAAGCAGGAGCTTTCCAAGTCTACTTCCACATCCATTTGGGCAAAGGTTACAAGTCTGACTATATTATGATCATAGCATACATAACGTCTTAGCTGTATCCACTCAGTTACATTATAAGGGTGAGACCTTAGATTTGTATTGTGACAGAATGCATGGTGAAATATGTTGAGCTCATGCCAACTGGAGACAGTAAACCATTTTGTCAACACACTCTTTGTAGCTACCCTAGCAATCAATCAAAATTGTGACTCTGGACCAGGTAAGTCTGATTATGGGAAAATGGGAGGTGAGGAGGAAGGGAGGGATGATTAGAAACCATACTTTCTATTCATGTGAGATCCTTATTCATCTCCTCTGATGAGTGGCTCTCTAATAAAATTCATTTGTAAAATATAAATTGAGGTACATTGGCATCACTTGTCTAATCGGAAGTGTCATGTAGCATGTCCGTAGGGTGATTGCTCTGCTTTGCTTAATGATCTTCTAACTCTTCTGCTGTGCACATTGACACCTTTTATTAGCCAAGTGACCCCACCATTCAGGGCTAACTATATAGCAGAACTGTATGTTAAATTAAGGAGGAACCCATGCTCAAAACCACATTTATTAAGGACCACCTGACCAACTGAGCACCTGAAGGCATCCCCAAGAATTTTACACTATTAAATTATATTTAATAAGTAACCATTTTTCCTGTGTGATTAGGAGCAGTTCAGAACCAACTAGAAGAGACTGACTGAACTGCTTTAAAACTCAGTGCCCATAAAGAATACACATCATTTGTTCACTTAGACAACTGATCAATCACAATGTGATGCAGTCACTCATTATATTTAAGACTATGATTTTGGCACAGGTATTTTACTGAAAGTCATGTAACATGACATGGGAAATAATACATCATGGAAATGTACACGGGACTGGCATTAGGAAGTAACAAGAACGGCAATTGCCTTACGTCTCTCACTACAGATGGATCCATTAAACTAAGTTACAGGTGGTGAGGGTGAGGCCCTAGGCCCAAGCCAGAATCCTGCTGCTCAGGGCGCAATTACTGAAATTTTCAAGAAGCCACAGAGGTCTTCTAAAATCACAGAACCCAAAACAGATTTGTAGTTGTAATTATATCCCCAGTTTTTGAAATCAGCACAGTCACCAAAGACTCAAACCCTTAGAATCACACAATTACAAGTTAGCAAGAATATTAACATCCTATTCAAATAGAAGTCAATTTCAGAAACATCAGCAGCATATGGTTTTAAAAGGGTTCAGTTCTCATTTTCACCTGCAAACTGCAATCAGCCTATCTAAATCTAAGTTCCCAAGTAACTTAGTTTTCACATATAAAAATTAAAGAAACCCAAATTAAAGGCGATTCAAAAATGCTGAGTCATCACAATATGACGCCACTTGGCCTCTGTGATAGCTAGAAGAGGATGGTCAACTAGGTTTACATCACACAGGTGCTACAGAATGGACCATCTTGACTGATTTCATTGAAATTCAAGTTTAAGGCATGCTCCTCAATTCATGGGGGCTATTAACATACTTAGATGAAATGCAAGCTTAAATACTTAGATGGACCAGGGCTTAAAGCTCAGGGCCTTGCATTATTGAGCCTCTAAAAACAAAAGCAAAGTATAGATTCTATAAGCAAGGGCACATAAAAATTAATAGATACACATGACCAGTTTGATACTCACAGGGGAAATTACACTTCAATGTGCTAAATACTGCACTTATGTCCATCGATATAAATCCACTAACTGTAATATGTTTCCATACGTGTAACTGAAACAAGTTTTTCTTAGTGTTTCATTCCAGAAAGCTATGACCTGCCGTTTTTTTCAACTTGGGATTGGGCACACGCTTTTGGATCTATTATCTGTTTTTAAACTGATGCAGAGTTCTTTCGGTTATCTATCTGCATGATCAGTATGAAGAGTTATTAGCTGTAGATGGCTTCAGTTATGCCCCATTTTCTATTCCTTGTTGACCTGGATAGTGAAAGCAAATCAAAACTCCATTTAGCTATTTGAATCAACTGGAACTACTCATCTGTAAATGAAAAGTGATCCTTTCATGCTAGAATATTTAGTTCAAAGTCTACCAGTTTGGTTAGAGGAATACATTGTCAGTGTCACATCTTATAATGCAGTATGGAAGTTTAAGTGTTCCTCTTCTATCCAATGTGGTAAAGCATCCTATGACAATTACTGGAATGATGTATGATCAATCAGGAGCTGAATGATCAGACATGACCTCTGTAGGCAACTGTGTCTTAAATTTGAGAGAACACCAATCATTCAACCTAATCAAGTGATGTGACTGACTTTACACTCATTACTGAATTATACTATAAAATATACATTAATTATTAAAATACCTGTTCAAGTTAAGATACTCTGCAATAAATAGGTATGATATATATTGCATGTGCATGCACTTAACATGTAATATGAGTAGTGACAATCATTTACCTTATCTAATTAATTCTGAAAACAGGCTTTTAATCAAGACTTGCAAGGATCTATTTAATTCAGCTTTTCATAAAATGATCATTGTACTTTCATAAACAAATACAAGTGACTTATTAAAACCTTTCTGCTGTTTTATTATTTTTAAAACTAAAATTATAAAGTAACAATGACTGAGTATTTATCTGTGTTTTCTATTTTTAGCTGAATGAATGAATTGAAACATTCATTTCCAGAAAGATTATCTATTCAAAATAAAACAAACAGAACAAAACAAAACAAAACAAAACAAAAAAACCATACCTGTATCCAGCATTTGCTGGCAACTGGAAGAAAATCATCAGTGTACAAAGTTTAGACTATGTACTTCAAACATTTCTCATTTAATAAATTTAATTCTAATGTCTTGAGGTTGCCTTTACAATAGAATTTCCTCATTTATTTTGTTATTTTAGCTACAGAACTAATGAAAAAGGAAATTAAAGTGTCCAAACTTAACTAACAAAATGAGAAGCTTGTGTCTTCTGAGGGAAGCCTAAACTGTTAGCCAAACAAGTACTTCATGCCTATTTGACCCAAGCAGACGTCTACTGAAGTTGTGAAAATAAAGACCATGGAATTATTCCCCAGAAGATCATCTGCCCACTGTGAACATACTGGGTGTGCCCTCTAACAGATTTAACATGGCCAGTTCTGAATTACTACAAAACAGAGCCAGATTCTAATCTCAATTAACTAGTGCAAGTCACTCAATTGACTCAGTGGAGTTATGATAGGCAAGCGTTATGTGAGATCAGCATTAAACCCATTAAACCTTAACTGGTTTCTTCTACCTTTAGCACTGCATATGATGAAAGGATGAACCTCTGTGACATTTAACTATAAAAGTAGTCTCCTAAAAGACTAATGGTCTTGGTCATAGAGCTTTTCAAATTGTCCGATTAACAGCAGCTCATCTCAGGATGCATTGGAGAAAATATAATAGATATTTTTACCAGCAGCTGTCAGAGTGCATTTCATCCAGAATCAAAAGATAATGAAACTGGACAGGGCCAGATAGACTTCTGTTCATCTGTGCCCTTACAAAAGGATACATCTTCCTGATGTGAATTTTATAGCAAAAAAAAAAAGGAAGCTATTATAGACCAGTTTTATAATTCAAGCCCCACAATCATGGGGCTGATATTTTAAACTGAAGGTTAAAAATCTCAACAAATTATACATACCAGACAATATCCAGACAGAGAAACCACACTCATTTCCTAAAAAAAAAAAATAAAAATAAAAATATTACAAGGGGAAATTAAATATACTGAAGTATCTAATGTGAATAAGTAATATTACAGTTGACAGAATGACTCAGATCTTGTACCAGGGTTGTGCTGGGTAAAATTGGAACTTAGAGTTTAAATAAATGACATCTTAGTGAAAAGATTCCCCTCAGTGGGGACTTTGTGAGAAGGTAATGTTCTGCAAAGACATTTTTTTCAAATATTTGCTGCACAACAGAATTTTAAATCAGTTTGTTAAGCTGAGATTTGGCTAGCAAGATTGTCATTCATCTACCCATTAAAAACCAGGACTCGTGTCAAAAACAAGACAGGCAGAAATTGCATAGATTGAGGCTGAAAGGAGTTTGAAAATCAGGTCAGACTTCAAGTCTGTACTGGGTAGACATTTCAAGGGATAGCTACAAACTAGCATGGAGATAAGGGACCAAATGCTCCATAATTAGTGTATCACAGAATAGTAGAATTCTGTCCAAAGCCATGCTGTCCATGGATACATCAGCTTGGGGGTTTTAGTTTGTACCAGCTGGCAAGGATACTGAGGGACCTTCTGCCAACTGTGGATAGCCAAATACAATATCTTTCGGTCATTCTTCCTCGTCCCCCAAGTGGGGAAGATGACACAGAAACCAACTAAATCCCACACAAAGTGCGTTATAAGAAATCTTAACTTCTTTTGTTTTACCTAATAAAGCTAGTGTCTCTGTATATAAGAGTGGGAAAGAACTGCGAAATTTAGTCTGAGATGTATCCATTGCTGTCATTGGGTAACTGTAGATTCTTTACTCATATCAGAAGAATACAGAAATTCTGCAGAATTATATTTTACTAAACCTATACACTTGTCACCTATGTCAAATCTAGACAAACCCAAAATAGGAATTTTTCAACATCTCAGTTACTGTTAGTAACATTGCCTGCTCTATTGGAAAACTCTACCAAAATTAAAGTAGGCTACATTTGTCGTGATATGCTAACATAAGTTGGCTTTCTAAAGATCACGGAAGGACTAGAAGCATGAACAAGTTTAATTAGAAGGAAATACAAGAATGAAAATGATGATGATAAAACAAACAAGGAGTTCTGTGGCACGTCTAAAGACTAAGCAATTTACTTGACACAAGAGCATTCATGGGCAGAATTCCACTGTCAGATAAATGAAATGGAAAATATAGCATGTAGGCTGTAAATAGATACAGAGAAGGGCCTCTCTTTAAAATAAATAAGAATTTTTTAAATTCAAACATGGAAGAGGAAGGCAGGAACTGAGAAGGTTAATTCAAAGGAATTATTTTTTGTAATGACCCAGCCATTCAAGGCTGTGTTCACACACAGGGGTTTATTTCAATACGGTTGTTTCAAAACAATCTGTATTGAAATAACACCTTATTTCGAAATAACTTATTTCGAATTAACAAAATGTTAATTCAAAATAAGGAAAAAAGCGGGAATTGAAATAGCACGTTCATACAGTGGGCCCAGATGGCGCCGTGCCACCCAGGGACCCTCTGCCCACCTGCAGAGTGTCCTGCATATGCAGGACACCCTGTTTGTGGACCCAGAGGGTGCCCAGCCTTCACACCAGGCCCTCATCCACCTCATCCTCAGGGCAGACCTCGTGTCCCTGCCCTCCTCTGTGCCCCACCAGCTCTGGGTTCGGGAAACCAGCCCAGACTGGTGGGAGTGGGTCATCCTGCGCACCTGGGGCAACGAGGACTGGCAGCGGAATGTCTGCATGACCAGGGCCAGCTTCACCGCCCTGGTCATGGAGCTCGCCCTGCACCTGCGCCGCAGGGACACCCCCCATGAGGCGTGCCATCCCGGTGGACAAAAGAGTGGCCATTGCCCTATGGAAGATGGCCACTCCAGAGTCCCACAGAGCATTGGCACACCTCTTCGGAATCGGGCGATCCACCATCTGTGCCATCCTCCGCGAGGTCGCCAGGGCCATCAACCAGGTCCTGACGCGGCACCTTGTGAGAGCAGGGCAGCTTCAGGACATCATCCTGGGGATGGCCGCCCTCGGTTTCCCCAACTGTGCAGGGGTCCTTGATGCTACCCACATTCCTGTGAGAGCCCCAGAGCACAGTTCTGTGGAGTACCACAACTGGCGACGGTACCACTCCATGCTCCTGCAGACTCTCTTGGACCACTGGGGCCTCTTCCAGAACATCTACATTAGATGGCCAGGGACAGCCCAAGACGCCTGGGTCCTCCAGAACTCTTCCCTCCACCAGGACATGGAGGGGGGCACCTTCTTCCCTCATCACGACATTCATCTCGGAGGCATGGCGGTGCCTGTCCTCGTCGTGGCTGACGCGGCCTACCCCTTGCGGCCCTGGCTCATGCGGCTATATGCAGGCCCCCTGGACCCGAGCTGGCAGCTATTCAACTGCCACCTGACCGGCTGCCGCCAGGTCGTGGAGCAGGCGTTTGGCCTCCTCAAGGCCCGCTGGCTGTGCCTACTCACCCATCTCCACCTCACGGAGAGGACCCTGCCCCACGTCATCGGGGCATGTGTGGGCCTCAACAACTTTTGTGATCTACGGGGACAGCCCATCCAACCAGCGTGTGAGGCCGAGGCCTGACTCCTCGCCACGGACCTCACAGAGCCTGGACCCATGCCCACAAGAGAGCAGCCATCTCGACAGGCCCTCGCCATTTGCGATGCCCTCCGGATCACATTTGCGGAGGGGGACCTGTGAGGGCCAGGCCTGCCCTGCCCTACACCACCCTCTCCCCTGTTCACTCACAGCCAGCCCCCACCTGTCCACCCACACTGTCCACCAACCCCAATAAAAACACTGAAACCACAAAGACAGTGCAACAGGGGTTTATTGAAAATGGGGGTTTGGGGCAGAGAGGGAGGCTCCAGGGGTGTCGGGGAGGGGGCAGCAACTTGGGAGGGGAAGGGGGGCTCTAGGGGTGTCGGGGAGGGGGCAGCAACTTGGGAGGGGAAGGGGGTGCAAAAGTCCGGGGGGAAGAGGGTAGATCAGGCAAGGCCTGTGGGAGGCTCCGGGGGGGTGGCGCACCCCTCCCACTCCCACGGCCGCCCTCCAGCCGGCGTCACCTCCGGTGAGGTCCAGGCGGTGACCTGTCTGCAGGCTGTGGTGGTGGCAGCCATGCAGCTAGCTCCTGGATCGCGGCCAGGAGCTGGTTGGCGAGGCGACCCATGGCAGTGGCCAGCTCGCTCTCCACCTCGACCTAGTGCTCCAGGAGCCGGAGGGCGGCATCCTGCCGTTGGCGCTGCTCCTGGTGCCAGGCCTGGGTTGAAGCCTCCATTCTCTCCCCCAGTTCCTCAAGGGCCTCGAGGAGCTCGGTCCAGGTGCGTGGGGCCCTCCTCCGCTGCCGGGGTGCCCGGGGGCTCTGGCATCCGGCTGCTGGTGGTGGTGGCAGCTAGCAAGGAACAGCCCTGTGACCTGCCAGAGGGAAGCAGAAGACACAGTCAGCCCCTGCCACCTCTTGGCCCTGTCTGTTCGCGCCTGTCTGCAGCACACACCCCTGCCCTGACTGCCAGAGGGTCCCAGGATCCCGTGGAACATTGCCTTGAGGTGGGGTTCCCAGTCCCCAAGGCCTCGGAAGGAGGCCAGGGCAGTACCCGGTGGGGGACATTGGGGGACCCTGGGCAGAGACATTGTCTGGCTGGGGTAGTCGTCGGGGTTTAGGGGGCCCTGGACCACCTGCCTGTACAGACCAGTATTCTATGGCAGTGCAGGCTCCTTCCACCCCTCCAGTCAGATGCCTGATAAACCCCTGTATTTTAGACAGCCTGCCAGACTGTGAGGATAAAAAGAGGAACAGGATGGTACAAAGGGAACCGTGTCCTCCTCCTGCCTGCCATCTGGGAACCGTACCCTGGGGGCACACATGCTAGTCATGCCCACAGGGGTGAGCTGGACTCAGTCACGCCTCGATCTGGGGGGGGGTCCCCCACGGCTACCCACGAGTGGTGTGGCCTGCATGCTGTCCACCCCACCCGGGATGCAGCTGCATCTCCACCAGCCGGCCCCTGTCCACCACCCCCGGGCGCACAGGCCCCTGTGCGCCCGGTGCCACCCGTCCCCATGGTACCTGTGGCCAAGGGGGTGCCTTTGCACCCACCAACCCTGTGCCCTACCTGTCCTGGTAGCCAGCTCTGGCCTGCTCGCTGCCTGGGACCTGCTGGACAGGCCCAGCCCTGTGTGCCTCAGTGGGGGGGTTACTTACCCACAGGGGATCCAGACGTCCATCGTGACATCCCCAGCTCTGTGTCAGACCCTGGGGTGGTGGTTGGTCCCTGGTCCTCCCCACTGCTCTCTGCTGTGGGCCTGGCGAAGAGCTCGGGGCTGCTGGGGGTGGCCTCTGCCACAGATGGTGGTGGTGCAGCCAGAGGCCCCCCGATGGAGATGTCGGAGCCCGGGGCCTCTGGTTCCGACGAGGGGCTCCGATGCCGTCCTGAGTGCAGAGCCTCAGCAGGGTGGCCACTTGGCTCTAGACCCAGGAAGATGTGGAGCTCCTCGTAGCAGGGGCAGGTGGTGGAGCTTCCTACCCCCTGAAGCTCCCAGTCCTCCCTCGTCCGGGTGTGCTCCTGGCGGAGCATCTTGATTTTAGTTCGGACCTGCTCCAGGGTCCGGGGCTGGCCCGCTGTGGACATCTCCGCGGCGATGTCCGTGTAGATGTCCCAGTTCCGGTGTGATGACCGGAACCAGGACAAGATGTCTGGCCACTGCCAGACCCCCAGCAGGCACAGGGTGTCGTCCCTGTTCCATACTGGGGCCCTGCATCGCCCCCCAGCAGAGGACCCTGCCTGTGAGGCCATGTGGTTGTCAGGCAGTAAACACACTGCCTGACAGTCACGCCCAGACAGGAACTTCCTGTTCCCTGGGGTGCTGAGCACCCTGGGAGGAAGGTCAGATGGTTGTTTCAAAACAACATTGTTTCATCCCCGCATGGGGTTTAACTTGTTTCGAAATAACCGTGCGTTGTGTGAACAGCCGAAACCTTATTTCGAAACGACCTCCATTGTTTCAAAATAAGGAGGCTGCGTGAACACAGCCCAAGAGTTTTATTCAAGGCCAGTGAATTCCAATTCTTCAGTTCCATGTTCCCATCTCCAAAGTGGTGTTCATCTTTAAGTGCCACAGGACTCCTTGTTTGTTCATGTTCCAATATGTTGAAGTTTTCTTGCTGAAACTAGTATGCTTTTTTTTTTTTTTTTTTTTTTTTGTATAGAATGATTGAAATGTCCCATACTGGATTTTGAATACTATCATTCTAGATGTTTGATTTATGTCTGCTATGGCCAATATATATGGCAGAAAGACATAATTGGCATATGATGCCATATATGTTGTTGTTAGATGTGCAGCTGAATGTGATCCTGCAGGAGTGGCAGGTTTGGTTAAGTTCTGTGATGGTGTCACTTGAGTAGACATATGGACAGACTTGGCAACAAGGTTTGCTGCAGAGATAGATTCCTAGGCTACTATTTCTGTTGTATGGTGTGTAGTTGCCGGTTAGTGTTTACTTCTGTAAGCAAGGACCTACCTCCCAAGGCTTGAGAGAGTGAGGCCTCATCTTCCTGGATAGGTTTGTAGAGTTTTGATGATGTGCTGAAGAGGTTTTACTTGGGGGCTATAGGAGAACGTGTTGGTGTTGTTTTGATAAAATAGACTAACACGACTACCACTACAGTACTTATCATGAAAGAAAGCAGAGATGTTCTCCAAATACTTCCACATAGTTCTGCAGACCTGAGAGGTTTAGATAATCTTCACGGAATCAATGTGTTGGAATGGACCTTATGAGGTCATTCAGTCCAACACCCTGCTAAAAGCAGGACCACTTTCACTAAATCATCCCAGCCAGTGTTTTGTTTAAGCAGGCCTTAAATGTTTCCAAAGATGGAGATTCCACTACTTTCCTAGGTAACCCATTCCAATGCTTCACCAGTGAGAAAGTTTTTCCTAATATCTAATCTCAACCACCCAAGCTGCAACTTGAAACCTTTGCTCCTTGTACTGTCCTCCATTACTACTGGGAACAGCCTAACTCCCTCCTCTTTAGAACATTCCTTCAAGTAGTTGAAGGTTGCTCTCAAATCCCACCTCAGTCTTCTCTTCTGCAGATTAAATAAGCCTAGTTCCTTCCATCTCTCTTCATGTAAGCATCTAAAATTGGGGATATTTTACAAAACCAAACTTGAGTACAGATTTTCAAATTTAACTCATCTCGAATTTCCACAGAGTGATGTCTACAAAGAGATTTAAAAACAAATCAAAACAAAAATCCCCAACAAAGAACCCCCCCCCACACCTCCTACATAGATGTTTAGGATGATCTGCTAGAAATTGCCTAAAGCACTCCAGATTTGTTTCTTATGAAATCTCTTGTAGACATAATCCAAAACAGATGCAAGGGAAAGCACTTTGTGCAATGTAATTGAGTATTTCTTGCCATGACATAATTTGTGGAGATAAAAATGATTAACAAATCAACTATGCTCTATTTTCTTTGAAACCAAGTTTTCCCAGATTTTCATTTAAAGTACCTTAAAAAAAACTTTTCAGATACTATTTATCCACAGCATTCATTTTCACTTATCTTTAATTCTGGCAAAGTTGTTTCTAAGACCCTTTGATATTTTCACATGAAGTTAGTTCCAAGTTTATAAGAAACAACTGATTTAGTGGCTACAAAGTCTAGTAAACTGTATGGTAATACAATGGATTTTGCTCCATTGATTAGAATCCACAGGGCAGAGAGCAAGTGGATTAAGAGTATGATATGGCATGGCAGTCTCTCTCCTCAGGGAGCTGCTATCAGATTATCATCTAAATAAATCAGAAGCCTGACAACCAGGAACTGGAGCAGGGAATCCATTAATCTTAGCAAAGAAGAAACTCATACCCATTGGCAAAGTGTATCCTACAAATTAATCCTGAGTAACTGTCTGCAATAAGCATGGGCTTCAATGCTGAAAATGCTGTGCATAAGTGCATGGTACCTTAGCTAGGTAATTTATGGGTCTGTTGGTTTTCCGTGAGGTTCTTACAGCTGTGCAATCAGAAATTCTTTATATAAAACATTTAAAAACTTTCCATGTCCAGATATGCTGAAATGGATGTTGAGCCCTGAGGAGAGAGACTGCGACCCCATACCATACTATGTCCACTATATCCAAGTAAAACAAAAGATTTTCTTGCCCTTAATACAGAACACACAAATACATTGTCTGAGACACAAGCTTCAATTACTAACTTCTCCGGTTAAGTAGTTACACCTGCAACATGCTCCAGACGGAAGTAATTAAATTGAATTGATGGTGCAGCTCCTAAATGAAGATGTATGGCATTGTAAGCAAATGTCTTACAGTAGACTTTGCAGCAGTGAAATGTATATTAGAAGATGTTATGATGACTGGTCACTCAACAGCCATTTAAGCAATTCAAGTACATACAATTTCTGGTTCATATATTGTAATCAATTAATTACTGTCAGCATGGGTGGAAGAAAACCTGCAAAAATCTCAAACTGTACTGGTTTGCCAATCATGGTATTATATTAGCTGTCTTACAGATTATTGTGAGCCATTTATAACATACCAACATCCTCAGTTAAAACCAATCTAGAAGTGCAAGGTATTATTAATTTCTTCTTCTAGGAGTCCGACTAGCACTTAGATCATCCAGCGTGAGGACAGAGGAGCTGAACTGAATGTATAATACAAACCAAGTAAAAACTCACTAGAACAGCATGGTTCTCTTTTTAAGGTCCGACTCAAGACACTAAACTGTATTGCAAAGTGTTACAGACAGTGCAGCTCTTTCTCATCCCCAACCCGGTCATCCTCAATATAGCCAGCAGGAAGCCTCCCTCTCAACTGTAAAAAGTATAAACTTCTGGCATGAAGAACAGGGTAACAGTTTCTAGACAAAGTGAGAAGTCAGAGGAGACTGAAGTAACTGTGATACAGTCCATAACAGAAGCAGTCTACTGTGCACTTCATGCTTCTCTCACACCATGTGCATTCACAACAGGATGAAGGGAGCATATTTTAGGTTAAATTGATTTTTCATTAGTACTGAATGCTGACAAATAGCATTAAGACAATGGGAGTTCAGATGCTCAGCACTTTTGAAAGTTTGGCTCATAGCAGCTGGAGCAGCCAAGTTGCTGGAGCATGGAAGGCAGGATGTAAAAGAGAATGCAGAAAAGTAGTAGCCCAGCTTTATTATTAGTGATCTTGACATCAAACAGTACAATCCTCAAAAGCCAAATAGTCGTACATTCCTGTCCATACGTACTATATACTCTTGTCACTTCCTATGCAGAGTTTCTGGAATGGATTGATGATACCCTGAGTGAACTCATAAAGCAAGGCCAGATGCTGTCTCTATCACCTTGTCTCAAAATCATTGAATTGTGTCTTTTAGTGGGAGTCTTGCCAACCTCACCATGGTTAATCTTGCTGCCTCGGCTAGACTGGGTTAACTGCTCCCTCTGACTCTGTTTGCAGTTGCTTTTGTAGCATCTTTTGGAACAGATGGAACAGGGGGAAGCTGTACATCCATTGTTCCTTCATGGCCTGGCTTGTGCAGAATGCAATTAATGCTTACTTGGCATAGTTGAGTATTACCATTGCATAATATATTTCCTAAATAGGTTTTAGATCTTTACTACTGCTGTAATTTTTTATGCTCTATTTGGGCTGATTTGAAGATTTGAAATGGGGGTGTGTATTTTTACTTTGTAATATTAACACTATGCTTTACATACATTTCAGTTTATATCATCTCACAAGATACAAACCACACAGAGTAGTAGGCTCTTCCTAACACATTGACTCTCTTCCCATGGAAGCTCACACAATAAATTTGTTAGTTTTTAAGTGCCAAAGGACTCCTTGTTTGTTTTATGCTAGTCTCACTTCAATGGAACTACTGCTGTAAGGGAGAACTCAATCCATACTACAACATATTACTTTAGTTCAAATATTTACTGTATAAAAGACAAAGCAGCTCTTACTATGCCTATGAATGTGGCTTTGAAGTGTTTTGTTTCTTTTGTTGGTCATGTAAATTTCACAAAGTGATATCACCCTTGTCATTAAGCATCAATAAATAAGTGTGTGATTAAGGGGGAATGGCTGGCTACATCCCTGCCTAGAGCAATGCTCAAAGACATAGCCAAGAAAGCTTCTGCCTTCTCTCAGTGAAAGGTGATGTATGCACTCAACATAAACCTGTCAGTAGCAAAGGAAGCGTGAGAAGGTAAATCATGATCATAACAGACTTATGTACATGCTATAATGTCATCTAAGCTGCCGTTTACAGATGGCTAGCTGTTAAAAATGGCACAATTCCTTTTAGTTTTCAAAAAGTGAAACCATGATGAACACTGTGTGGCAAATGATAAACTCAGTGCAACCTTTACACTTTATTAGTAGTAGTTTTACAGGAGTACTTTGGTGTCCCTATGCTAACAATGTACTAACACAAATTGAGGGAGAACCCTTGTCCCAAAGTGTGTTTCTTTAGCTATTTTCACTCAGTTCTATCACCATTAAAAACATCCTTTCCACCCACCTGAAGATAATGGTGGAATAATTTCAGTACTGGAAACTCTGCCCCATGCCTCCAAAACCATGCTAACAGACAGACTTGAATAAAACTGTCAAGAAACCATTTAAAATCACCTTTTAAGGTCAATAGATTTGAAATAAGCCCAGTCTGAAGTGTTTCAATGTAACTTTGGAAAGAGGTCTATGTTAAGAAGTCTAAGTTTAAAACTCAACTGGAAGACACAGGAAAAAGTAAGAGCAAGGATCAGCTTTAGCCAAAAACTCATGGGCACAACATGGAGTTCCAGGGCAAATATATTTCAAAAAACACTGGTATATTTGACTATTGACTATGACACAGCAGTCTAGGTGGAGAGCTAATAGATACAAATATTTGGCTGGGAAGCTCAATGCTGTGATGAGAGAGACCATAGAAACACTAAAATCAACACACATCAAATGGTTGCCCAATCTAGCACATATGCAAAAACCCAAAGACACATACTGCTCATGAGTATAGTTGAACAAGCCAAACCTGAATTCAACAAACTTGTGGAGTATGTCTACACTTAGAATTGAATTCAAATTGATGAAAATCAATTTGAATTCAATTAAGTGCATGGCCACACTCACTTTCCTCAATTCGAACTGAGGCAACCTCATTTGATTTCGAAGTCCAGGTCAATTTGAACCCAGTAGTTCAAATTGACCCAGTGTAGCCATGTCACTTTGAACTCTCTGAGTTTGAATTGACATGGTTTGACCTTCCTCCCAGGCTGCATGGCACTCTGGAAGGAAGACTAGCCATTCAGCACTTGGGGGCCAGCAGCCCCAAAGATGCCTCCACCCCCCCGCCAGCCAGATCGGGCTGGAGGGGGGCAATGGGATTCCTGTCCCCTGGCTGGGAACAGGGACCCCAGCCCCCACTCCAGCCCCACTGGCCGAGTGTGAGGAAGGCACCCCCATACACATCTTCTGCCTCAGTGGCCATGCGCGGGGATGCCTTCCCTACACACAGCCAGCTGTGCAGGAGCCACATGAGGGGGCCACTTCCCAATGTGCTGCCAGCCTCGCAGGAGCTGCATGTGAGGTTACCTTCCCCGTGTGCGGCCAGCATGGATAGAGCTGTGCATGGGGCGGTCCTTCCTTGCACATGGCCAGTGGGGGAGAAGTCGTGTGTGGAGGGTTCTTTCCCCGCGCTCAGCTAGTGGGGGCTCTTGCCACACATGGGGATCCCTTCTCCCCCCACCCCACTGTGCTGTCAGCATGGGGCCAAGTGATTCCCCTGGCCCCCCAATGACAGCGCAGCCAGGGTGGGGAAGAAGTGGTTCCCCCAGTGCACGCTGGCAGAGCGGGACAGGGGAATCCCTTCTCTCCTACCCCCAGTGCCCTGTGTGCAGTGGGGTGCCCTGGCCCCAGGCAGCCCTGGGAAGGGAAAACATCCCCTGCCAGGCTCCGGGCGCGCTGCAGCTAGAGGTGGGCAGGGGATGCTTTTCCCTCTGCCAGGCTTAGAGTCCTGGAGCCCAGCAGGGGAATAATTATTAGTTCAAATTGACTAGTTTGAATTCAGTCATTTGAATTGACATGCTAAGTGTAGACACAGCCATGGGGACTTACGTACCCTTCTTAAAACACATCTGATAGACTTCAAGTATTTATGGGAATTGAGCTGAATACATCCTCATTCAATCCCAGGGGCGTTACTGGTGCCTGGCACATGGGACCCGTGCCCCGAATGCTGGTGCCAGTGCCCCGGGTCCTGGCGAGGCCCCGCCTCTCCCGGTCTCCAGCCGGATTGGGCTGGAGATCCAGGGCCCAGCCGCTGGCAGTTGTGGCTGCCACTCCTGGCCCTGTCCCTTCAAAGTCTGGGTGACCCCATGCCGCAGCTGCCGCAGCGACTCCCAGCCCTGTCCCTGCCCGGGGGCAGGGCCTGTGGGGCAGGGGGTGGGGCCTGGGCCCGTGCCCTGGGTCATTCCCCAAGGCAGCAATGCCCCTGTTCAATCCCAAGGCTCACTGGAAAAAATTCTGGGGCGATGCTACTGGCCCACATAGGGACTTGATTGTAACCCCACAGAAGAACCTTCAAACTATTTCAGAAACAATGGTCTACATTGAAGCATTTCAGAACCTCACTTGGCAAATGGTGTTCTCTCTTACACCTCTGTGATTCGAGACAACAAACAAACTAGTATCTAAATATGGATCATATTGTACATTCATGTCTTCAACTATTTGCCACTGGCATCTTAGATTTACACTAAGTCACTTCAGGAGCTACCACTGGCTCACTAATCTGGATTTAATTAACTGAACATTGCTAATCACCTCTCTTACCTCTCTTGCTATATGAAAGAAGATGTAATTCTATAGTTATTAATATATAGTATATTCCAACATGAGGCAGCTGCTTTGCAACACAATACATCAGCAAATTTGACCTCATCACTCAGGATAACTGAAGTATGCACATGAGCCTCCAGCAGGACCTCCTATACCACCCACCAATATATACCAGCATACTGATAGAACATGCAAAAGGGGTCATGACTGGGGTGTCACTCCATCATGCTTAGTCATTGCTGTATTTGTCAGCATCTTGTAGCCATTAAAGGCTGGCATAAATTACAGCAGTCCTGATTTTTGTCTAAACACATTGAAGGGGAAAAGACTATGCAGAATACAGTGTGCATAAACAAGTTTTAAGCCAGTTTATGCACATTTTCTGAAATGCACACCATATACATCATCTAAGCATCTGGCCCAGCGTGTGGGAAGAGACTACTGAACATAAAGATATATATACATATATTGCAGATCCACAAAATTAACCTGCTTTCGGAAAATTATGATGGAGATGATAAAAAATTGCTTGGCAAGAAAACATTACCAGCATAGCCAGCATACAAATATATGACTGCAACTGACTATCCAGAAAGCAGCAAGCAATATATAATATGTGTGTGGTTTTAATGACTTGTGCTGAGCTTCTCTACTTACTGCAGGGTAATGCTTCTGGTTATTCTGGGAATGACCTCTGCAAGGCTGATGACCCTTCCTCTCTTTGCGCTCCGTCTCCTTGTCTTACTCTCCCCGTTTGCAATTGCTGTCCAGGTGTTGATGTGGCCTCTTCATGATTCATCAAATGATGACATTTGTTTTGTCTTTTTTATTTAACAATGTCATGAACTGAATTTGAGGTTTAAGTCACAAAGAAAAAAGTTAAGGCATTATGAATTTTCAAAAGATACTAGGTCTATGAAAAACAGTAGTGAAGAAACACAGGATCCTATTACAGTTTACTGCATTAATGTGGATGATTGTATATTAACAACAGAGAATGTCACCTGAGAACTTATTTAGAGTACTTTGGTTACAGCCATGCACGTGTTAAGTTCCACTAAACCCTGTAATCATTTTATTTAAAACCAATTCCAGCTAATTTAAGATATTTTCTGTTTTCCTCTTTCCCTGATTGTTTTATTGAAAACATTTGCATGAAAAAGAGGTAATTTGCGCTGCAAAAATTCATTTCAAGACAGAATTATTATATTGCAAGTATATAGTATTATATTGCAAGTATCTAAGCATTATTATATCACAAGACAGATTATATTAATTCTTAGTACTATGTAGTATATTACACAATATAGATCTAGGTTCTGCAAATTGGTAAGCTTATGTGTAAAGTTACTCATGTGACCATGAAAACTTGAAAAGGGGTCAATTCATAAATTTGACAGGATGCCAATTAAATTTTACAGCTGAAATCTAGCAATTTAGGATTGTCATATACAACAGAAACCAGTAGGAAAACCTGTTTGTTTTACTGTACTAGACTCATGAGGCTGCCCCTTTGGAACTCATTTTTATTGAGTACTGGGTGCATTAGTTTACTAGTTTCAATCCTAGGTTTTTTTCAGGTCATCTTTTAACTGGAACAGTATTTCTTAATTCAGGACACTTGCTTATTCTTAGCAACCTAACGATTTATTAAGTCTCACAGAACCAAATTTCTGTATAATCAACAGTTCACCACTCAACTGTAGACAGAAACAATTGTGTCTGCTACATGCAAAATACAGTCTTGCAAGCAATTATCACCAGAGGTGGCTTTTGGGATTGGTGAAGCTGGAAACCACCTGGGCCCCAGTGGCAAGGGGCCCCTTCACTTACCCCAAAAGTAGTGTCTGTCTGCCTCCCACCCTGCCGAACACATGGCAGGGGGCCAGGGCCAAGGCCAGGCCTGGCAGCAGGAGCAGAGCTCTGCGGGGAGACGAGGCCCAGAGCCGATCAGCCTGTGGGAGCCCTGGTGCTGGAGGAGGAGGGTGCTGGCTCAGAGTCTGGTCTCCTACCCCACCCGTGGGCTCGCTGCTCCACCCCCAGGGGCAGGCTGGGCCAGCCAGAGGCCGAAGTCTATGTTTCTGCCCTGCCCCTTGCTTTGGCAGTGGGGTGGTTGGGGCCCTCCGCAGGGCACCAAAGCCATTTTTGGGGCCCCTGGCAGGGCACCGGGAACATGGAGGGAGCCAGCCACAGGGAGAACAGGCAATGGGAGCAGGTTGGGGCCCCTGGTGGGATCATAGGGGGAACTGGGATGCCAGGGCCCCAGGAGGGATTTGGGGCCTCTGGCTGGTGGAGAAAGCTGGCTCTGGGGACCAGAGCCATGGGGAGGAAAGGTGTTATGACTGCTGGAGGGGGAACAGAGAGGGGAGTTGGGGCCTTTGGGGGAGGCTGGTGATCTGGAGCTGGGGCCACAGAGGGGGAGTTGTGGAGGCCTATAGGGGGCCCCCACAGTGGGCCTTTGCCTAGGGACCCCAATTGCCTAAGGCCTCCTCTGATTATCACAAACTGGAATTGAGGCTCAACCATCATATCAAGGAACAGTGAAAATCAGCAAGATTTATTTATCTCAGTTCTTTAATATTTAACATATTTATCCCACTCCCAATGGTGCACTTGTCTTTAAAGTACAGTATTTTGAAGAGTATGGTTACATGCCTTTGACAAGTTGGTCCAAAAGAGACCAGTTTGGAATCAAAAAAGAAATTGTGTAAAGTCAGTGTTTTCAATCTCTTAGTTTGCCTGGATTTATATATATATAAAATGGATCTAAAATTTGGTTTCTTGAGGTCTGACTAGAGAGTGTGGCCTCAGTGAGATAACCTACACTTAAGTATATTCAAGGACAAAAAGAGATACAATCTTTTAAAATATTTTCTTATCTTCTTTTCAGAGAAACAGGGGGAAGAATCTTTTCCATGAAACTGGTCCTGGTATCAGTCACACAGTTCTTAAGCTCCTTGTTGGTTTCAGTCGACATTCCTGAACCCCTAGTGACTCCATTTTATTTACCATTCTTTCAGGGTTTGTAAGCGGGGCCCACTGTCTTATTCCTCTTGGACTCCCATGAAGTGTTTAACTTTTCTCTCGCAGCTTATTTAATGCTTCCATTGGTATCCACTAAATGGTTTTAGTGTAATACAAATTTCTTCAATCTTTTACTTATAGTAGGCTTTTTAATTTATTTCAAGGATTGTATTTCATTATTAGTCCCTCGTATCAGTTAGGATCCACCCTTTTAAGCATTTTCTCTTAATACCCTTATGTTATATTCTAGTTTGTATCTTTTAACATTTCTTCTTTCTTGTGCCAGACAATTCCTGTTAGTTCTAGAATACAACAACTAAAAAAAAAATCCTTATAAACATCTAAATTCAGAGCACACAATTTTGATCATACATAAGCATTTTACATTAATTATGACTTACTTACAATACAACAAGACATTTTCCATATATAGAAGGATATGTACTTGACTCGCAAGTCAAATAAATGTGCAGATTCTAATTTGGGATGAAAGGCACATATTCATGGTATATCTGATTTAAAAGAAAAAAACAATGAATAGTTTATTCTCTGGGGTGAAGCCATGTGGCTCGAGGTAGTTGTCCAATCTGATCTTCAGTTTTATAGCCAGTAATTTTTATTAATTTGAAGGTTCCCTGTCCATCTCTTGACCCATTCACAATGTGAAATGGATCTCTTTCCATGAAGAAGTAGGTTGATAATTTTACTTGATAACTTGCAATTCTTTTCAGCTTGGTTGAAAGGGAGAAAGAAGTTTTAACTATATACAAATCATGAGGGAGTCTTGACAGGATGATAGGCAGTACTTGTCTTTCTAGTATACTGGGATTAATATGGCCGCAACCAGGAACGCCCTTGGCCTGGAAAAAGACCTGGGGCTTGGGCACCAGAACTTGGGGCTCGCATGCTGTAAGCGCACGGCCACGGCAGACCCAGGGCTCTAGCACCAAGACTTGGGGCTCAAGCCCCATAAGCCCAGCACAAGCAAAGCCCCTGGCCACAACTATGCTGCATACAATCTTCTCATTTAATCCTTCTAGTTTCTATTTTAGGAAAGGGGAACAACCTACATTGGCTGATCTATGGGTCCTCGGACAAACTGTTTCATATGGTATGAACTATTTTCTTGTTGTCTTTCCTTATTTTGGGGTAAAAGGAGGTGGATATTTTTTTCCCATTTTATGAGGGCCAGAATAAAATCATTAACAGCTTAGCTATTCCATAAATCTTTCACACCTGCACGTTTGCAGGATGTGTGCTACAGAAAGACTCTGTCAACTACAGCACTTAAATATTGCTCAAGAAGTTAAATATTACCTGACCTTGTGGCTTAATGCCAAAAATCAAACAACCTAACCCCTAAAGGTCATTTCATAACCTCAGGTTTCTTGTTTAGCTAACATGGGCTTCTGCAAGGCTTTAAACCCAATTCTGTGGGATGGGCAGAAGCTTGGTAGAGACCTCTTAACTATGCAATGAAAAAAAGATACTGAAATGTCACATAATATGAGGGGACTAAGCACTGTATATGATCCTTTCATTGTGTTTAAAAACTAATTCTAAACAAGTGACTAAATATAAATTTAAGAGACTCATACTGAAAAAAATCTCAAATAGCATTTTTATAAACTTTGTAATCACAAATAACTCCAATTATTGTTGCAATAATGAAGAACATAACTCCCAGGTTTATTGAATGAAGCACTGTTTTGAGACCACAAGTCATGCTTTAACAGACCGCCTTTGTTTAATTCCTTTGACACTTATGTGACACCATATCACTTTTGCCAGTTATTGAGTTCATGAATAACATGCTGTGTTTTGACATTCAGGCTTTCCAAAGCATCAGACTTTTTTCATGTCACTGTTAAGAAACTAAACAGAGTTCTTGTTTGACATATATATATATATAAATCTCTATATAAATGTTATCACTATTTACAAAACCATTTCTGTTATGACATTTCTCCCCTAAAAATGTTTAAGAAAACAGAAAAATAATTGCTGTCTTAAAAGGATGTACTTGTTTGTATTGTACCACCAAGAACCTCCTCCTGTTCCTTTGGATTTCATGTAATTTCTGTTATCATTAATACTCACTGTATCAGTGCTCACCTGCAACAGACTTATAGGTAACCCATACAATAAAAAAAAAATGGCAATATATTCACTTATTAGCAATAAGTGTACACTGCACCACATGATTCTTTGGATTAGCTTGTTCCATCTACTATAGTTCAAAATAATAATTTAAACTTGTAAAGGTTATGTTATTTGAACAATTAATAACAAATATCACATGTTTTCTGTTCTGAAGTGGTCCATGTATGTCAAAATGGTGTGCAATTTATAACTTAGAAATATTCATAATCATTTGGTGAATAGTTTTTCATAATTGTGAGTAAAGATTGAGAGATTTGATATTCACATTTAAAGCTGTGGTGGTGAATTTTGATTGAATAAGTAGGTAAGGTAGTATATTTTTCCTCTAATTGGACCACAAACTGTTGTCTGATTGGACAACTAAGAATTTTCAGGAAGTCAGTTTTCTTACACGTATAAAGAAATACTAGTGGAAATTTCCATATAATATTTGTTTAGGTCAATTGGAAAAAAAACCCCTGTTTTTACTTAATTGTTTCTTAAACTGTATCATAGTCACGAAAAAAATTCTGAACACCACAAAGTTTCTAGGAAGCAACAAGAAGGTAGCTAGTATTGCTAGACTGTAAAATTAACCACAGAAGGCCTAAATGAGAGTTCGCTCGTGTTAGTTTCAAACCTACCCTGAGGGCAGGTCTACACAACAGTTTAAGTCAATCTAATTTACATCACTTAATTTACTCTAGCAGGGGCAGAGTAAATTATGCTGATGAGAGAGTGCTTTCCCATCCACACAAAGTGTCTTCACTGGACACATTAAAATGGCACAGCTGCATTGATATAGTGCTTCAAGCATAGACCTGCTCTCAGTTCCTGAATCCCCAGAACTCACTGACTTCTGAATTCATGAGTTACAACAGAGGCCCCATACACCTCTCTAACTTAGAACCTTACAGAGGAATACAGGAAAGTTTAGGGAAAGATCATTCATCATTGTTTATTTTCATGATTCTTATGTAAATAGTCCCAACAAAATGAATGATGGTAAGGCTTGAAGTTACTACCTCTTGTGCAACAGTGTAAAGTTGTGCATCAGTGTTTTCAACACAGGACCAGTGACCTGAACAAAAAGGTTTGACTCTTGGCTTTTTAAGACTGCAGCTGGGAAGAGAGATAATACAGGAACAATGTCCCTCAAAGCCAAACCAGCTTTAGAGAGAATAAAAATGAACCTCAGGCCAAGAATCTGGGGAGAAGAAAAAGAAGAGCGAGACTGTACAGCTAGCATGACTGCTGTGTCAGTAATGATATTTTATTTAATACCCTTAAGGATTAGAACTCTAACACAGCCAATGTGTGGCTTCAGAAGAAAGAAATATATTGTCAGACAACACATTTAAGGCAGAACCACCTCCACGTCTATGTAACATGTATTGTAGGTACACTATACATGGCCTTTTCTTAATCAGCAAACATACACGGCCAAGTAGTAAAGGCAAATACTATGCAATTAATCAGAATTCTTCTTGCTAAAAAACCCATTTCACTTTAAAAATACTGTTGCAAATTTAAAAAACAACAACAAGAAAACCCTATAGCAGAGCTATTCCATTTATTATTATTTACTAAAGTGGAGACTTCCTGTATTTGTATATGACCAGAAGTCTCATTGATATGCAAATAGAAAAAGACATGAAACATATCAAGACTGTTTGACAGACTAACCAAGAAATGGTGCTATTTTACCCTACAGTGTACTATGAAGTATATGATGTAATTGTCTAGCCTAACTGGACAGAACCAATGGGCTTTGAGTTCACTTTAGGCAATATGAAGACAAGGAGAAAGTGGCGATGGCAGAAGAAATCCTAAGGTTTCTTTATATTGCAGACAAACTAGGCACACTGCAGAAGGCTATAACAACAAACTGCAATAAGTAGAAAAATTTTCAAAAAAAAATCAGCTAGAAGTTCAAGTACAATCAAAAGCTAGGCTGTGACATTAGGCCACAGCTCTAAGTGGGGGCAATGTGTTACCTCATTCATCAAGCATGTGATGCTCAGGGATTGTGCCTCAGGCAGACATGGTAACTACATGAGCTCTGCAATGTTCAAGCTACACTATCATTTACAAATTAACAAGACCCTCTTGTCTCAGAATCCATGGGTCATTGTGCATCCTGGCACTGTATGGATGGAATAGTCCCAGCCAGGAAAGGTCAGTAGTCAAGATAATTCTCACGCTATGAAAGCTGTTTAGCTCCTGCACTCATTACATCACCTGTAACTTAAGACAGCCTTCATAGAGTCTAAAGAGTCTTCTGATTTCTGACCTGGCCTTTCAGCGACTGTTCCCTCCATGCAGCTGCATGCTCCACCCAGACCTGAAGAATTGCTGTGTGGCTTGAAAGCTTGTCTCTTTCACAAACAGAAGTTAGTCCAATAAAAGATATCATCCCACTCACCAGTCCCTCTAACGTTCACCACATCCATTATTCTTTATTTGTATACCACCAGTGGGGAAATTTTACACCATCATACACGCACAGAATTCATGTCAAGTTGCAGCTTCAAACCATGGATTTGTTTGCTTCTTTGCGGGGCCGGGGGGGGGGGGGGGGGGAGGATTTTCTCAGGGGAAATACAGGGATGAGGCAAGAGTGGTCTCTTTCCAGGCATTTAGGTGTGCAGTTTTAGCCACTTGGAGAAGCCAATCACTGGGACTGAAGGTCATGACTGGTAATGTCCTTCACTCTTAAGCAGCTAGTCCTGACTGGGCTGGGAGTGAAGGAAACCTCCCCTATCTGCAGGAAGCTCCACACTCACTGCATCCACTCAATGCAATGCCACAAAGATGCTGCACTACATAAATGCAAACAAGCTATATGTGTAAACCAGTCCTCTGAGTCTAAATGCAATATAATCTCACACATTTAACATATTAAAATGATATAAAACATTCTACATTTTCCATCAAATACCTTGGTATCCAGATAGCGTTAGCATATTATAAATAATGACATGTTGGACAGAACGTTTAAGGCCTATGTTTGCTTTCAGTAATATGGACTGAGCAACAGTTCAGCCTATACTAAACAATTAGGATATAAAAACATACCATCAGTGTTTCTGAGAATATATCTAGATTTCTGTCATGGGATGTTCCTATAGGTCAGGTAGACATACTGGAGCTAGCTTTAATCCACCTAGTTTTGGAAACAGACTAGTGAAGCTGCAGCAATATAAGATATGCAAGCCAGCCCCACTAATCCTAGATAATTATTCGTGCAGAGAACTTCTTCTGAGAGCCCAAACTATGCAAATTAAATCTAGTTCAGGTATGTCTACACAAGCTGATTGCATTGCAGGCATACCATGAGTTGCTCTTATATGCTCTAAAGTCAATTCAGATGAAAGAGTTATTCCAGATATTGGTGTAAGTCAGAACTTTAACTCTGCCCCATGATGAAATCTACCTTCAGGAAGGCAGATGACAAGTTGGCATTTCCTTACTGATGCTCTACACTGCGAAAAATCCAGCCACATTTTCTGACCTTAATGCAAACTGTGACATAAAATACCATTCAAATACTGTGATATTTTTGAGAGTTTCAATTATTTTCAGGTGAATCAAGGTGAAAGGTTAGTTAGTGACCCTGGGACTTCTGGAAAAAAGAAAAGGGCTTCCTCGGCAATAGCAGTTTAAAAAAAAAAGCCAAAACAAACCATCAATGTTTTGGTTTAACATTGCAACATGACTATTATGTAGATAATATAAAATAAATATGCACATCTTGGGCTGAAGTGGGCTGAGTATTTTTACAATATATGTGGAAGTACTCTTGACTAAAGCCAGTGAATTCATCTTTATGGAATCTGTGTTACCCTTTATTCATGACCCATCATCATTCAGGCAAGCAAAATGTTACTCTAGAAAATGTTTCCAAAGAACAAAAGACTCAACAATATGTTTGAGAAATATATATTTGTGAATATTCACACCACAAGGGCTTATGCAACCATGATGAAATCTGCTGATAGACTAGAAGCCAGCTGGAAGCAGAGAGGCTTTTGCCGAGAAGAACAATTTTATTCTCTCATGCATGAAGAGGAAAACAAATATTTCACGTTTTAGATGAGAATTATTTCTTATTAAAGAAAAACAAGAAAAAATGTGCAGTGACAGAGAAAATGTACTGACAAACAATAACATTCTGCAACTGAAGTGAAACCCAAAATGGCAGCTGTCTCTTGGCTCCCTCTGCTGGAGGCAGGAAGACTCCAACATTTAAGGTGCAGTGCATACAAACACACGAAGACACATCCTCCTTTCATTTAGTTAGCTATGCATGCCATAATAATGTCCTGCAACTTCATTTTCCCCACATTACATCTATATTCAGAGCCTGATCCAAAACTGTTACATCTTAGGGGAAGGTTTGGCTCAGATCTGTACGTTGTGGCCAGAGATGTGTGTCAGGAATGGTGCTATAGAATTTAATTTTTCAAGATGTTAAAAATACCTTGATAGTTGAAGCTATTTTTCTCATTATTATTTTTCCTTTTTTGGTCAAATGCCTGAAATGCTTTGCAGTCTTTCTTTTAAGATCTTGTAAAATGCAACTATCCAAGAAGTGGAAATGAAGAAGAACCACTCCAAAATAACTCTTTATTTCCTTCCCTCGTACATAATAACGACTAGTCATCCACTAGAATATCTTGCTGCTAAATGTGTGTAGGTTTCTACTGCTCCGATGCTAAGTGTAGCTGACTGATATGTTCTTTGTATAGGCACTAATAGGCCAGGACAGACGACTGTGTTATTATGTAACCAAACTAACACCAGGTGAAGTTTTTCAAGACAGAGACTGACACCAATATTTCTGTGTAAGCTAGAGCTCATATAAGAAAATATAGAACACTCCCATATAATCAATGGAATTAGATAGGAAGATATGCATTAGTGCTCAAATAGTCCTCCTATTCTTCACCACCAGACTCTACTCTTCCCCCTCATTTCTTGTAGCTATGTAACATGTAGCGTCTGGCTGCAGAGAGTCAGATTTGATTTTTAATCACTGTAAAGTCTGCCTCTCTAGAAAGCTGTTCTAAGAAACATTTTAACATTTGCTTTCTTCATATTTGGCCACACTATGGTCCTACTGATAAAATTTGAGCTGTTTTATAGAGTGCCTAGTACAGTGGGGCTCTGGGGCTTTAGATTAAGTCTTGGCACTACCATTTATACAAATAATAATAGTCACTGTTAGGTAGGTATTAGCAGAATCTTGATGCTCTGGAAAAATTGTTGGGAATAAAACCCTCACTTCAGAGAATGTGGAGGGATGTCTCCACTCCATCCATTCTGAACAATCACACTGGAAGGAGAGTATATAATATATTGGCTTGGCTCAATTCTTTTTTTGGACTTTTGATTATTGATTTACATTTTCAGAGTTACCCAAAATTATTGGAAGATCAAGCAATTATTTAATAGACTGATTGATTGATATTACTGATTGATATTAAGAATGGAAAAATTAAAGATTTATAGGCTATTAAAACTCAAGTGATCAACTTCATTCAGATCAAAATATCAAAAATATCCTTAAAACAACAAATCATGACTATTTCACAGTTCATCTGCTAGCCCATTTGTAACACTGCCTAACCCAAAAGTCTAAATTACTGGATTTTTACTTTAAAAAAAGTTCTCAAGCAGTGTATTTCTTACTTGGCCTATCTGTAAATGCTGATTATCATTAATGAAAAAATTATTTCCATTAGTTTGTGTATGGAGAACTTCATGTCTCCTGACAGCAAAGCAAATCAAAGCCTTCCAAGCTTAGCTGCGTAATATTCTAAAAAAAACCCCTGTAATGTGGAGTAACAGCAGGTGATGTTCATCAGTTACTTCTGGATGCAATGCGTTGAAGAGCTATTACCTGTCCAGTGCACCTCTGCCCCCACCAAAGTAAGGCTATGGCTTGAAGTCACAAGCCAATAAATAGCATACGCATTTTTATGTTCACTTCTACTAGGACAAGCTCCAGCTATGGATCCAGACCTGAAATTTTAACTGTCACCCAATTCCTGATTACTACTTGTGGTAGCAATTGTATCAACAAATTTAGTAAGATTACTTCTTCCCTATTCCCTCTAGCACTGGTAATTTGGAGCCCATAATGAGTCTACCTCACCCATCATTCTTTTATAACTGTTTCTTAGAATTTCTCCCTAACCTTTCTTTATTCTTAGGGCTGTTTTCTCTCTGTGTATTCTTCCTAATCAAGTTTAACCTATCTCAATCCCTGAATACTTAGACCTTATTGATTTTTACCTTCCTAACAGATTCTGCTGAGGAATAAGGTAGGAACTGAAAAGACAGAATCAGCAAATAAAGGGATCATGATCTTGAGCCCTAATACAAGTTAGCTATGGCTTTACAAGTTTGAAAAAATCTCTGTAGCCAGGTACTACAAATATTAGGGATAAATTCATCTCTGAAGCAGTTGTGACCCTCAACAAGGACCAAGGCAAAGAAACCCTAACATCAGTTTTCTCTTTATTACACTGCTTTTATACATCAATCAATCTAATAGACCTATGCCTGAACCACAAATAATCACACTCTATTCAGCAGCAAACAAGGCAACATATACAAAGCAGTTTGGGTGAGTAAAAGGGTTACTAGAGCTTTAGATTAAGATACAAAGATATTAGCTTGAAAGAATGCAATTGCTTTACAATCAGTGTAAGTACTTTCAATAATGGAGTATCTCACCTTTGCAACAGTTTAAAAGTCATTGAAATGTGATAAAGTCACATTAGGAACACAAAGCGAAGCTGAAATCTAATCTCAGACAGGAGAATAGGTCATTTTTACTGTTGAACTATTTTCAACATAAACAATAGTGTGCTACACATTATTTATTGATGTCATTTCTTTAAGTACAAAGGAAAATAAGATTTTCATATTCTTCTACGATAAGAAGTTCCACTTTATTGATTCTGAACTTCACTGCTTCTATATACAGTTAATAAACTTTATTATCTTCTTCCACCATGGCACACCACATCAATAATCAAATTTAATGTACAGCCGTATGCACACTGTTGGCAAAAATTTTCCAGTGATACTTTTCAGAATAGTCTTTGAAGCGACTGTCACAGCCTTGGTAAGGAATGTCCTTTGAACTATTTTCATAGCATAATAGGGCTGTGCTCCAGTGCGTTACTGTCATTTACAGCTGTACAGTAATTACCAGCAGGTGCTGTGGACTGACATGTTGGATGCCGGAGCCTAACAAGATTTCTGATTCTGTCATCAGACTCTACTGAAAAAATCCATTATAAAAATGAAAAGTTCAACTGATGCTGATAATCCTGGCTTCTCTCTGATAAGTGCTGATGTAGTTTCCTACAGAAACATAAAAGTAAAATTAACAAAGACCCTGATTCAAAGTCCTTTGCATGGAATGAAAAGACTCCCATTGACTAATGTGGGCTTTGGCTCAAGCTCAACACACAGAGGAAGGTGTCTCATGAATAGAGTTGTGTGATAGTGGTGGCATATTTTAAGGCAGATTTCAGATGGAAAATATTTTCCACTTATTTTTTCCAGATGATTTGCATCCCTTTAAGTATGTCTTTCTGTATAACTTCACAAACTGACTATTTTGGAAGTATGGACGATTTTGAAATTTGAATTGTGCATTCCAAAGGCTGCATTTTAAAGATCAAATCTGAGTTTTGCTTTATATGGCTTTTTTTTTAAAGAAATGGTTGAAATTCAATTTTTCAACTATTTTTTTAATTTGGAATTTTAACAGCAAACAAGTCTTCAATAACTTTCATTAATGGTTTTTAAACAGTTTTTCCTCAGCTCTATTTACTTGCATTTTGAAATGAGCATGTTCAAGCATTAAGTTTTTTTGCTATTTTCATTGTGTTGTTGTTGAAGAAAAATGAGTCACAATGGAAGACACCCCCAACCCCCACCCAAAATGTGTTTTGAGTGGTTTCATTATTTACTGTGATGATTTTTGGACTCCTAAAACAGCTCAGCTCCAGCTTTATGAGGACTGACGCCATAAGCTATAAAGAAGAGACAGATGATAAAACACCTCTCATTCCACTACCACAACAGAAAGGGTGCTCAGTCAAGTGATGAAAAAAGCTCAGTAGGAAAGGGATGATGGGCTTGGCTGTGAATTGCCAGGTCAGTTCACAGGCGGATATTCCCAACTGGCTATTTGCACTGGTTATATCAGAGCCCAGCTCTGGTCAGCCTCAAAATGTGGAGAGGATTTTTAATTTTCAGTTATTTATGTTATTGCTACAATATGCAATGGTGATTATTTTAGACACAGTTGCAGAAAAATGTCAGAGTTTAAGACTCAGTGGAACGCCAGGTCATCTAGTTTGACCTGTATTTCACAGGCCACTAAAATCCAGCCAGCTAGCCCCACTCTAAGTCCAACAACCAGAATTGAACCCAGGTTTTACAAAACTCAGAGGCCTAGCTAAACTATTGTGTATCACAGCTAGAGAACAGGAAGTGCACCAATGCCAAAGGTCCCTGAATTGACAAGGAAATGATGTCCCATTGTTCCCCTGTTTATAATAAGTTAACAAAATTAAACATTAATTGGGGGAAAAAGTTAGATTTCTACTCTTTAGGGCTGATTTTACTAACTGCTGAGTATTCACAATTTATATAAAGCCAAAAAGGCTTAAGGGAACTCCTCATCTCACAGGGTCAGTGCTATAAATGCTGACCCTTCAATTAGTTCTAAGGGGGCAGATGCCTGGACCCTTGTGGAGCCCTGAAAAATTCACTTTGCCTCTTTGTGTGTGTCATGCATGCATGCAGAAACTAACTCTATGTAGCATCTTGCATGACTGGGCCTTTAGACTGGTACGTATTGTTTCCCACTCCTGTGCACATAGTTACTGACAATTCATTTCAAGAGCTCCCAGTGCTGCTATTTACTGTGTGGTTTTGGGAAAATGGGCCCTTTTCCCAAATTAAGGCCCATTATATTAATAACCTGTGTTAGTGAGATATTGGTATAGACATATGTAGTGCTACATAAAAGTCCAAATACCACTTTCCAATTCCTTATGTGCTTCCAGCTGTTTTCTTTAGTTATAGGAAATTTTCCAATATGCTTGATGGTTCAGACTTCCTCTTCTCTTGGTTATACTAGTGTTTTGTTTTTTTTCCCTCCAATCTTACTGTCTCTCTCTCTTGCCCTTTTAATGATCCCTTAAGTTTACATGCTGCGTCTTTGGAGAAACTCGATAAAAGGAAAAATAGCAACAAACCACCTTTGATGATAGTGCATGGATTTCCCACCTCAGGAGGCTTAACATCAGAAGTTCCAGCAGTTCCTTTTGCACAAACCAATATAATGTTGCAGGGGCAGTATATTTCATTCTATAAAACAATGATTCTGCACATGAACAATCCATGTTATCATAAAGTGGAAAGTTAAGAATGAATTGAAGATATGGCTTAACAAAAACTCCAGCTCCAAACATCCCTGAAATTGCAGGAAGATCAAGATGAGAACCAAGCTTTGAGGCTTTGATTTAACTACTTGAGAAATTCTGTTGAGCAAATCTCCTCCAGTCACATAAACAAAGATTGCCTTCTGCTATCAATGTTCCAAAACCTTTTCTTTTGGTGTGAATCAAAACAATCAAAGCACTTCCCTAGGCATATTGATCTGAAACCATGGATATCATAATTAGTAATTTAACTCTCTGCTGTGAAAATGCTTTAAGAAATGCGTTGCTCAGAGCTCCATTGGGACTAATGAATTTATTTCATTTTTACTATACGAGTTCAAATTCTTCCATTTTATTAGTTCTACTAATCAGAGAACCACATTACTTCTGCAGTAGAACCATCACAAAACCCCTTGCAGACTGTACCATTTTCAGCGCTGAATGTGGCAATGAAAGTAAGCTTTCTGATGTCCCATCTCTCAAAGGCACCTCAGGAGGCATAACTAACTCTAACCTTGAGTGAAGTACAAACCAAGGACCAAATGGATTCCTCTCTGCCCTACAGGAATCTCAGGGAATGCAACTGGCTGCATCAGTTGAATCCTTTTAGTATACAACAATATCAACTGATATTTACTTGATATAGGTTTTTAATATTATCATTTCCTTTCTGGGACTTGGAACAATTAACTGACTGACAAGAGAAGAGCTGGCAATGATTACCTTTAATTCACACTTCTGGCACAGGAGAATGTTCCATTCAAGATGTAGCAATTTAGTCCCTCTCCAACCAATTTTCAGTCACAGAATTAGCTTCTTTAAAAGTGGCAGTCACAAATTTGCAGACTTCTATCTATCATAACTCATCTGACAACTTCCTTTGGGGGCAGATATTGATTTCTTCCTTCCTGCTGGATTGTCATCAGTCTCTCTTCCTGCTATGAATGAGTCTCAGTTTCTTGGGGCAGTCATATTCTTGTGCACTATTTGAATTCATCTAAAAAGTTGAAAATGTTTACTCCAAACCACTCACAAGGATTTTTTTAGGGAATGCCAACCCCATTTGGGATATACTGTAGCAGACATTATTTATTAATATGTAAGTTATGATATATGCAGCATGACTGATTCTACTAGCCTATGAATGCCCCATCTAACAACTTGCATAATAATTTCATCTAAACATATGAAGACTAACTGTAAATATAATTTGTTTAAAACCCCAAACATTTCAATTATTATTACAAAGTTGCCATAAAGCCACTGTAGGTAAGGCTGATATGAGACCTATCCTTAAAGTAGGGTACTTGTTTCAAATTAGGAAAGCAGAACAATAGTTCCATGCTGTCTGAACTTACTCTGAATACAAAATGAATTTTACAAGAATTTACAAGAACATCTGTTAGTTGCTTTATGAATTACAAGAGTGGTTTTTTATCAGAACAGCTGATGCCCCTTCTGTACACTAAGGTGACTGTGAGCAGGCACCAGATATGCTTATGGTTTGCCTCAGGAAAAATTATTTGGACATGTGTAAATTATCGACTTAAGAGCTCAGAGCTAAGAGAGACTTGGGACAGATCCTGGAACTTTTCCCACATATGAGATAAAAGAATTTTGTTGGAAGCAGTAGGAAGCTGGGAAGCTTCTCCTGGGTTCAAACAGACTAGAAGGCATGTGAACAGATAGGGGGTTGCTGATGTCTCTCATTCAAACATAGGGACACCAGAATTATTCAGGAAGGATGATGAGGTATGTGAACAGGTAGGTAGCCAAATGGGTTGGTAATGTACCTCACCACATCCCTCATCAACCTAGAAGCAGACATGTTTCTGGCTGATATAAAATAAAAGCATTGGTAAATGTCTGAGAACCCTGCTGGTTATTGGGGGAAGACAGCCAAGCTAATTGCTGCCACCTCCTTGCAGTGGATGTCCAGTGCAGGTGCTTAGTAGAGAAAGAATATAGTGACCAGATAGGATTAGTAAAGAATTTAAAGGAGGTGTTCTTTACCAGAGCAGAAATGGGGGATTTAGGGCCCCTATAGCTAGTGAGTCAGTGAGCAAGGCCCCCTTTTTATAGTCCTCCTTAACCTTCATACAGGGAGGGATGGTGAGGTCCCAACAGCAGGCTGGCTGGTGACCAGGATGACTAAAGGACAAGAACTGACAGCAGTGCCATGGAGCTAGGTAAATGATTATGAAATTACCTGTATGGTACAGATTTATCTGCAGGGTACTCCTAGACATTTAGGAATAAAATTGGTCAGTGGCTGCTGACTGCCTTCCAGCATAGAAAAGTGTTTTTGTTTGTTTGTTTTCTCCCTCTTCATTTATAGGTTATTTCAGTTTTCCAGTTATTGAACGACCTATGACAATGAGTACTGTTTGTTGAATAATATGAAATGAATTGTAGTTAGACTAAATTCCAAGCAGACAATAGTTTGTGTCACAAAGAATACATTGGCGCTAATGTGCAAACTCTTTGATGGCAGCATCAAGAATAAGTGACTAGTTAAGGAGAATGAACTAACCTCACTTCCCTAGAAGCATGCTCTCTAAAACAAGACTACCATGTATTAATGGGTCAGTGTGGGTGGAGCATAAAGTCTATGTAGAACAAGAGACTTGAGCTGTTAGAGGTGTTACGACACCATTTACTGAGTCATTACAAACTTGTAAAGATTCCTGGAACAAAACATGTTTTACATTTTACAATTAGTGTTTATGAATTCAAGGCTTGAGTCAAAGCCTGACAAAGGCAAGAGAATGACTCTCATTAACTTCTATGAACTTTAGATCAGACATGTAATGTTCATTTTATTACCTAAAACCAAACCTGTGTGTGCTTTTACCATTACAAAATTCCTGTCTCAAAACATTCTTGAACATCTACCAAGGCTTGTTTCCACCTGGAAAATGTATGGGCATGAACTCTATTTTTTGCCTAATTTTCTATTTGTTTCTGTTCAAGGACCAATCTGAAAATACATGTGTCTGGTGGACTTAGACTGAAATATATTTTAAGCATTGAACAGAATCTATATGGATTTTTTAATGAAAACTAATGCATTAGAAGATCACTCAAAAGACAATTATATTTTTTTCTCTAGTTGTCATCCATAAATCTTCATCAATTAGCTAAATCACATGGAGGTGTAGATTTGAACTGTATTATATATACACAACACTTGGGTTTGTTCACACAGAGAAATTAGTGCATAATAAGCTGTAATGCAAGTTTAGATTCCACCAGTTACTCTACATTAACTCTTACAAATTGGATGGCCTTACTATGTACTAAGGAAGGCTACATTTACACCTGAAGCTATGGTGGGATTCCCAGCTTAGATGGATGTATCCACATTGGTTCTGCTTGAACTGGTGGGCTAAAAGTAGCAATGTAGATAGGGTAGAATAAGCAGTGGCGCATAAGATGTATCAGGCACACATGTTTAATAGGACTTGTTGCAATCAAGAGAATGTGCCAAAAAATCAATGACAGTTCTAAAGAATTAAGTTTACATTCTAGTCCTTGCATTTTGCCTTAATACATGTCAGAGCATAGTCTATTATTAATATTGACATTACACTAAAAAATACATTATATTCATGTGTCTAATATTACCAGCTGCACATATAGTTAAATGTCAGAAACATTGACGTAAATCCACATTTTTCTTTTCTCATTTAACTTTGCTGAATCTGAAGCCTGAGTCTAAAAAATGGGGGTTTGCTTGCTTTCCTTTATGAATATGCTCTGAAAATTACCAAGACAAGATGATTTAGGCAATACAGTGAGAATCCAGCACATCTGAAAATTCAGCACTACTCTCTTGGTGAGTACTGTATAAGTTTGCTTTCATACAAGGACATAACAAAAACAGGCTGCTTGTAATTTTTTTTTACTTTGGCTATAATAGCATTTTATGGTATAATTGTATCATAGGAAAATGTTAATTTCTGATTTACAGTGAACGCAGACTGATTTTTTTTAAATGGTTAAGGTACTTTGAATTGCCTAAGCACTGTTCTTGTTGATCTGTGGGGGGGGGGGGAGCTACACTAGAATATGATTAATCTACTAGTAACCATATTGCATGCATTACATAACAATTGGGGCAGGGACACCACATATTAAGGGTTGATTTGAATAAACAGGGCTTTTGGAGGCAATGTCAATCAAGGTTTGTAGTTTCCTCTGCTATTCAAAATGGGAGAAAGTATAAAAGATTCAACAATTTGAGAGTGAAGGAAAATAGGTGGATGAGACCCTGAATTTGTGTCTTTAATACAGAAGCTTATTATGACTAAGAGTATTAGATTTTTTTTAAAATAAGTAGTTTATTGAAAATAGGAGAAGTGATGACCCAATAGACAGGTCACTCTGATTCATGTGTTTTATGAAAGTTAGTTATAAAAAGCTCCAAAATAGGGTGTGTTTTCGAACAGTTCTCTGAAGCTATTCTGTGAGACTTTTTATTAATATTTTACTCCCAGATGGGAAGTGTCCAGACAGCACTGATCTGCTGCCAATTACTGAATATCGGCTCAGAATCTGGATCATTATTTGAAATGTTCTAAATCTATTGCTTATGTCTGTGTATAGTAGTAGCAGTAGTTTTAGATAAGTGTGCACTTACTTATATTAATCTTCATCAGCTAGTAGTGTTGTGTTCCCATTGATTTATTCCTGGAGTGAAACAGGTAAATTACCACTGCTTTGTGTTTCTGAAAATCCTGAGTGACTTTGACTGGGCAAAGTGATCTTTCAGTGGGTGTTTATTAAATTTGCATCTGATCACTTTTTAGTGCCAGAACAGTGCAAACTAATTTATGTAAGTGAGAATCAGATCCACAAAGATTTCTAAAACAGCACGTCGCCTGTTATTTTCCTTTTATTATTACTGAATTCATTGTGATTATCCTATGCTTTCATACAGTACAGTGAGATTTTGAAGTAAGGAAAATATTTGCTCTGTGCTGAAAATATTAGAGGGATATTCACCACAACTAATTAGACCCCCTGAAAGTTTGAGACATCTCATTCAAGTAGAAAAGCTGTTATGAACAAATTCCTGTATGGTTTGACATATTTTATCATCTCAGGGTTCATTTAACTTTTTTATAGCTTTTTATTTCATATTATGCCAGCATTTCAGTTCTAATAAGACCTGGAACTACCACAATATATGATATATTGCTTTTTTCATCCTTTCATTATTTGTATAACAGACAACACTGATTTCTTATTAAGGTCAATGTAATTTATATATTGGCAGAGAATTAACATCCCCTACTATTTGTCATATTTTGATCAATCATAACTCACTAAAATTATTTAAGAGTTTTTTTCTCATTATAACCTAACGCCAAAGCACACAAGTCTCCACTTATCCCAGTAATTGGATCAATAACTAAAAATCAATTGCCAAATAAATATACTTGCATACAATGTCAATGTTGAACAATCTTATAGAAATATTTTTCTAAAATTCTTAAGTATCCAATTGTTATCTTACTAGAATCTCACTTATCAACTGTTTAACTCCCATTAAATACTTAATAGAACTTCTGAAAATAAAAAGAGGGGAAAAGAGAAAAAATATCTTATTCAGTGATTTCTCTGCAGATCTTCATATGGGAGTTGAGGGATTTGTCCCTCTAGTTCCCATCAGAATTAATATATGTAGGGGTGTTTTAATGTATTAGTATTTTTATTCAGATCAGTATTCTCTTGGGCACTACAGTACAAATAGGAGATGGTCATATTACCACTACCTATACTGAAAACCACCTGATCATAGCACATACCTACATGACTCCAGCTTCCACTCTGGACACATTACATGATTCATTGTCTACAGCCAAGTCCTAAGATATAACCACAATTACACCAACCCCTCAGACAGAAATAAACACCTACAGGATCTCTATCAAACACCCTTGAAACTATAGTATCAGCATGAGGAAGTGAAAAAAACAGATTGACAGACCCAGACAGGCACCCAGCAATCACCTGCTATAGGACAGACCGAACAAAGAAAACAACAGAATGCCACTGGCCATCACCTACAGCCCCCAGCTAAAATCTCTCCAACATTTCATCCAGAATCTACAACCTACCCTGGAAGATGATCCCTCACTCTCTCAGGCCTAGTGAGACAGGCCAGTCCTTGCTTACAGACAGTCACCCAACATGAAGCAAATATTCACCAGCAACCATAAACCATTAGAACATTACCCAGGAACCTATGCTGGAAAGAAACTCCCTTGCCAAATCTGCTCATATATTGACTGCAGTGAGAGCATCAAAGGTCCTAATCACATTAGCCGTACCATTAGGAACTCATTCACCTGCACATCTAATAATGTAATATATGCCATCATGTGCTAGCAATGCCCCTGGGCCATGTATATTGCTGTCTCTACATAAAAGAATAAATGTACACAAATCATACCTCAAGAATGGTAGTAATCATAAATAAGTAGAGAGCAGCACATCCCTGCACAATCAGCAGATGACTTGAAAGTTGCCATACTTCACAGAATAAAATAACATAAAATAAAATAAAACCAACCCTTCTAAAACAGACTTCAGTGTGAAATTGCTGAGCTGGAACTCATATGCAAACTTGACACTAATCGGCCTGGATCTGAATAGGGACTTGCAATGGCTGGGTCATTTCAAAAGGGTGACTGCCCCTCTTCACACATTCTCACCTTGTAATCACTGTTGTGAGTGGGCCTCATCTACCCTAACTGAATTGACTTTGTTAGCACTTCCCTCCTTGCAGTAATGTTTCTCACCCCTTATTACATGTGTATGTATACACACCTCTTAATTGTAGTTTCCACTTCATGAATCTGACCCGGTAGATTGCAGCCCATGAAAGCTTATGCCTGGAGAAATCTGTTAGGCTATGTCTACACACACATTGTTATTTTGAAATAGGTATTTCAAAATGAGTTATTTTGAAATAAAGTCCTTATTTCGAAAGAAGTTATTCGAATTAAGGGGAAGCCTTCTATCAAAACGGCTGTTATTTCAAAATAAGGCTGTTTGGACATGTTGTTTTGAAACAACACCATTGTTTCAAAACAACTGTTTCAAAACAACATGTCCAAACAGCCTTATTATGAAATAACCATTTTGAAATAACAGCCGTTTCAAAATGAATGGGGTTTAAGCTGTTTCGAAATGATGGTTCTTATTTCGAAATAAGAAAACGTCATGTGGACCTAATCTCTTTTATTTTGAAATAACCAGTGTTATTTCAAAATAAAAGAGATATGTAGACATACCCTTAGTCTTTATGGTGCTACAGCACTCTTGTAGTATTCCCTTAGAAACTGTTCAAGATATCAGAACTAGGCTTTTCTTATTTCACTCTAACTTCATTGTTTAACTGTCCATTGACTACAAGGGAGAGGCTCTTGTTTATATATTTTAGGCCAATACTGCTCTTCCTTACATGACTGAGGTAAAATTCCTGCTAAAGTCAGTGGCAGAAGAAATGCAGAGGAGGCAACTTAGCCTATCAGGGTATGAAGACTATAATACCCAGGGGCTGCATATGTAAACCATGGTCTTAAATGAAGAGTGTCTCCTTAAGCGATCTGTTGGTGTCTGGGCTGTTCTTGCTAGGTCAGTGTTGCTGGACAGATTTAACTGCCTAGAATCAGAAGTTTCTAGCATGTGGTACGTTTGAGCAGGCTCCACAAGGTTGCCCCCAGTGCAATGGTCAGATACCTGAAAGCAACCAGCCAGACCAGGGCAGCTGCATTGAAGAGAGCACACAAGGGGAGAAGCTAAGCCAGGAGCAGACAGCAGGCTGGTTTCTCCAACTCTGAGGCATTTTGCTTCAGGGTAGTAGCCTTTGTTAACCCTCCAGCGGTGAAGTCTGGAGGCAGTGGTTGCCAAGAAGAGATCATTGGGAAAGAAGGATGGTTTATTTTAATTGTATACTTTGGGTTATGGGCTTAACTACAGTTCTTTAATAATGGGAAAGAGGCAATTATATTTTTATTCTCAGAGGCTCTTTTTTTTTTTTTTTTGGTAACAGGGTTTTTATATATCTCTCTGTGTGTAACTGAGTGTTGAATAAGTAAGCTGAGTGGACAGCAGTGCTCCCAGCAGAAAAGGGAAAGTCCCCTATGCTTTAGGCTGAGGATTTCTGCTACCAAAGAGGAGAGAGCTGCTGCTTCTAACACAAGCCTTTGGACTTGGTGATTAGAGACCATAAGAGACTCATGTGGAGTCATTAAATAGCCACATCATGTTGCAGATCTATATAGTAATTATTTCTCTTTCATCATAAGGTTTATACAGTTAACGTTTAATACAGCTCATTGCTTTAGTTTTTATTAATTCTGAACAGTGTTCACTGTGAGGCCCTTTAGGACTGAATCTTGGTTTCTAGGTGCTTCACTGTAGGACTTGGGGTTTATTTTTGTTGGGCACTGGAGAAAGGCACTAGAGGAAAACTCTAGCCACCCTCAAAGTTACACATAGTTTCCTCATTTCCCATTCCCTTCTTGGTTGAAGGAGGGACTGGCAGCCCCAACCGATCCCTACATCTTTTCACCTACCCCCCGCCCAAATCCAGGAGCAATTGGAAAATTTATTTCTCAGGGGAGAAAGAGAAGGCAACAGGGTGCCTAGCTCCAAGAGAACAATCTCTTACTCACTCTATTGCTACTTTACATAAGAATCTATAATCAACAGAATATTTTTTGTGGCCCAGTGAAGAAATTTCAGACAGGTGGTGTAAACCAAGAAGAATCACTGTAATGCTTTCTTTAGACTCTTTATTTTCATAAGGTTTTTTATGAATGCCCTTCAAACTACTTCTTTTACTTTGACATGGCTCATTTTATCTTATTTTTTGGAACAACTTTGTTTTGAACCCTGCATCATCTAAACAAACGTCTCCAAGCTTTTGTACTAATCCCCTGGACCTAGCAAATCAAGTCACTTCTGCTGCCCTTTAGATAACATTTTAACACTTATCTCATCCAAGTGTTCCAGCCATCCTGGCTCATCTCAGTCAAGAAATCTGTCCATTGTAAGGAAAACATGCTATGCACTGAACTCTCTACTCTTATGACAGAGGGCAAAATATTTTTCATATGAAAAATAATATAATGTTCATATGAAAAATAAGCAGTTCTTATGGTTTTGCTTTCTGCAGGGTGCCAAACATTGTTCGAAATAATTTTAAGTGTGCTAACACAGCAATAAAATAATTGTAAAGAAAGCTATTCCTCTAGCTCATTGTAAAGTTTGTTGAGTCAGTCAATCTCAGATTTATTTTTAGTAACAAACAAAATTTGGGGGGAAAAAACCCAATAAACTTCAAGGGCATATAAAATACTTTCTACAGAACAGCTAGATAACATTTGCCAACACTAATCAGATTATTGATTGTGTTTGTGGCCTGAATTGTGACCTCAGTTGTGGTGTTGCCCTGAATTTGATGTGTCACACTCTCCATATTAATATGTTTATGTGACCATCCACTTCTGTACAAAGGGGTGGCAGATTTTTTCTTAATGCCAACAACAAGCATTTTATCCCCTAAAACATGAGATTTAATTACCTTTATTATGCCAGTGAGTTTATAATACCTTGGAGAAATACCAAATCACTAGATGTTAAAAAGAAAAAGATTAATATGTTACGTGTTTGGAAGCATAACATGGTAGTAGTTCATGAATCTGCAAAGGTTACTGTCTTTTAAAATGGGTGTAGTTTGAAAAGTGAGCCAGTAAGAAAGCAAGCTGGAGGACAGCAACACAAACAGCCAGATGGGGAGAGAGAACGTAAAAACTGCAAAAGAAGCTCAACTTTTCAGTGCTCTAAAGAAAATAACTGTTTCTCAATCTCATTTCTCTCAGTCAAAAATGACCCTGTCCTACATGTCCGTGCCTCTGTTCATTCTATAAAAAACCCTGTCAGCTGTGTTACTTTTATTAACCTTTTACACGCTAGACACCTCAAGAAACTGACAAAGAAATTGAGAGCAGTCGAGCTCAAACCAGTACCTCTCCCCAGCTTGCTGTATTTCTGTTACTCTAGCAGATCAGTAGGCTCTTCTTCATTTTATTAAATGCATGTTCATATTCTCTCTTTCAGACACATGCACATGCTTGTATGCACAGTTTGCTAAATCCCTACTTTCAGAACATCATCAAAGAGCATCTATGTCCGTTCTGTATTTATCAGTGCTATGCTCTTTTGACCTCTTCAGTACTGCTCCAAACTTTAAAGGGGAATAAGTAGGAAAACAGAACCCTTGCATTCCTGCCAGTCCTTACAATTTTACTACTACACATATTATAATTTGTTACATTTCTATCTTCCTTTTCCCTTTGTTGCAAACTCATGGTTTTAATTACATCTTGCAATGTCTGTTGAGGGTTTTTCTTTTTAAAAGCCCAGTTTCTGGAGTCTTGTGAATATGTGAGAATCTCATCTTTCATTTTTTTAAAAAAGTTTCTAGCCCTTATGGGTACAGTTACACACAAAAAGTTGAAAATGTAGCCTGCAAAGCTTTGAGCCTTTGTAAAGGCTCAAAACCCAAAAGATATATAAAATGAACCTAAAATGTAAAATCTGGTTATTTTAATATTATTTTGAAAGGACGTTCCTCTTGGTTTTTTAATCCTTGAGGGTGGCCATTTTGCTTCTCTCCATCCCACAAAGGTGCTGCTACATTCTTTACTAGATGGATTGGTAACAGCAACTGTCAGCAGAGTGCAGCCAAATTGCTTGTTTGGATAGGGTTTTGCTTACCGCCCCCCCATAAAAAGCTCCTCAGATAGAACACCTGAGCCCTGTGTACTCTAATGCAGGCATTTTCAGGCTTTTCTGTGTGCAACCAGATATGAAACAGAAGTCCCCTCACCCTGCTTGGGAAGCTTTTGGTTGTGGCTCAAACAACCCCTTGCCACCAAATAACTTGCTGCCACCGAGTTTTGGCAGCAGAACACCTCCTCCCTTGCCACAAGCAGCCCCCTTATTTGGAGCCACTAAGGCTGTGTCCACATGAGGCTTTTATTTCGAAACAACCACCATTGTTTCAAAATAAAACTTGACAGGTCCAGACGATGTTTCCTCATTTTGAAATAAGGAGCTCCCTTATTTTGAAATAAGGAAAATCATTTTGATACAATAAAACCTAGTTTTGTATCAAAATGAGGGTTATTTTGAAACTGTGGTTTCAAAATAACCCTGTCTGGCTGTGTTATATCGATATGTGACACATATCGATATAACATTGGACTTTCCCCCAGGGTGCATGGCACCCTGGGAGGAAGTCTCACCTCCCCTCAGCACCCTGGCCAGGGTGCTGAGGTGAAGTCCAGGGGGCGCAGCAAGGGGGGGTGCAGGAGCTCCTTTGCCCGCAAACCGGGCTTGGAGCTGCCTCACCCCACTGCCTGCTTCGGGCAGCTGCAGCCCCCAGGGGGTGGCGGTTGCCCGACCTGCTCGCCCCACTGCTGGCACTGGGGAGAGCGGGCCAGGCAGCCACCCCCAGCCGGCAGTGGGGTGAGCGGGTCAGGCACCACGGTCCCTCCTCCGCTGCATCACCAGAGACAGGGCATGTGGATCCCTGCCCTGTGCACTGTTTTCCCCTGCCTGGCTCTCCAGGTGAGAGCCAGGAAGAGGATTTGTTGGCAACATGCCCCTGCCAGGGGGCCATGTTGCCACACCTCCCATGCTGCCCCTCTGCAGAATCAAAATAGCATGTCCTCACACAGGGCATGCTATTTTGATTTGAGGGCTTGCCTTATTTCGAATTAACAGTTTCTTATTTTGACTTAAGTTATTTCAAAATAAGGCTTTTATTTTGAAAGGAGTTATTTCAAAATAACAGTTAATGTGTGGACATAACCTAATTGTGGCTGCCACTAATTGTGGTGGCAGCACAGAACCTGATGCTGAAAGAAACACATGGCCATTGGAAGAAAAACCCATGACGGGCGCCAGGCTTCTTTTGGAGGTGAGGGAATTTCTTTTAGTGGCAGGCCAGCTCCTGGCAACACACTCAACTATGCTGCAACACAGTGATTGAGAACTGCTGCTCTAATGGACAGACACCTTGTTACCACAGCTGCAGCTGCACCTTGGTTGGCAATTGTTGGAATATGGGAATTTGCTTTTCTAATGTAGATAGGGCCAAAAAGCGTCTCACTGGACCATGACTGCAGTTCAAAGAAATGAAAAACCAGCAAGTCTCACAGTCTGACTCAGGCTCTGAGAACCTATAAGCAGGCACAATCTCCACCTAGATGCTAACTCAAGTCCAAATGGCCAAACTGTTAAATTTTACAGCCCTACAGCCCAGGAGCGTCACTGCCTGGGGAAAGACCCGGGGCATGGGCACAGGCCCTGCCCCCCGTGGCCCAGAGTCTCCACCGGGGCACAATCTGACCTCGGGCTCCTGTTGCTTCCTGCCTGGCCCCAGCCGGGGAAGGGGCGGGAGAGGCTGGTGCTGCCACAGGCAGCCTGGCCTGAATTCCCGGCAGGGGACCAGGCCGGGAGCTGCAGGAGCCGTCGCAGCCAGGAGAGGCAGGCGCTGCAGCGGGCAGCCGTACCCCGAATCTCCAGTCTGGGACAGGGCTGGGAGATGCAGGGGCTGACCCAGACACTTGGGGCACTGGCACTGGCACTCGGGGCATGTGCCCCCTGTGCCAGGTGCCAGCGACACCCCTACCACAGCCTATGAGTCTGAGTCAGCTGATCTGGACCAGCCACAGCCATGCCACAGGTGTTTTTTCCACAGTGTAGATGTATCCTCCAAGTTCTTGAGCCAGCCTTCTCCTTAAGATAAAGTCAGAAAGTCAAGGGGAAAGAGAGGAGGGACATTTTCTTGAAGAGAAAGAGAGAGGAATAAGCACCCTGAAAAGTTTGCTGGCCCTAGCAACACCAAGATCAGTTCTCTGGTTTCATCCCTTGTGTGACAAGTTCCCTGAGCCTGCACAGGGTAAAAATCAAATTACCTTCATCTTAAGGAAACAAAAGGGAAGTTTAGTCTACTGAGAAATCCTTCCCAGAGAAACTGGGAAACAGGGAATACCTTACTCTAACTATCTCAAGGTAGAAAAGTTTGAACTGAACAACTTCAGTCTGCAGACATTTTCAATTTTTTAGTGCTACAAGTGGAACGTAAGTATAAAATGTCAGGGGAAGAAGGTGGGACCAGTAAGTTTGCACTATGTGCTTAATCATTTTCAGTGATTCCAACCAATCTCTTGCTTCAATGAAATAATCTGTCTTTGAAAGCAATATCTTTGTACAAAGCTAGTTAAGGCTATGAAAGTGTGGTATCCATCCAAGGCAATCCCCTAGAGGGAGCACTACATCATGATTCTGTACCCTGATGCTCACACAGTAATGCCACTGGACAGTGGCAAAGCCCACATCTGCAGAGGACTTCCTCCTGCCTCGAGATAAAGAACTATACCACACAAAAGACACACTCTCTCTCAAGGTAGTGAAAAACCCATTACAATCTCCAGAACACAAACATTGCTTGAAACCCTAAATCTTGGCATGAACTAAGCAGTCCAAAAAATGGAGTGCCATTATTATTGTTGCTCTTCCCTTTATAGGGTAATAACGAGGTGAGGCTAGACCTCTAGGCCTTTACTTCTTTGCCCTAGTCGATAGAGGATTAGCCCAGGAGTCCTGGTGGGTTCTATTCCCAGATCTGCCACTAGGCTATTGGGTGATGTTGGGCAAATCAGTCTGTCAGTGCCTCAGTTTTTCCATTGATAGAAATCGTAATAATGCTTATCTCCCCTGGAAACTGGTTTGAAATTTATGAATGGAATGTGCTAAGAGCTACTGCCCTTGCTGCTAAACTAGGAATGAAAATAATTGAATACTACTTTCAGCTTTGCCACTGATCTCCTGCGCCAGTTGCTTCAGCCATCTGGGTCTCTGTTTCTTTTCATACTCTTACGTTGCTCTGTTTAAACACTACGTGCAGGATTTTTTTTTCTTAGTATACGTTCATAACAACCCCCCTAACAAACTAGGGTCTTGACACTAGGGGAGGTCAAAGAGTGCTTGCCAGGTGTTAAAAGGACAGACCTGATATTTGGGACTTTTCTTATACAATCACTTACTACTTTCTATCCCATCCCAATTCTTGACACTTGCTATCTGGTCACCCCAAGACTGTAGGTGGTACATTCATGTAACAATCAATAGGTCAATTAAGATATATTTTTAAGATTTATAATGATTTTCCTGTATTATTTTATCTTGTTCTTGCATTATGATCCAAGGAACACCTTTTGCAATGCTTTTGAAACAGTTAAGTACCATAAAGGCTCGGACAGTTTATTTTGTTACTTTTCTTTAATTCAGTCATATGTTAAAACCCTTACTATAACTACACCTTGGCTCTGCCTGATGTGACCTATCATACTGGCTGAAAAGGCAAAGTGACATTTTATAAAAGCCAAGAGAGGTTTATGATTAGGGGCAGAACAAAGGTTGAAAATAATAGAAGTGAGGAGATGAAATGGCATTTACAGCACCTGCCACATAGTCTTACCATAGGGAGAGAATAACATTTTTGCTTTCACATTAGACAACCTAATATTTGAGTCACTTTGTGACTGTAGGAGCTGTTTGTAAAGCCTGATTTGTTAAGAATAACCATATGGCAAACAGGTGGAATTACAAGGAATAAAGAAAGAATATACTGCTGAGATCTTTTGCAGTTGAACAAATCTGATTTACTCATGAAGTGAGCATGGGCCAAGTTTTGAGGAACTCATACTAAATTTATAATTTTCAGTGAAAGCCAACTAAATCTCAATGCTAGTTCATGACTTCAGCAGTATAACAGAGTAGCTTTTGCTAGACAAGCATTGGAAAAAAAATTTAAGCAAAATTGTTTTTTCTTATGGTAACTTGCTACAGGTTTGATTTTCAGAAAAGTGAAGTCAGCTCCTAATTAGCCATCAAAATAAGTGGTCAGATTTTCTAAGAGAGCTTGGCATTTTGGGATTGACTAAATATAAACCACTGAACAGTATGACTGACCACGTACAAGAGTGAATTAAATCCAACTCAATCCCTCTTAACTATGTGAATTTGCAAAGTAACTTACAGGAATAGAAAAACAATGCCAATTTAGGATTTTTACTTAAATAAGGAAATAAGGCACAACTACAAATAATCAGAGAGCAGTTCTGTTGAATAAGAAGCTGCCACATTTTTCAGAGTGGAATAATATTATGCTAGGCCTTCTCTAACTACTGTACTAAATCAATGGGAGATATACAATCTACTTGCGTATCTCCTGTCAACTTATTTACTCACTGTTACCACAGCATCTTCACTCAGCTACATTGTCAGGAACTGCTCTGATCCTATGTTTTACACCCCCTTGCATTTAGTTTCATTCCTTTCTGTAAGTTCACCCATCTTCGAAGCTTCTGAGGAAGTGGGATCTTGTCCCATGAAAGCTCATGCAAAAAATAAATCTGTTAGTCTTAAAGTACCACACAACTCCTTGTTGTTTTTTTACAGGAACTGCTCTCCCTTCAATGCAGCATTACTCTTTTTACAGGGGTGGAGTCACTACATCAAAGGGAGAGCACTTGTAGGCTCAACTGAGGTCTACACTGGCTGCTCAATCGATCCTACTGTGTCGATGTATGGGGATCGAAGAAGTACTTTCAGTGACATGGCCTAAGAGTTTTGCCTTTGGGAACAAGAACCCATGCCAAGAAACAGTTATTAGGACTGACATTCATCTATACCTTCTGACTCCAAATTATTCTTTCATAATGGGAAAGGGGGTTCAGATTTGAGGCATGGTTTTTAATTCTGCTAAAAGAAAGATTTGCATTTGGCTGTCAATGGAATTTCCAAATCTCAGCTGCTACATATGATTTTTAAATACTATGGTTATGCTCTTCCGGTCTTTCATGAGGGTACATGTAAAATGACTTCAATTCTTTGCATATATTTTTGTTTGCAATCTATTTGACAAGTTTTATTTTCTTTAGTAATATTAAGTCTAGGTTTTTTGGACCATATGGTTCAACATTTGTTGGTTGAGCTTATCTGGATGTGTGTTCAACAGTGTGCATTTCCAGAATCCAGTCTGTTGTTCATAAAAGAGAAAACACCAAATATATATTATTTTTGTTGCATTTTCTGGAAACATTTTTAGCAGCACGGTTTCAGAAAATCCTTTAATTTATCTTGTAAAAGCCAGAATTCCTAGCTGATCTGGGGTTTGGTCCTGCTTTGAGCACAGAGTTGGAACAAATGAGCTCCTGAAGTCCCTTCCAACTCTAATCTTCCATAGTTCTATGATCTTACTGGCCCAGAATAGTAGTAGAATGACATACCTCACAGCTGGAAGTGCAAGTCTGAGCATTACTGGGCACCATGAATACCCTTAATGTGTCAAAATTACTGAAACACCTGTACCAAATAATTTTGCAGAGTTAGAAAAAAAAAAGAGAAGACATTCACAGTTCCATTAGATACAAATAATATGACTATTTGTCAGCATTATGCAAAAAAACCCACACATGATAATACTTAACATATGTACAGCATTTTTCATTGCCAAAGTGCTTCACAAATATTAACTGAGCCTTACAACTTCTAGAGAGGTAAAAAATCTCCATTTTATAGATGGAAAAACTAAGGCAGATAGGATAAGTGGCCTACCCTCCGATCACAAAGTGAGTGGTAGGTGAAAAACTGCTCATTATAAAAAGAGAATGTAGAAAGCTTTGGTCTGATCTGACTTTTTATCTAGAACACAAAACATCAATTTATTGTGAGCTTTTCTTTTTATATGGACAAAATAGATCTGCATGAATAAAATATTCCAAGAAAAACTCCTATATGTGTACTCTCTATCACAGTCCTCTGCCTACCAGAGGCTTCCAAATTTAATCACATATATTCTTAACAGATCTCAATTCCTCTCCTTTCATGGAGAAGACTTTAGAATGGTCTTATGGGTTTCTGAAGAGAAACTTAAAGCAAAGCCTTTTGAGTGGCAAGGCAAATATTTTGAGAAATACTGTTATAATCAGAAGTAGATAATGGTGCCTAAATGATCTGGATATCCACAAGTTGACAGATTTTGAAGCTTTATGCTAGTGTTTGTTGGAAGAAAAAAAACCCACAAAATTCAGTAGCTTAGAAAAAAAAGGAATAAAATATCAAACTAATTGGAAAGATAGGAAATACTAAAATATTTGTGAAATATGGGTGTCAGCTTCACACTGGCAATACTGTGACAAGAAAATCAAAATTACGAGACTTTTTTTTTCTTTAACTAGAATCAGTTTTGGGGAAGAAATTCATGTGGGAAACTGGAAAATGATGAATGACATCAGAATCACCGTTGCCTGAAATAGAACAGCTGGATGCCTAATGTAGACTCTGTATATTCCAGTGGGGAATTTCAAGATTATGCAAAAGAGTTAAAGACGTATTCTTACAACATGTTGATTATGCCCTACAAGATCATAAATACCCTCAGCTTACACAGAGAATCATTGGAAGGCGAAGACACTCGCTATTTTGAAGAAGTAAGCAAGCCTGGATTGGCCTGAGCTTTATATGAGCTGAATGGAGATGCACAGGAGTACCCCTGAAAACATGTAGTGCATGCATCATGTAAGTTTCAAATTTCTTATTAAACAAAGCAGTGTCTACCAGCAAACATCAAAGACAAAACCAGAAGTTAACATGGAACCACATATCCATCTCGCATTTAAACAAACATGATCTGATTTGGGCCGAAGGAGAATAGTAACTAGTCAAGGATACATATTTGAAATGGTAATGATTTATTTGCAACAGGATGGTCTGTCTTCTCAGAATTTTTGTTTACTTGTTTTTCCATTCACTTTTAGTTATCTGTGGAAAGAGGACTGACTGAAATATGTATAGCCAGGAGTTAATTTTTTCCCAGTCTGTTTCTTGCGTAGGAAGTTAAGATACATTTATGTGACTTACATTCCTAGGCTGTTTTGAAACTTTTACCAATTTGTCCTTTAATGATGAATTCTGCTTTAAGAATTTGATGGTTTGTATGAATAAGTTGTGGAGGGAATCTTTTTTGTTTCCTTCTGAACTGCTGCAGCATTCTCTTAATTTTCCCAGGAGCAGAGAGAAAATGTTTCCCTTTGCCTGTAGAAAGGCACAAGAAAATAAAATGTGACTGCAACTCTGCAGAAATTCAGAAGAAAATTTATTGCCACCCAATTAAAGAAAAAAGATTTAAGAGTAAAAGGTTTTCCTTCTCTGAACACATCCGTGATGACAAATGGAGCTGAGTGAATATTTTAAGTGAATATTCACTTGAACATGTAATTAGATGCACTCTATCTGTGCTTATGCTAGCTGTGTATCTACTTCTTTTAAGATAACTGGTGAGAATGTTCCTTAAACTGCAAATATTATAAATTATTCACAGTGATTTTGAAATATGTAAATGCATGTAATTGTACTACAACCCCAATTGTAGGAGTTATAGGCCAGCAGTCCATTGTGCCCACTCAACATGAGCCAAGGCTTATTCTGGAAATAATTTCCTTTAAAAAAGATAATGCATATTTCAGTGCATCAATGAGGTATAATGTACTTGTTCCTAAATGCCCATGTTTATTTTCTGGAATTTTACACGGGTAATGGTGAAAATGATGTACTTATCAGCTTGTGTTTCAGACAAACGTCTGTTAGACATACAAGCACAGCTCCAAGAAACCATTATGATTTCACACAGTGAACAGCAGTGTTAAAGCAGGTCAAGTGAGATAGGTCTAGGGTTCACCCAAGGAGCTCTGTCATTCTTCCTCAGATCTTTGGAACCTCTTTGGTGGCTTTTTTTGCTTGAGTTTAGGCTTCTCTCAGCAAAGTTTTACCACTTCTTAGCCTCTATGGTTACTACAGCTATTATTGGGCTTGAGCCAACTCTCCATCTCTCTCTATTTGCATCCTCATCCCACCTGGCTGGAGCTGATCCCACTTAAGCCATGCTTTTCCTGAGCAAATTTTCCACACTTCTTTCTGTAATGATTAAGGTGGAAAGGCAGCTCAAACCAGTAGGTTATCAGTAGACATGCTTTGACTATAAGTGCTGCACAGAAAGTGGTATGATAAACTATATAAATTATGGACTGACAAAAACCATTATGTTGGTATCAAAGTGAAAATGTATAAAACCAGTGTTCTAACATTATTATCCTATACTCTGGAGCCAGCTGGGTTACATGTAAAAGACAACAGTTGAGGGCAATAAAAATGAGAAGTCTCAAAAGGTGTCAGGGCAAAGTGGAACGATTTTAAGACAAATGAAGAAGTTAGTAGTGTAGGATGTGAAGTCAGAGCAGGAGTGACTAACTCCAGTAAAGCCCATGATCGCATTCAAGCCCCACTGAGAAAGAACCAGACTGAAGCAGCTCATTGGAGATCAAAGGGCATGTTCAACCCTAATTTGAATATTTGCACAATAATATTATGAATAGCATCTCATTTTGTTTACTCTGATGGACAGAGCTTATATTGTGGGCACAGTTTGGAAGACTATCATTGCCTTTCCCTGGCTCCATCCCCCTATTTTGACTTCTAAGAGAAGTAATTATACAATGGACTCTAAATCCATTATGTTTTAGTTGTTAACTACCTAAGTTGACACCATATTGCGAATGTAGCAAGACGCTTGATGTAGTTCTTGTGAGGCTGGTTTTGTGGATGGGTTAGATCATCTAGATAAGCCCTTGGAAGTAATGGATAATTAGATTATATCTGAACTTCAAACTTTGTGCATTATGTATTGATAGTTTGCAAGTAACTCATGACTTCTTTTGGTATCACTGCACCCAGGTACAGGATATTCCTGTATTTAATTAATGCTAGACTTTCTATATTTTTCCCAGTTATGTTTTAACTGAACACTGACCTAAAAATCAAATACATTGTTTTTCATCCAAGAAGTCCCATCTTATTTACAATGAGGCATAAACATTTTGCCTCAAACTAATATTAATGTTTCTAAGTTGCAGGTTTAGGTGAACTGACTGAAGTTAATGGTATTCTAAGGCTTGATTCCGAAAGGAAACTAAAGCACTTACCTCTTCCTAGGTGTAACATCTTGCTGTCTCTGGCACTCACAAACCCTTTTTTTGAGTCATGGCCAAAAAAGGTAGGTTCACTTTTGGATTCACCGAACACAGTCAGAGACCACATAATGTATTTATTGAATGCCAGGTAGGATAAGCAACCCTAAGCATGCATAAGAATAGAGTGACAAGATGCTTACGTCCTTTCTGCAGTTGGGGATCCCTTAATGACTGTGGATGACCCCAAGGAGGTTTCCATGGCACCCTGGTCCTGCAGCGAAGTCTACCACTTATCAGGGGCTATGATAAAATACAGTAATTCAGGAGAGGTGGAGTGATCAGGCCTGCTTCCCCCCCCCCCCATCCGCACCTAGTGGGTCTGGCTTCGCAGGTCAACTCCATAAGCACATAGCAAGCAAAACAGCCAGGAGCAGCCTCTGGTGCATAAACTCCAGCTGGAAGCTCCTGGCAAAGAGCCCAGGAGTGATTCATGGTGAAGTTGCTCATGGGGAGGGCTATGAAACCCACTGAACTCTCCATCACAAACTCTTCCTCTGTCTCCGTACATGGCCTAACCCTGTAGATGTCAAATTCCTTAGAAACTTATATTTCTACCAGAGGTCATGCACAAAACCACCAGGTCCTATTATCACTAAACAACTTGAGGACATCTAGCTCATGCCCAGACCCTAGCAGGATTCACAAACTAGGCATTCCCTCACCTTTGACGCGAGCACACCTAGCCCACACAAAATACAACAGAGTTGACTCTTGACACCCCTTACATCTGATAAGTGAGACATCACTCACCTGGGATACAGAAAACCCAGGATGAAGTCCCCGCTGCCTGATTTGTAGCAGGATTTGCACCCAATGCTCTAAGCACTGAGCTATTGGGTATAAAGGGTACAAACCCACTATAACCTCATGATTTTTCATGCAAAAGATCTGACCTGTTTTAGGCACCATGCCCCAGAAGAGTGCTGTAGCCTATAGAGGAAGTTAGAACAGTGCTCATGGCTGTGAATCACAAGTAGAGGGTTGTGCTCTGCTCCAAACTGGAATTACTGGTAGGCATCTAACTTTCTTTGAGTGGCAAGGCTTAGGCTACACTCTTCTTTTGAGCATAGCCTACTAGTTCTTATTGAGGCCCTCAAACCTGCCCCCTTCTATTCATTCTTCTGTCATCATCTTGCCTACCCAGACTTTGATTAATCAGAATGCAGCATGCTAATTAGTTACCTTATCAGAAGCTCATTATCAACGCAGAAATTCACTGCTGCTGAATTTAAGATATATGAGTTTATGTTAAAACATATAGGAAATATCTTAAATGAGACAGATAAGTAAATCCCTTGATGTCAGAGGTTTTTTTCATAAAGAGGAATGGAAGATTTCTGAATTAAAAGTTTGGTTTCATTATAAATAGAGTTAACTCAAGCAACTAAACTACTATTAATTATAATGAATAATGAACAAAGTGAAGAGTCATCAATATTAGTGAATCTGTACTGAAAGCTAAATCTGAAATTTTAATTAACATTTAACAATCCAGAACTATCCCACTGCACAGCACATGATAAATCACAATAAATAATGCTTTATCAGTAAATAATATTAATCAGAGAACCCTGCTGTTTTGTAAGAAAGATGTTTATGTTCATCGCGAACTCGGAAGGGTCAGCACAAAATGGCCTAATGTATCTAGTCTGGTTTTGAATTTAACTAAGCTCTTTGGCTCTATAAAGCTTATGTGAAGGGACCTCTCCAGAGTGAAAGCACTGGAGACTCACCTAGTATAGCAATCTACCTCAGATCTGAATTTTTATTTCTATAATACAGCATTATAGGGCAAGACAGATACTAAATGCAATTAATGTCCTTCAATAGGACAGGACTCTGTTACAAGAGAATCTGAAAAATCTCTTGTGCTTGGGATACCGGGGGAAATTGTGGCAACTGGCTCAAAAGAATAAGGGAAGTGATGAAGACAAGCTTTATTTTTTAAGGAATTCCACCGGGCCTCTTCTGAGCACAAAATTTGGCTCTTCTAATCTGAGATCGTTTCCAGGACAAGAAGATAATCCACATGCAAAAAGTTAGATAGCTTTATTCTACTCAATGCAAAGTATTACTCACTGTTAATATGCATTCTCAACCCAACAAACTATAAATTTAATATGGCAGCCTACAAACAGAAAATTATTTTCATATCACTAAGGAGAAAACTATTATTGCTTAAGCAATTTTCTGTCCAAAACTTGAGGGTATGTAGTGCAGATAGACAAAAGATCTCAAAAGCATACAAAGTATGACTAATCACATCAATTCCTTCACAGCAAACATGGATAAAACTCTACGCTGCTTCCACAAAGAATTTTTTATTTTATTTGGAATATACCACTGACTTTTCATTTGCCATGGTCAGTCACTCCCCTGGGAATTCGTTCCTCAGCTATTAATGTTGAGAACCAGAGACTGCATACGCATCATGCCCTCCACCCTCTTTTCACAGGACAACTGCTTAGGATCATGTAAACCAGCACATAAGGAAAATGGTAAAATAATAAAATTCAGACTCAAGAACTGTGTAATGAAATCCTGTGTTTTCACAGGACTGAGAAATGGTCTCCCTATAGATTAGCCTTCAGTAAAGTGAGTCTGGTGGCTATACTAGTTTGAGAAGCACACAACCTCAACAGAAGGAAACTAGGCCTAAGAAGAGAGTTAACTTCACATTTCAGAGACCTCTGTTAAGACCACCAGAACATGCTAAAAATAGAAGAAATGAATACTGCAAATTATTGGTTTAATATATCCCACCACTATCTCTAAATCAAAGAGTCCTGATTATGCTGGCCTAACCTATGTCCTACCTATTTTGTGTTTAAACCTTTTAGTAACTATGGGTATGTCTACACTTAGACTGTTAGTTCAAATTGACTCAATTTGAACTAATCAAGTTGAAGTAATTATGATTAGTTCGAATTGAGTCAATTCGAACTAACATGTCCAGAGTAGGACAACCAATTTGAACGCACATGTCCATAGACAGGACTTGCTAGTTCGAATTGGAGGAGGGGCATCATGGGAAGTGTGGCAACATAGCCCCCTGGCAGGGCCATGTTGCCACCCAATCCCCTGCCAGGGACTCCAGCCCCTGCAGCCCAGCACAGGGAAAAGCATCCCTTGCCCAGCTCTAGGTGCCCTGCGGCCAGAGCTGGGCAGGGGACAATTTCCCCCAGCTGCGGCTCAGAAGACAGGAGCCTGGCAGGGGAAGTTGTCCCCTGGCAGGGCTCCGTGGAGCCAGGGCACCCCCCACACACAGCACAGTGGGGGCGGGGGAGAAAAGATTCCCACAGCCCTGCGCTGTCAGCACTTGGCTAGGGGAAATCTTTTCTCCCCCACTACACTGTGGGGAGTGGGGGAATCCTCCCCCCCCACTTTGTCAGCCCCATGTGGGGCTGTCAAACCCTGCTACCAGTGGGAAGCAAAGACAGCCCCGTGTTGGGCTCTCAAAAGCAGCCCCATGGGGGGGCGCTTAAAACCCTCCCCCCGCGGGGCTGCCTCTGCCCCCCGCCACCAGCAGGGTTTGACAGCCCTGCACAAGGCTGCCTCTGCTTCCCACTGTGAGCAGGGTTTGATGGCCTGGGGTGGGGCTGGCACCTGGTCTTCCTTCCAGGGTGCTATGCACCCTGGGGGGGAGGGAGGTCAAACATATGAATTCAAAGTAATGTTAGTTAAAATTCATATGTCTACACAGCAACAATTCAAACTTTAGTGTTCAAATTGATGGTCCCTTTGAAATTACAGGAGGTTTTCTAACTTCGGAGGGACCTCTCTTGGGTTTGACCTAAGGGACGCCTTAGGTTGAATCACCCAAGTGCTGTGTAAACAGCTCTATTTTTAAATTCAACCTAATGTTTATTAGGTTGAATTTAAGTGTGTGTGTAGACATGCCCTATGAGTAACACCCTAATGTAGGGATGAATCTCACACCTGTTTATAGAGCCAGTACAATTATCTGTTCCCCTGTTACAATTTGATTACACCCTATTCTGAGGGTGTAAGTATGATTGGAATGGTGCCTATTCTCGATGTCTGATCTGTGCAAAAGGGATGTTTAACTTATTAATCTATATTTAGATTTATCAAATAAAAATCAGTATAAATGTATTATTAGAGCCACTGTAATTCAGGAAGTGGAAGGTTAAGGCTGACACAGGAACTTTATTTATGTGACAGTGAAAATATGTCTTAAATCTTACAGTGTAGAGAGAAAGAGTTCAAAATCTTGCCTCCCTCACCAGCAGAAGTTGGTCCAAGAAAAGATAGGGCTGTGCCTCACCCCGCAGGTACCTGCAGCCCTGTGCAGGCACCCACGGGGTGAGGCGTGGCTGCACTTCACCCCGCGGGTGCCTGCTGTCCTCCTCTGCCGGCCAGGGGGCACCCCTCAGCACCCTGGCCAGGGTAGCTGAGGGTTCCCTGGCCAGGGTGCTGAGGGGGCAGCCCTTCCTCCCAGGGTGCTTAGCACCCTGGGAGTAAGGGTCAGATGTTGTTTTGGAACACTTTGTTCCAAAACAACACGTTCGCACAGGGTTGTTTCGAAACCACTGGTTTCGAAACAACCTTGTTTTGAAAGGGAAGTAGGTTTAAGCCCTTTCGAAAGAACAGCTCCCATTTCAAAACAAGGGGTTTCCTTGTTTTGAAATGGCTGTACGCCGTGTGAACATGGCATTACTTATTTCAAAACAACCTCTGTTGTTTTGAAATAAGAAGCCTGTGTGAACACACCCTACCAGACAAGTGCTCATAAATGGATGAGATTCCTATGCAGAAAGTGAACAAGATCAACTTACTACATATGTTCCATAAGGTCACTGTTATATTTAAAGCATCTAGGCAGCAGTTAGTCAAAACAGTCCTATGAGAAGAGTTACCAGAGCTGGTAGAAAAACAAAATTTCTGTTCTGGGTGAATTCTGATATTTCAGGTGTGTGTGTGGTTTTTTTTTATTATTTTTTTAAATTTTGAGTCAGAACAAAAAGTCAAAATTTCATGAACCAAAGTTTTAAAGAAAAATGATTCATGACTAACAAAACATTTCAGTAATGTCCAGCTATTTCATTTTAAAGTGAAAAAATTGCATATATGATATATGTATTTAATATTAACAATATAAGTGTTCACTGAAACATTGTGACATTGAAATAATTCAAGTCAGAAAGAAAGGGCAGTACTTATTTTTCTCCCAATTAAAAGTTGCCAAGCCAAACTTCCCACAAAATGTTTCATTTTCAAGAAACCATGTGCTCCAAAAGGAAACTGTTCCATTTTTTTTCCTTACCAGATGTAATGGTAGCACTGTATCTGCAAGCTCCCTGGTCAGGTTGGAATAAACAATAAAAGAAGTGTGCAATATATTTTCAGGTAGTGGACTTCATCTATTTTAATCTTTCTGAGCATGTTAGGAGATGTTCCTCCCGGCCCATCTACTTCTCATAGCCATTAGTTTTTCCACTCAGAAGCAAGACAAGCACACACTCCTGAATGAACATGTCCTTGCCAGTTTCAACTCTCAAGTTTTTTACTATAGCTTTGTCCAGAAAATGTGGTTAGAATTGTGTGTACGAATTATGAAAGCCAAACTAAATGGTCATAATTATATAATCACATTTTCTTCCACTGGCCTCATGCCTCTCTTGGGACACAGGAAGGGCATACAATGGCATGAAGTTATGGGTTCATAAGCAATTGTAAATCTAGCAATTCTTAACTTTCTTAGGGCATGTCCACACAGGGTTCTTATTTCGAAACAACAGAGGTTGTTTCGAAATAAGAAGTGCCATGGCCACACAAAGCACGGCCATTTCGAAACAAGCAAACCACTTGTTTCGAAATTGCCGTGCTCCTTTCGAAATAAGTTAAACCTCGTTGCCTGTCGAAAGAGCGTTGTTTCGAAATGGTTGTTTCGAAACAACGCCAAAAGGACATGCCGTTTCGAAATAACGGTTATTTCGAAACGAGTTGTTTCGAAATAACCGGCTGACCTTCCCCCCAGGGTGCACAGCGCCCTGGGGGAAGTCCCTGCCTGGGTTTGCCTGTGAGGCAACATGGCAGGGAGGGCTGACACAGGCAGCATGGCCCAGCAGCCAGGCCCCACAGCTGCCACACACAGGAGGGCTCCTGTGTGGACTCAGGAGGACGTGCAGTGCCTCCTGGGCATCTGGCAGCAGCCAGACATCATTCAGCAGTTCTGGGCCAGCCACCGGAACTGCAATGTATATAGTGACATTGCAGATGCGATGTCCCAAGGAGGGCACCCCTGGAGCACCGAGCAGGTGCGGAGCAAAATAAAAATGCTCCAGCAGGAGTATGCCTGCACCTGGGATGCCTGGGCACTGCAGGGGCCTGGCAGCCAGGCCACGTGCCTGTATTTTGAGGCCCTGGATGCCTTCCTGGGCACACAGCCCAGCGGTGCCCCCGCTGCGGCTGTGGACACGTCCGGGGGGCATCATAGCCCCTCGTCAGGCCCGGAGGTAGCCGCCTCCGACATCTCTGTTGGGGGACCGTGAGCCGCATTACCACCAGCGGCGGAGGCCAGCCCCACAACCCCAGAGCTGTTGCTGGCCATGGAGGTGGAGAGCAGTGTGGAGGAGCAGGGGCCCACCACCGCCCCAGGCTCTGACTCAGACCCCGGGACATCTCAGCAGACCTCCGGAGCCCCTGTGGGTAAGTATGCCCCCCCCATGGAGGCACACAGGGCTGGGACTTTCCAGCAGGTCCCGGGATGGGTAGAGGCCAGGGCCGGGCACCGGGGCGGGTAGGGCCCAGGGTTCGTGGGCTCAGAGGGGCCCCCTGGCCACGGGTCCCACGGACACAGGTGGCACCGCGGTCAAAGGCCCCTGTGTGCCGGGGGGTGGTGACCAGGGACTGGCTGGGAAAGATGCAGCAGCATCTTGGGTGGGGTGGAGAGCAGGCAGGGCACACCACTGGCCAGTGGTCTCAGGAGACCTCCAAGGGCAAGGCGTGGCTGGGTCCAGTTCACCCTTGTGGGCACCACGAGCATGTGTGCCTCCAGGGTACGGGTCCCAGATGTCTGGCAAAAGGAGTCCATGGTCTCCTTTCTTCTGCTCTGTTCTTCTTTTTCTCCTCCCATTCTCTGTCTGGCAGGCAGGTCAAAATACAGGGGTTTGTCAGGCTTTTTCCCAGAGGGGCTGAAGGATCCTGGACTGCCAGAGAATACCGATGTATATGGGAAAGTGTCCCAGGGCCCCTTAAACCCTGATGACTACCTCGGCCAGACAACCTTCTTGCCCAGGGTCCTCCAACGTCCTCCATCGGGTACCGTCCCAGCCTCCTTCCGAGGCTTTGGGGGCCAGGAGCCCTACCCCAGGGCAACGTCCCACAGGATCCTGGGACCCACTGACAGTCAGGGCACAGGCGTGTGCTGCAGACAGGTGCACACAGATGGGACCAGCAGGCGGCAGAAGCTAACTGTGTTTTTTGCGTCCCTGCAGCACGTCGCAGAACCCCTCCGCAAGGGCTGGCACCCACGCTCGGACCCCACCGCCCAAGCCCCAGGACACTGCGGCAACGGCGGAGGGCCCCCAGGACCCGCAGTGAGCTCCTGGAGACCCTGGAGGAGCTCGGTGAGACCATGCACGCTGCCACCCAGGCCTGGAGGCGGGAGCAGGCGCAGCGGCAGGCGGCTGGGCTCCGTTCCCTGGAGCACCTCGCAGGTGCCGAGGACAGGGCGGCAAGGGTGCTGGAGCTCCTGGAAACAGAGCTGCCAGCTGCCGTCCAGGAGCAGGCCGCTGCCATTCGCCAGCTCGCGGAGGGCCTGGCGCCCCGACGTCGCCGGGAGACATCGCTGCCCCAGCGCGTGCAGCGGGTGGAGGGCAGCCGCGGGTGGAGGGCAGCCGTGGGCACAGGCGGGGCATGCCACCCCCCCAGACCCTCCCACAGGCCTTGCTTAACCCCCCCCGCCCCGGACCTCTTCACCCCTGTCCCCTCCCAAGTTCATGTTCCCTGCCCCAAGTCCCCCAAGTCCCCCTCCCAAGTTCATGTTCCCTGCCCCAAGTCCCCCTCCCAAGTTCATGTTCCCTCCCCCGGACCCCCCCAGATTGCCCCGTCCCGTATCGCCCCCATCCCTTCCCTTATTGTGAATAAACCCCTGGAAAGTTATTCTTGGTTGTCTGTGTTTTTATTTGGGGGGGGGGTTGGCAGTGTGGGTGGATGGGTGCGGGCTGGCTGTGGGTGGACGGGGGGAGATGGTGTTTTGGTGCAGGGCAGGCCTGGTCCTTAGTCTTCCTCCGCAGCGAAGGCGAGCCGGAGGGCATCGCAGATGGCTGCTCCCGAGTCGGCTGGGATCTTGGTTGTTCATAGTCCCTGGCAAATGCTTGGACCTCAGCCTCCCATGTGAGTGGGATGGGTTCCCCCTGCTGTTCACAAAAGTTGTGTAGCACTGCACATGCCGCGATGACTTGCGGCAGGCTCCGCTCAGCGAGGTGGAGGCGAGTTAGCAGGCACCTCCACCGGGCCTTGAGGCGTCCGAAGGCCTGCTCAACCACCTGTCGACAGCGGGCCAAGCGGCGATTGAACAGCTGCTGTCTGGGGTTGAGTGGCCCAGCGTATGGGCGCATTAGCCAGGGCCGCAGGGGGTAGGCCGCGTCTGCCACTATGAGGACGGGCACCTCTACGCCCCCCAAGGTGGATGGTGTGCGGGGGGAAATGGGTGCCCGCCTCCATGCCTTGGTACAGGGCGGAGTTGCGGAGGACCCTGGAGTCATGGGCCCTCCCTGGCCATCCCACGTAGCAGTCTTGGAACCGGCCCCGGTGGTCCACAAGGGCCTGCATAATGACTGAATGGTATCCCTTTCGGTTGCGGTACACCGCAGCCCTGTGCTCCGGGGCGCGCACAGGGATGTGCGTGGTGTCCAAGATGCCAGCACAGTTTGGAAAGCCAAGGGTGGCCATCCTGGGCATGGTGTCCTGCAGGTCCCCGCATCTCACCAGGCGCCGTAGAAGGACGTGATTGATGGCCCTGGTGACCTCGAGGAGGATGGTGCCGGTGGTGGACCTCCCGACGCCAAACAGGTGCGCCACTGCCCTGTGGGACTCCAGGGTGGCCAGCTTCCACAGGGTGATGGCCACTCATTTGTCCGCTGGGACGGTGGGCCTCATGGGGGTGTCCCTGTGCTGCAGGTGCGGGGCGAGTTCGCCTACCAGGCAGGTGAAGCTGGTCCTGCTCATACGGAAGTTCTAGCACCAGAGGTCATCGCCCCAGGTGCGCAGAACGACCCTCTCCCACCAATCGACGCTGGTCTCACGCGCCCAGATGCGGCGGGGCACTGGGAGGGGCAGGGGCAGTAGCTGAGCCCTACGGCTGAGCTGGATGTATTCCTCAGGTAGAGCCCAGTCCTCCTCGGGGTCTGCAAACAGAGTCTCCCACAAGTGCCGGAGACCCTGCATGCGCACCGAGGGGCTGGGTGCTGCACGGCGCTGTCTAGGCAGCCGAGCACTGTCCATGGCTTGCAGCGTGCTGCTAGTGTGGGTGGACAGGGAAGTGAGGTCAGGGCCGGCTTTTATGTGATTGGCTAGCAACATGGCCGTCGACGTGGCCCAGGGAGGCGGCCATGTTGCCACACCTCCCATGCTGCACTGCCCCTGGATCGAAATAGCAAGTCCACACTGTGGAAACGCTATTTCGATTCCCGTTTTTTGCTTATTTCACGGACACCATTTTGTTATTTCGAAAAAAGTTATTTCAAAATAACATGTTATATCGAAACAAGTTATTTTGAAATAACTTGTTACAAAACAAGCACTGTGTGTGAACATAGCCTTAATGAGCTTTTAACTTTGCAACCTAAATAACTTGCTGTTAACAGCTTTTATATGTAGTACTTGCCTGAAAAAATATGTAAAAAAGAAGTCCACTTTGTTTCATAGTGCCACAAAAGAGATGATGAACACAGTCAACAGTTTTTAATGACCAGCAGTGGAGGTGGCTTCCTTTGACCAAGCTGCATTAAAAAAAAAAATAGTATTTATAGTCTTAGCGGGAGCTGAGCTAGTTGTGGCATGCATAGACTGTGCTACTTTCATTTCTGATCAGCCAGTAAATAGCCTTTGAGCTAAATATTATTCAGTAGAGTGATAGTCTGACTATAATGCAGAGAGTGAACTCATCAGCTCTCCAACTGGTTCCTGAAAAACTCTTGCAGCATCAAGCCACCCCCTGACTGTTAGTGTATGCTCCTGGGGATTTGGAGAAAAACAAACATTCACAAAATGGAAGTAAGTTATTATAACTGAGAGGCATAGGGCACTGCAGAGAAGTAACACACACAGAGATTATATTAATTCCAAGGCAAACTACCAGTGATAGTAGCATTATGGTAGCACAAAGACACTGATGGACTATGGTCCCCCACTGTATTTATACCTAGTAAGAGAGTCACTGCCCTGACATTTTAAACTGATGAGACAGACAAAGTGGGAGGACACAAACCTTATTCTCTTTTTACACACATGAAACTGGTTCCACAGAGGAATTAAATGATTTGTTCAAGGTCACAAAGGAAGTCCCTTGCAATGACAGGAATCAAACCAAGTCTCCCAGAACCCCAGTCTAGTTCCTTTACCATATGACTTCATTCATATATTCTTAAAATTCAGGCTGTCTGTCTGTAATGTAAGGCTAAAAACTGAGAAAATTCAAATTAAAACTGAGCATTAGGAGTCCAGGATATACAGTGAAATTTGCATTTGATACAAAGACAAAACTTTCAAAAGGTATGAAATTCACATTGAAGGTGCTGAAACACATTAACTCTTCCCCCTAGTGATATTAGTGTCCCAATCTTTGTTCTTCAACATCTATTTTGAAAGTTGAAACCTGGGCTTTCTCTAATTCTGCAGACATTTGACATTTGGAAAAGATATTACATTACAACTCTAAATTCTTTCACCTTCCCTTCTTCTGCCTATGGCTTTGGATGGCCAAACTTTGGATAAAACAGCTATAAATGTATGTCTTTGAGTGGAATGTCTAAAAATGAATACCTTATCTAGCACTGCTTTAGGTGGGCTTCAGATATTAGTGATTTTACAATGTATTGTCTGCCACACAAACAATTCTGGGTTTTTTTCCTCCTCCATTTAAGTGCTATAATGTATGATCTTGGAGTAAATCATCTGCTTTCTGTAGGAATTTTAAATATATTTCTGGTCATGTTTGTATAAATGGTGACATGTGAGATCTTTATGAACAGTGGAAGATAACTGCCTTGCCTCTGCTTGTTTTCTTGTTTAAAAAAAACATCAAATACACATTTTTTCCCTTTGAATGGCTGCAACAAAAGGCAGGAACTGGTGCAGTGCCTGTAAGTAAGACTTGCTGTTTCTGTGGCCCTAACAAAAAGAAGCTGTTATGATTTTTTTTTCAAATTTCTGTTTGCCTCCACCTGATTACCAAGACAGTTAAAACGTACCCTTAACAGTCCACTTTGATTTGACCATAGTGAGTAAAAATGATTAATAAAACTCTCACTTATCCTGCAATTAACTCTTAAAAAAATGCACATTATTTAGCCATTTAACATTCAAGGAGAGCCCCTTTATCTCTATAGGCAATGAAATTTTAAGTCATACAACCAAATACCCTAAGATTTTTTTTTATTTGATTAGTTATGTTGAAATGAGACGTATCAATATAAAATGAAGTTAACCATTAACTAAAACCAGACATGTAACCTTGAACTCAGGTAGCATTCCAGAAATTAAAAACCAATCCAAAAACATATTTGCTTGTTGTTAGCCAGCACAATTCTTAAAAGTTTCTAAACAAAATACGTTTACTGGTCTTAAGTTGCAATTAGCAAGATAAACTTCAAACCAAAATACACTGAAAATTAAACAGAGTTTGAAACAGCAAAGCTTCACCTCAATGTATAAAACAGCAAAACTTGCCAATATGGAAAATATTCCTGCTATCCTCTTATCTCTGCCAACTCTTGGTATGAGGACACCATCTTTCTTCTAGGTCAGTGGTTCCCAACCTTTTCAGTAACACGGTACATTCAATGAGACAAACAATTCCCTAGCATATCCACTTTTTTCAGTTGAATTGATTGCTCATAAACATTGCATTTCCTTACATTTACCATGGTGATGGTCTTACTAGAGTGGATTGCAACACAGCACATACAACAAGCTAAAGAAGAGTCAAATGCAATGTTTCAAATCTACCAGGAAAAAAAAAGACGCATGCCATCTCAATGTTGCCCTTTGGGCACCTATGTTGCGTTTGTTCATGTTTTAGACTCAAAAGACCAATACCTCACTTTTAATTTGAAGATAAATTTTCACAAGTTTTACAAGTTGTAATTTTGGGTGGATAGAGAATTGTTTAAGATAAACAATGTTTGTTTTACATTGATTTTCACTACTGTTATACAGAGTTTCATGGCACGGGAAGTTCTCGTGGCAAGCCAGTGTGCCTCTTGAAAACCACTGTTCTAGGTCAAAACAACAAGTAGTCTTTGCTTGTTTTGCTGAACTAGATTAACAGGGCTACCCCTTTGGAACTTTTTCTTTTTCCCTAGGTGATACTCCAATAGGGCAGGTTAACTATGAACTATGTAATATATTTGAGAGAGGAAATAAAGGAACCATTATTTTCTCTACAAATAAAAGAGGAAGAGAGGATAGCATTTTCCGCTAGAGATTAACTGAAGCTGTTAAACCTTTCCATTTTGTAACATTATCTTCCAGAATAAAGCTAAATAATGCAAACAAGAGAAGCATCTCCTTAGAGAACAGAGCAGTCCTCTTCTATGAATCTGCTAAACTATGTAGTTAAGGCAGAGGTCTGGAATGGCACATCCTTCCATATCTTTTCTCATTCTCATTCTCTTCATTTGCACAGTGACCTTTCAGCTTTTTGGTTTCGTTTCTGAGAAAGCTAAGGTCTGCACCAGTCACCTGGTATATTCTCATAGCAGTTCGATGGCACCTGACATTCCTAATTCACTTGTGAATAGTTCCTTAAATATGCCTTTCTTCATCTCAACTCTTGAGGACACATACATGAGAACCCTTAAACAAATTTCCAATAACCTCCGTCTGAAGATTCTAGAATGGATTTAAAATGGATAGTGTAAGAAGGATTAGAAGGATCTTTAACATGATCACCACCTGTTTTGCGCCTAGTTCCCATATCTTAAGATGGAAGTGATTCATGCAGGCCAAATTTAGATCACAAATTTGCTGACCATAAAAAACATAGGTGAAATTTTATGTGAAAAATAGGTGAAATTTTATGTGAAAATTTCACTTAAGTATGGTAGAAATGGGCTCAAAAAAACCCAGATTTATACTGAAAAGCAATTTTAAGTCTTTGCTTTAAAAAAAAATCACAGTCCATGAAAAAAAAAAATTGCTGTGCACATTTGCAGAAGTCCAAAAGCATCTATGGACTGGCTTCAATTCAATAGTGCTGCTTGTAAATAATTAACATCTTTTATCAATCTAAATAAACAATAAAAGGGCCAGTCAGAGTTCTGCTAAATTAAAAGCCATTAGACACTATAAAAGATTGTCTCTATTGGGCAGATAAAGGAATAGAATAGAATCATAGGGTTGGAAGGGACCTTGTGAGATCATTGAGTCCAAGCCCCTATGGCCTGAACCCAGGACCTTCTGCATAGTAAGCAGAGGTGCTAGCCAGTACACTAGAAGGAGAGGGAAAGGGAGAAAGTCAGTGTATTTAACATGAGAAACTAAGAAGCTACTCATCAGAACTATTCATGGAAATGTTGCATTAAATATGACATCAACAAGCTGAATAGACATCACTAAATGCTGGAATACATCACTGAAAAACAATGAATAGGCAGGTTGTTCCAATGCTTAGAACAGGAAATTCTGAATCAGCAGATCTGGATTCTCTTTACTAGCTCTGCCACTGACTTCCAAGGTGACTTTAAACATGTCACTTAACTGGTGTAGTCTTCAATTTCTCCATCTGTGTGAAGTGAAGTAAGAGCTTCCAATCAAATATTCTGTATCACTACACATGTTTTAAAGTAAATTTCAACACTAGAGTCAAATTAAGTTATTTCTAAATCAATGACGGCAGCCCAGTTTGACGATTGCATATTGTTGGAATTACATGTCAAAAATACTTGAAAAGGAAAAATAAAACAAGCTATCAATTTTTGTCTTTAACTCTTGCACTGTGTCTGTGTGTTTAGTTACAAGGAAAAGGTCCAGCAGAAGAATTACACTTGTGTGTGTTAGTATTTTCTTTATAATGGTTAGGCAGGGGAGGAGGACAGAATCGGAGCTATTTTATTGTACCATTGAAGCTAAGATTCCAATTAGCTTTCCATCCTCCGCCATTCCATAATTGTAGAGATTCTTGTTAATGTCTTTCAGATCTCATCCATTATCCAAATATGACTTGAAAAGTGTTTCTTTTAAAAGCCAATTAAAATCCTTTAAAGCTTAAGCAATTCTCCAAAAGGATATTTCCTTCTATATACACCTTGAAGCCACCTGTAACTTCAGCCATAAATCATAAATAAGGTACTTAGAAAAATATTGTGTTACAATTTTCTTCTGCATGGTGACTCATTTGAATTTCCATTACAGTATATTACACAACGTATTGGAAGAGATATTTGTTACCTATTGGCTATTCCTATAATCCAATTTCATTTTCCATTTTTAGAAGACAGAAGGTGAGAAGGAACGGAACAGGCCACGTTTGGTGGTATGACAGAATAGGTTGTTGCTTGGTATCATTCACAACATGCTTCTATAGTTTTCTTCTAGGCCTTTTACCACTCGTTGTATGGACATAGTAACAGGCATAAACAGGGAAAGAGGCCAGGAGGTCATCGGAGGGAAGTCGGCACATTAAGGTGAAAGGGACAGAAGATGAGGGACTAAGAAGTGATGAAAGAAAAACTGGAGAAAGAAATAAAGGAAAGAAGAGACGGAGAAAGGAAATAGGGTTTAACAGGGGCACCGATTGGCAAAAACCTTGCTATCATTGTAGCTCACAGAGGCAAGAGCTTATTAAGAGTCTGAGTCTAACAACTCTGACTGTAGGAGCCCCTGTAATGTTCTGAAATTCTGATCAACGTAATATAGTGATTTACAATTTGGGGTTCTGTTCTTGTTTGGGGGTGAGGTTGGGAAGGGAAGTTTTGTACTTTGCTATTTTCACATTAACTTACAGAATTAGCTTCAATAAAGTGTTCTTGCAAATAAATCTTTTTCAGACCTTTGCCATATAGAGACTCAACACAGAAAAAAAAAAATCACATCTGTGGAGTAGGATTCCCTAGTTTCCAGGATTTTGGGACTACACCTTTAACATATTCTCTCTCATACACCACTAATGATTTTTTTTTAAATGTATACTTGTAGTCTTCCCTTTAATCCATCCTGTAAGGGTATAGGTCATCAAGTATCAGGAACAGACAGCTGATATTTTTAACAGCTCAATTTTTACTCTCAGATTGCCTATTATAGAGGCATAGCACTATTTGTGATGCCTCTATTTACTTTTTGCTTTTCACCTAATATCGACAATATGACAAGATTTTGATAAAGGTTTAACCTTACCAACAGAAAAAAAAAGGCTACTACCCTGGACAAGTTGAACAGTATGCATAGTGTTACAATTCCTTCAGGCATAAAACATTCAGGTCCTGTGACTGAGTACATACTGTACACTTGTATTCTGCACAGACAATGCACTTGAGGGTTGTGGGCAGTAGGCAAAGAAGCAAAATGTAGCTTCAGAACCAGTGAGGCATGGTAGAGTACAACTTTGCTCCCATTTTAGATATCTGGATCCATGCACCCAGATGTAAATTTGTGAAGATTCCCTAGAGCTCTCTTAGCTGAGTAAAAATAAATAAAATAATTGTTACATGCCAAGCATTGTGAGTGTCTTTCCCTAGGGCCAAGTTTTTTAAAAGTGCCTCAATGAAGCCTGAAGGATTAATGCCCACATGGGTTTTGGACATGCATTAAACAATTCATTAAACAATTGGCTCTTACAAGAATACTGACCATGTAAAATAAATAAATATTTATGCTGTCTGATTTTTTTTAAACCCAATGCTCTGTTTTCTTTTTCTTTTTCTTTTTTTTAAGAAAGAAATAAAAGGTGGTGGTACTCTCCTTTCCACTGCTGACCCTGCGTGCCAGCTGGGCAGCAGGGCCAGTATGCTGTACCCATATGTACCATCACAAATAAAGCTCTGTTTAAACCTACTCATTCTGTTTAACATCTGGTATTATTAAACAGGAAGTGGAGAGAATTTCAGTTATTCATTCAGATTTATTTTCTTTTACATGTCACAGTCAAATGAATGCAGTGTATTCCACAACCCAACCTGAAGTCTTTAAATCAACCCTCTGTGTCCTTTAAAAAGAGATATGCTTTAGCTCACGGATGTCTGAACTTTTAGGAAAACAAACAAGGAGTCTAGTTCCAAAGGGGTAGCTATGTTTGTCTAGTTCAGCAAAACAAACAAGGAGTCCTGTGGCACTTAAAGACTAACAAATTTATTTATTACATGAGCATCGGTGGGAGAAAATCCCACTTGGTCAGACACTGAAGATGGGGGAACTTACGAAATGTCTAATGGCACTTTTAAAGACAAAGAAAAAAATATTGCATGGTCTTCTGTGGGAGAAAATCCCACTTAAAATATTTGAAGATGGAGAAGTAGAGATGAAGGGGAGGAAAATAAATGCAGGGCAGTGTAAGTCATAGGATCAGGTTAGACTGTTACCTCAAATCAATGCATTTGGTTAGATTCAAAACAGTGGACAACAGCATATAGGAGGGAAGTGATGGGAAAAGGAAAGCAAATTTACCTGTTGTAATGGGGGAGGGGAGGTAGTCTCTATTTAACCCTAAGTTAATGGTGCTGAATCTGCATATGAATTCTAATTCTGCAGTTTCTCTTTGAAGCTTTGCTTTGTTAGGTATTTGCATAAGTACAGCTAGTAAAAGATGACTGACAGAGTGATCAGGAAGACTGAAGTGTTCCCCTATTGTTTTTTTAATGTTATTTCTGAAAGAAATGCACAACTGGTCATCACCTGCAACCCCCAAGTCCGACCTCTACAGCACATCATCAAGGACCTACATACAATCCCTCACTCACTCAGGCCTTGGGTGACATACCTCTCTTTGCAGACAGCCCTCCATCCTTAAACAGATACTCATCTGCAGCTACAGACTTAACAACAGAAACAACTAAGGGAGGCACCTATTCCTGCAAACAAACCACATTGCCAGCTTTGCCATATATCTGCACAAAAGACACAGTCATAGGACCTAATCAAGCCAGCAATTCATCAACGGTTCATTCACCTGCTCATCCACCAATGATGCCATCATGTTCCAGGAACGCCCCCCTCACCTTATACACTGAACAAACAGGACAGTCTCTGTGCAAAGGAATCAATGGAGACAACTCTGACATCAGAAATAATGTTCAAACCCAAAACCAAAGTTTGGGATCTGATATTCAAAGCCCTCCATGGGTTTGGTTCAGGTTACATGGGGAAACACTTCCCTGTGTAAAATTTTAAGCAGCCATAACAACTATAGTAACAATAGCGCTGTCGATCACTTGGGAACACTACTACTACTGAGTTTAGGAACAGAAGGTCGCCTCACATACTTCCTAGGCAATCTATGTATCTGATTACATCTGAAGAAATTGGACACCTTTTAAAGTTTTTGTCTTCCCTCCCACTATCTTTGTAACCTAGATTTCACATAACAAATAATAAAGCCAGATGAGTCACTTTTGTATTTTGTCCTGAAAACCATGAGATCTCTGGCCTTTCAGGTATGTTCTTGGCTTGAACACATCAGTAATGAGCTAATGCTGTTCAGACTGACAATCTGTTTGGCTTTGGCCAGTTCTATCAATGAATACCTATCCTACCATCCTCATCTTTCTTTTCTTCAGGTTTGCTGGCCATGTCTCATTTTACCCTTAGATCAGCAGTCTCCCTCTTATGGGCTACTAATTTGGTGTGATCTTAGTCTTTTGGTCCTCCAGCCAAATGACAAATCCTCCTGTTCTAGAGTAAACAAGAAATCTGGATTTAAAACATGGCCATCCGTAGGCCTCCCTGTACCAAAGCCTTTATCCTAGTCATGCAGGTTTGATAGCAGCAGTCACTTATCCTGTGCAGGTCAACAAGTTCCTTTTTTCCAGGTTTGCCCATGTCTTCCACAAGTTAATAAAGGTAAGCAAAGAGACAATACCACCTACCTTCTCTGAAAGTCCTAGTTTGGGGCTGCAACACTAGTGTTTGGTTCCAATCCCACATGTGCTACATTTCTTTTCCTTCACCCATCCCCATTCTCACTCACTCTTCTCTTTGTGAGATGCCCCATTACAGTTTTAGTCTCCCCCTGCAACATCTCTAGATTCAAACAAAAATCCTTCCTTAGTGAAGACTTAACAGTTTTCCTTGCTGTCCCAACCTACAGTCCCCTGGTTCCTGGTCTAGGTCTCACATCTATACTTCCTACACTACATCTCCCCACAATGCCTTTGTGGGAGCTGAAGCAGAACTGGGGTCAAGCTTGGTCTTAAGTGTTCTACCCACCCTAAGCCCACATCTACTGCTGAGCTACTTATTGCCTTCAGTTAAAGGAAAGATTACGAGAACCCTGAATACAATTTATAATATTTCAGAAGTAGGGAATTTTTCCTTTAGGTCAATAATTTCTACAGAAGTTTGCAAAGTCCTTGTGGATTATAGTAGACTTCAGACATTAGAACATTAAACATTAAAGCATAACATCAAACCTTTGTATGTATTTTAATGTATTTTAACAGGCAAGGTGCTAGATCATGAGGACAGATGCTGTTTGTCTCTCCATTTTCTTATTATTCCTGTTCCTGGCTCTATTCTTGAGCTGTTGGATAAGAATCACAGATGTGTTTTACTACCTTATGTGTGAAAGACATGTCAGCAGAAAAAGGTTAAGGAAAAAAGGTAGTGTGTTAAGCAATGGCTGTAGTATGGGATCAAGGGCTTTCACTTTAGGCTGTATTAGGTGCCTGAGGCTAGTGAATGTTATATGGTGAACTCCTAATACAGAGAACATAAAATATTTTACCTTAGTTTGACTACAGTCCTTTGTGATACGTTCAACAACTATTACAATCAGACAGGCTCTCTCTCTCAACCAAGGAAACTTTCCTTACACATGGGGGAGTATTAGCTACTGTTCTCTCTTTATAGAACCATATGAATCTAAATCAGCCATTTAGATTGAAGATGGTTGAGTCAGTAAGTTATTGACACACATTTGCTTTTATTTTTATCACACATTCAAGAAATGCAAAGATGCTAGAATGCTTCCTAGTCCTAACCAGAGATGAGTTTAATGGGTTTTTTATCCTCCAATTCATTAACCACTTCTTAAAAATTTCAAACCAAAACAATTTGTGAATAAGTTGGCAATGGCTAATAGAGAGAACAAGAAATGTAAGAAATAGATATGGAATCATCAGTTGGCATAATGAAGAATAATGGAAAAGCATATTTTATATAAATATTAGCTTCAGTTCAGCAAGATACTTAAGTAGTTAAGTCAATGGCTTGGCCTGCATGCTTAAAGTTAGGCATGTGTCAAAGTATGTTGCAAAATCAGTACATACAAGGGAAATCTTTTTCCATTTTTCCCTTAGGTCCCTCATCTAGGCCATGATCCTTCACACAGCTCGAATTCCCACTGGCTATGTCAACACTTAGCATTTCAATTTGAATTACTGAATTTGAATTAGTCAATTCAAATTAATAATTATTAATTCAAATTCAATAAATTCAAATGGACATGTCCACACCAGAAATTCCAGTTCGAACTGGCATCTCCATGGACTAGACTTGCCAATTTGAATTGGAGGGGGGCCACCATGAGAAGTGTGGCAAGATGGCCATGTAAAACAGCCACTGCCACAGCCAATCCTCTGCCAGCCTCTGGCACTCTGAGCCGGGCACAGGGAAAAGCATCCCATGCCCAGCTCCAGCCACAGTGGGGCTAGAGTTGGGGAGGGGATGTTTTATCCCATGCCAGGCTCAAAGTGCTGGAGCCTGGCAGGGGAAGTTTCCCCTGCAAGGGGGGGAGAGGCTTCTCCCCAAGGAGCTGCGCGCTGGCAAGACACTTGGGTGCACAGCTGCTGCACATCTGACTGTGCACTGGCAAGAGACCCAAGCACACAGGTTCTCCCCAGGAAGCCATGCACCAGGAAGAAACCTGCAGGCAGCCGGCGCTGCAGTAACAGCTCGCTGGAGTGCATTTCCCGCAGGCAGCCAGCGCTGCAGAAGCAGCCTTCCGGGTATGTTCTCCACCGGCGGCCAGCACTGCAGAAGCAACCTGCTAGGTACTTCTAACTACTGGGTTTGAATTGACCCTGACTTGGAAGTCAAAGGAGGTTGGACTAATTCAAAGTCAGCTTTCATCAATTTGAACTGAGGAGTGCCTCAGTTCGAATTGATGAAGATGGGTATGTCCATGCACTTAATAGAATTTGAATTGATGACAGTCAAGTTGAATTCTGCTCTAAGTGTAGACATACCCACTGTGTCTATGGAAGTTTTTTCATGACATCATACACTGTTTCTAAATGTCTGGCCGCCCAATCCTGTCAAATGCTCTCAATTCACATTAAATTTAAAAATGGTAGTTGAGAAGAAGCTTGTCTACACACCAAACTGGCTTTACCTAAGAGTATTATTTAAAATAAATTTAGTTAGTTAAATTGGTGACAGAGACTGTGGATACATTTTATTCAGTATAAGTCTGGCTTCTCTCTATTTAGTTTATGTTTATTGGGAACAGGATTAAGCTGAACTGAAAAAGCTGCTTATACCAAAATACGAGTATCTACAAGAGGATTTTGCATCACTTTTAACTAACTCTGTTCAAAAACTATGGAAGTTACTCCAGTGCAACTTTTGTTCATAGACAAAACCCCATATTTCTCAAGATATGTTCAACAGTTTCCTAGAATGGCTCCTCTACAACTGTAGGAACTGCAAGATATCTCAGCAAATTTTGCAGCTAACTACAATTAGTTTTACATAAAATCTTTTTGAAAGTGTGGCACTATTGTATTCCTGAAGTTTTTTTCAGCCTTTGCTTCTAAATGAGGATTTATGTATTTATATGAAACACTAAGGATCCATCAGTATCGCCACATTAGTTAGTACATCCGAGCAACAATTTAAAAGCAATTGCTAATGCTTGCTAATGTGGCGATACTAAACCTTAATGTTTAAGCAACAATTTAAATGCTACACAACATCAGGCAACAAAGTAGGAAAGCCAGCCTAAAATCTGGACAAAAAGATGACCTAAAAAGGATTTTTTAAATATCAGACTTTTGGACAAATTGCTGATGCATAAAAGCAGGGTGAAAAGAAGGGAATTTATTTGAAGGTAGTTTTGGTTCATTTTGGTGTTAAGTGATTTTTTCTGCTGGCCTTTTTTGTGGGGCAAGGAGAACCTGAATGTCAAGAATGTTAAATTGGTTTTCTTGGTTTTGCTGTACGTTTTATTACATTTTCCAAATCATATCTCTTATGAGCTCTGCCACCTTTTATGAAGGAAGGAAAGGATTGCATCTCTAACAAAAGTTCCAAAGGGGCAGCCGTATTAGTCTAGTTCAGCAAAAGAAGCAAGGAGTCCTGTGGCACTTAAAGACTAACAGATTTATTTATCCTTTATCCATAGTGTTTGTCATTGAAACACAACAGTTGTTCACAAACAGCAAAACAGAGTAGCTGACAGTTTGCCTAGCTATCCCTTCATCTCTCATTTATTCAACAGCTGCTCTCTTTTGACTCCTGAACTCATCATTTCACACATTTTTCTGCCTTCTGTTGAAAGTCCAGTGCAAAGTTACCTGACCACTGCTTTGGGCCCTAGCATACCTTAAATCAGTGGTTTTCAAACCTTTTTCCTCAGGGTCCCATTGAAAACAATCATTTATGCTGACAACCTAACAATTAAATATTGAGCAATGCACTCCAGTCTTTTGGTGGCAGCAGCAGGGGATGCCATGACCTAGTACCTGAGGGTCTGCAACCCAGGACTGGGTCCTGACCCTAAGTCTGAAAACCACTGGCTTAAGTTGCTTACTTGGTCATTCCAGTAATTCTCAGTAGCCTGCCATTTTCTGGTTGGCAAAGACAAAAAGGGATACTGAGTAACCTGGCAGATGTCTCAGTTTCTGCATACCATAGCATATAATAAGATAAAATACATAACATGTATGTTTGCTGCTGCACACAGGTAACAGTAATGAAAGTAAGTTATTCTTGAATGTCTAAGGGTGTATTTTTCCACTGCCAAGGAGCATTTTTATCATCCCTCCTATTACCAAGTATTGTTTTAACAATTCCAGATATTATAATAATAAAAAAAATTAAAAATAAAAATCCAGTACAAGTAAAATAATGTAATAAAAACCAATAAATACATTATCATTCAAACAAAAGTGTGCTCCATTAATGCCTTATTCTTCAAAAGGTGCTGCCAGTGAAACCAAAAAATCCACTGACTCCCAAGCAAAGCCACTAATAAAAGTTCCTGTATGCAGCCTTCAGAGTAATTCTTAGCTCTCCAAATTCTACAATGAAGTTTAAGCTTTATAGTTAATACATCTATAAAAAGCTTGCACATTCAACCTTATTAATCTGTAAATCAATCATACCATGTCTCAATAGTATCCACATTAATCACTAAGAATCGAATATCAACACCAGCAATCTTCTATAGTCGCATGACACACATCCCCAAAGAAAAAGACAGACTTCTCCTTCCTATTGCATACCTCGTTTATAGTTCTATTTCTTTGTATGACATATCGCTTGAGATGATGATTCTGCACTACTAAATTCAGGGGTTGTTACTCCACAGTAGCGTCTTCCAGGATATTTCTGTAGTCGCTTACAAAGAACAAGTGTTCAACACAGAACCAGAATGATTCTCTGTCCTTGTCTATACTACCACTAGGTTGGTATAACTATGCTACTTAGGGATGTGGATTTTTCATGATGCTGAGCACATGGTTATACCAACCTAATCCCCAGTATAGACAATGATATTGCAAGAGTACCTATGCCAACAGGAGAAGCTCTCCCATTGGCACAGGTAGTGTCTTAAGGAATTCCTGCAGCCACATCACTGCACCATTGTGTACACAAGGCTAGGAAAGTCCTGCTTTAGAAAATGGCTAGCTATACCGCAGTGTGTACATAGAAAACACTAGCTCTACCAAGGTATTTAAGAAGTTTCTTGCAGTTGTTTTAGGATTTCACTGTGTAATAGAGTCCAATTTAGCCAGGAAGTTGGACAGAAATCCTAATGTATTTCTTAGTCACAATACAAATGTATTTTTCAGTTCCAAGAAGTTCAGTAACGAGATTTTATATAGCTCAATCACCTCATGCCTTGAAGCAGTGTGATGCCATTTACATGCATTTCAACCCAGCACTGGAAACGTACTGCAGCAAGATAAAGCTATTTAAGTGCCAGCTTCTACTGAAATGAGATGTCTTTGAAAGGAATGCTTGATTTACAGGGCACTTAAAATTGTAGGGTGGGATATGCAAGCAGAGTAAAAATTGGCCTAACTCTGCTCCTACAGAAATCAATAGGAAAACTCAAAATTACTTCACTGAAAGAGTTAGACCAACATTTAATATTTCTAGAAATTCCCTCCATAGAGAGATCTCTGTAGGAACAGCATCACTGAAATAAAATTCATCAATTCACACACCCCCTCCCGCCATTCCTCTATGTATTCTAACTAATGTCAACAGCAGAACTTCAGGAATAGTAGTGGCAGCCATCTTGGGTAAATAAAACTCATAACGTCTCACATAGGCTTTACTGATAAATCTTACTGGACTAACTTCTTGGTGCCTCTAAGACTGTATGATTGTTGTTATTTGCATAATATTTTTATTTTGAGAATTTTTTCCATTCTGTAAAATGGTGTAAGAGCCTAAACAGAACCTAGTCAGTCCTCAAAAGCTAACAGCAACTAGAGTCCCCAAAAGCTGCATTCACTGTGAGGTAAGGTGTAGTATTTTCAGTATGGCTCTGCTCTGTTCTTGCTTCCTGAAGCAATATTACACACACACACACACACACACACACACACACACACACACACACACACCGTCAAATCAATTAGAGGTGTAAATGTAAGTATCACTAACCATGTGACCTGGATCTACATTTCAATTATTGATACATGCAAATTTTGTAAGTACAAATTTCACTTGAAGATAATAGGGCAGCCTTTTAAAAATTTAGCCCTTTGTAAATTTAGGTTTTACCCTCAGCAGCAGAGTAATACTGTGATTGATTATGGTTCCTTAAATAAACCCACAAGGTCAAGTCATACTATCTGAGTCAGTACAATGGATAGCCAATAATTCCTAACACTATGGATAAACACACTATACACATTAATTGCTACCAATGTCAAAAACTTAAAAACACAAATATTAAACAAAACAGAAACAGTGCTTCTTAAATTATTTAAAGCGTGTAAAAAGTATAAATCCATGCTCACCATTTTCAAAGGGCCACAAGAAACTCTCCATGTACTACCAATTAACAGTACCTGAAATAAGAAGGCACAACATTTATGTCCATTTTCATTATTGTTGGCCTGTTGGATAGATACAGCACGGTCAGCCCTATATACTAAATTAAGCTAGGAGGTTTCCTCACAGGAGGGGAAAAGAGAGAGTTAGACAAGTCATCACTTCTTTATTGTTAGCTACAGCATTTACAGATCATTGATGATTCACCCCTCTTCTCCCCCCAATTCAAAAGCTGTGGCCTGCAATCAGTTCAAATAACCTCATGGTTATCAGACTCACTCCTTTGAATTCTGACTGTGGTATACGGGGAAGGGAGTTTAAAAATCATTAGGGAATAAATTATCTAATTTATATTTTTAAGCAATCTGCTAGAGAATGAAGTTGGATGTCACTCAAATCCCTCAACCGTTTGATACAGGAAAAACATTTATAGTAGAAAAACATAGTACTGCAAATACAGTTTTAACAAATAAAAACAAGTGACAGTAAACAAGTCATTTGCAGTCTAACAGTCATCACCAAAGCTTCCTTATCTATTAATATAGCTCCGGACAGTGATCACCAAACAAATAAGCAGCTAGATAACATATCAAGAACAGCTTCAGGTGGCAAACATTATTCAGTTAAATAAGTCACAATTTTCAAATGCTGCTCCTTTGATCCGCTGATTCTAAAGCTCTGGATGCCATGTATGGGAGGTTCATTCATTAGAGAAACACTGCTTTACAGAAAAACATTTTAAAAATTAGGTACAACATGATGTTTGTTTATTTACTGTACACTCCCAGAAAGACAAATAGTCAAAAGGGAGGAAGCTTGTTAAATAATCAACCATTGTTTGCTTAAGTCACGACTGACTCCCAAAGTAATAGACAAAATCCTCTAAGCTTCTGAAACAATTATTTGTCATGGAACATTAACTATGAAGGAAGGAAAAAAGGAGTAATCATTAAATCACAAGGTAAGGAGTCAAGAGATGTGACTGTTAGTCCCTGCTTAGTCAACAACTTCTTGTGCAACCACAGGCCAAACATTTTAAATGCATCTTCAGTGGAAGTATGATCATTCTGCTGCACGTCTCAGAATCAATTCAATGGAAAAAAAAAAACAACATAAGAACTGTGGTGTTTTCAGTTACATTAGTGGGAGACTGGGGTTGCCATAGTAATAGATGAGGGGAGTTGTCTTTTGTCTTGCCTGTAGGAAAGTGATCCATCCAGTTTCAGCTGTGCTTTAATACAGCCACATTAAGAGGGCTACCAAGCAGGATATTTCCTATAATCCTTTAAATACACGATTCTATATAACAATTGGTGATGAACATGTGGGATCCTGAGATAACACCCTGTCAACACAGAAAATCCTGAAGTCATGTAAGAATGAACTTTCTTTCTTCCTTATTGTTCACGTCTGTGCAGCTGGGAATTTGAGCTGCATGCCTGAGGGTGGCTAGCTGCTTTTAGCTAGGAGTTTTCTATTTTCTGGGTATGAAGGCAACAGCTGGGAGATAAAGAACCACAAGAGGGCACCACAGCTTCACTCACTGGTCCCACTATGGCTTCACTCACTGGTCTTCCCAGAGCTATGACGTTTTCTTTGACACATGGGATATTTATACTGCACATTTTCAGAACCCTGTGGTAGCAAATGATAAATAATGAATAGAAGGTACCAGTGTTCTCAATGGTTATAGGGGTGAAGACCTGTTGTTTGCTATGTAATTTGCTTCATACTGAGAACGCTGAGGTAAGAGCTTACAATGATCTCATGGAAATTCTGGGAGCACATTTTTCCCCAAAACCATTGACGATAGCAGAGAAGTATCTTTTCTACCACAGGAATCAAGGAGAAGGTGAATCAGATGTACAATTTGTAGAAGCTTTGAGGAAACTGGCAGAACACTGTGATTTCAAGGACGTGTTAGATGAAATGATACATCACAGGCTGGTGTGCAGCTTGCACTGTGAACCAACAACAAAGCACCTGCTAACTGAAGCTCAGCTCAGCTTGCAGAAAGTCATTGATATTGCAATCTTTATGGAATGGATCACCCAAGAGATGCAACAAATCTTGGCTAGTGCATGGATGCATGAGGTATCCACAGAACCTACGGCAGGGGCCCTGGGAAGGTAAGAATGTCACCAGTGTGGAAAACCAGGTCACCATGCATCTGAATGCTGGTGTAAGGAGCTACTGTGTCGATGATGGGCAAGTAAGACACATTGAAGATGCCTGCAAACAAAAGAGCGAAGAAACAAACAAAAAAGGCAGCCCAGAGAAAAATGAGCTGGTGGTCTGGCGAAACAAGAAGGAAATTCTGCATGCAAACACAAGGTGATTAAGTGACACCCAATCAGAAGATGAAGAGTCAGTCCATGTTTTGTCTATAACAGCTGACGTGTGTAAATCTGGATGACATCTCTGTTGGAAAGTAACCTGTAAGCATGGAATTGGGCACTGGCACAGCTGTTTCATTAGTTTCTACCATCATGTATGAGAAGAACATTAGACTTCTGCCACTTAAGCCAACCTATACCCCTGTTGGGTACTATTGATGTGAAAGTAGAGCTTAATGGACAGACCACGAGGCCACCACTGTTTGTGGTGAAAGGTAATTACCCAACTTTAATGGGAAGGTCTTGGATTAGGAAGATCCAACTCAATTGGGCAGAAGTGCATCAACTGACCAAAGAAGAAATAAGTCTGGAAATGCTACTAGTGATACATTATAAATGTAATACAATATATATTATTATGTACTAAAATAGCGAAACATACTGCTGTTTTCAGAGGGGACTTAGGAAGCAAGAAGGGAATCATTGTGAAGTTAAATATTAAACCTGACTAACAACCAAAATGTTTGAAGTCTAGAACAGTGCCATTTGCCATCAGATCCACAGCTGAAGCAGACTTGGAGCAATTAGTCAAGGAGGGAGGGAGTCTTCGTGCCACTTACTCACAGCCAGTGGGCAATACCAATCATCCCAATAGTGAAGAAAGATAAAATCTCCACAAATCTGAATAGAGTTAAGGTCATTGTTAACCCAGTGTTACAGGCAGAACAATGCTCCCTTCCCAGCATTGAGGACAGCTTCACAGGTTTGGCTGGGAGACAAAAATTCAGCAAGATTGATTTGAATCAAATGCATTTACAGATGCATGCCAAAGAACCATCTTGAGAGTTGTTGACTATTGTAGTGCATAAGGATCTGTACAGATATTGTCACTTGCCTTTTGGAATTACTTTGGCTCTGGCTTTGTTTCAGAGGGCCATGGCCCAGGTCTTGAGTGACTTATTGGGAGCACAGTGCTATCTTGATGACATCCAGGCCATTGGCAAAAATGAGGAAGAGCACTTTATGAACTTGAGAGCTACCCTAAAAGACTGGAAGAGTATGGCTTATTAATTTGCTAAGACAAATGCGAATTTTTCTAATCCTCCTTTAAATATCTGGGACCTATAATTGATGCTGCTGGCCTCCATAAGTCTCTGTTCAAGGTAATGGTTATTACAGATGCTCCGCCTCCTGAGAACGTAAGCTAACTTCTCTTTTTTTTTTTTTTTAGGGTTACCAAACTATCATGGCAAGTTCCACAGTTAGGAGCTCATGTTGGTGTCTCAGGAGCATCGCTTGGGGCAAACTGGGAAATTGACTGAATCCTGTGTTGCATTCAACAAGGCTAAACTCACATTGATAAATTCAAAGGTTCTAACACACTTTGATCCATCCTTACCCCTACAGCTCACCTGTGTTACTTCCCCTTAGAGACTTGGGGCAGCGTTGTCCCACATTATGCTTTCAAAAGAAGAAAGGCTTCTGCTTCTCACACCTTGAGCAAGGCAGAAACTAGCTATGCCCAAACTGAACACAAAGTGCTGGGAACTGTTTTTGGCATCCAAAAATTTCACCAGTACCTGTTTGGAAAGAAGTTCCCACTTCTCACTGATCATCGACTCCTGACATCAATTTTGGGTCCACACACAGGTATTCCATCTTTGGCTGCAAGTCGTATGCAACAACAGGTACTGATACTTTCTGGATATACATATGAGATCAAGCATAGGAAATCCTCTTTGCATTCCAATACAGATGGTGTTTCAGGACTACCATTACCAGTACCCCACTGAAATTTGGACCAGGAAGGAATCTTTTACTTTGAACGGGTGAAAAACACACCTGTCACTGCTACCCAAGAAAATATCTGCTGGGGTGGTTGAGATTGGATATTAGGAAAATCTTTCTCGTTAGGAGAGTGGTGAAGCATTGGAATGGGTTACGTAGGGCAGTGGTGGAATGTGCATCTTTGGAAACATTTAGTTAGACAAAACCCTGGCTGGGATGATTTAGTGGGAGTGGTGGTCAGTTATGCTTTAATAAAGCCACAGTAAGAGAGCTACTGAGCATGATGATTCCTATAATCCTTTAAATATATGATCCTATATAACAAGAATGACCATACTGAGTAAAACCAATGGCCTACTGAGATCAGTTTCCTGTTTTCTGACAGGGCAACACAAGGTACTTAAGAGGAAATTAATAGAACAGGTGATCCTCAAGTGATCCATCCCATCAGCTATCCCCCAGTTCTAGCAAACAGGAATCCCTAACTTTTCTGGATAATAGCGATTCATGGACTTACCATCCACAAAATAATCTACCTCCTTTTTGAGCCCCTGTATAGTCTTGGCCTTTCAATATCCTCTGATCGGGAGTTAAACAAGTTGACTTATGTGTGAAGAAATACATCCTTTTATTCATTTTAATGCTGCTGCCAGTTTATTTTATTTGGTGACCTTTAATTTGTGTGTTATGAGATGGAGGTGGAGTATGTATACAGTGCTTTGAGATCCTCAGATGCAAGATGTTAGATATCTGAAGTAGTTCTCTTTACTAATTCCTTTTAGATTTATGCACACACTCACCTATCTATATGAATTAACTGCCCCTAAAATGCAACATTAATACAAAAACCCAAATTCTTCCTCTTTAGCTATTGTTATATACACTATAATTTGTTTTTCAAATCTACTCTCTACATTAGATTGCTGATTTCACGTGTTCACAAGTATAAGAAAAACATCTGCCTAAAAAAATCAATTAGATAAAAAAAAAAGGGCAAGTTATGGTGCTAAGTTTCCTATCTAATTTGTGGTGTTCATGGAAGTAAAATGATGCAAACTGAGTGTGATGTGCGTAAGCCAATAGCCAACACTGGAAGAATGACTGACTTTCAGCATCTGCTGACATCTCAGTGTCCTCCTAATCAGAATTGTAAATCTGAGCAATCAGATCTGTTTATCTACCAGCAGTCCTCAAATGTTACAATAACTTTGTCAGTTGCCCAAGATACTAGATTTCAGCAATGACTTTTTGTTTTTTATAGCTTTCATAACCTTGATGATGTACTGGTTTTCTCCAAAACTATTCCATTCCTTAAACTGTGTATATCAGCTAGTTTTGCCTACAAAAATAAACCAAAGGGGTTAACATTTTCTTTTCTTCCCTTGCGAGACTTAACAAAAAAGTCTTAACAGAGTTCCACTGGGCATTATTGAGCTGACAGAAACAACTAAGCACATCCCACAGCCATTTTTTTTAAATCCCTTAAAATTTCAATTCAGAAATTAGACACCTTTTATTTTACCACATTAAAAAGAGTGTAAAAGTTTCCCATTTATTGACTTCCTGAAAGAGAAAATAGATTTTTATGTATTGTCCTATTCAAGTGCTTGCTTTGTTCTTAAGTGGGTTTTCCATTTCTAGCTAGAGTGATTCAGGCACACAAACTTCATATTTTAATTGCAGCTGAGCACAATCCTGTAATCACATCTTCATCTGTCACTTCCGGTAAATTTTTACCTCTATAAACAGAAGCTTTTATTTGCCCTGGTGAATGACAACTTTGAACTTTGAGGCCATTTCGTCACACGTCTAAATGTTACCACTAACTAGAAGGCATATGTTTTTATTTATGCATTATAAATGGGACTTTTCAGAATTTCAAAAAATGTCATTATACATTGTACATCATTCAGATCTGTATGGGATTACTATTCCCCAAGTTAAGAATTCATAAAGATAGACGTATTTTACTTGAAACATCTTTTGCCTATTTTTATTTTGGCACAGAAAAATGCCCATTAATACTAGTAATTCAAATACACTTCAGTTAAGATTTAGATCTACCAGGCTGTTTATAACACCAGTGACTTGAGCCATTTAAAGTACTACTGATAAACATTTGTCATTCTAAATCTTATCATGAACTGCTTTCCCACAAGTCTTTTTTCTTTGTGAGGGATGTGTTATTTACACACACCTAGTTCTTTTGAAGCTCTTCTTTCTTCCCATCAAGCTTATTATTTTCATTTGGATAATTTCAACAGAAGTCTATCCAACCACATTATCATACAAGTTGTTAATTGACTGTCCTTCAAGAAGTCAGAAATCTAAGTGATACAAGTTACATTTTGAGAATTTAGTAGGATCTCTGAGAGGGATTTTTATTGCTAATCCCTTTAGAAAGAATCTGCTAAATTACTACAAACACATTCTCATCTGGAATAGCTAATGATAACATCTGTTGTGTCAACTAATCTATTAAACCTTGATTTTACTCTCAGATATACCATGCCCTTGGGAGGGGGGATCAGGCTAAGAAATTACAATCAAAGCACCTATTTATGACAAGGAAGAAACACCTCCAGAAAGGTGGAAGGCAGAGAAGGCCATCACAAACCACACCTGCTTAGAGGGTAGTTGAAAACAATTTTTCTAATCCAAGATGATTTTAGACACTTCTGTCTCTCTTCAGGTATTACATGCTACCTTATGCTACAGAGTGCTTCCTTCCTTGCTGCCTTCACAATTTTGACCAGTTAATTAGGTAAGAGTTATTGTGGTATTTGAAGTTTTTTATTTAATTCCTAATTGTTAGTATATTGGAAATCCAGAAGCAACAGTGAATAGATAGTTAACAGAAAGAAAGTGTTTCAGATTGGCAGTTGTTGATCTGAAACTCAAGCGAGGTGAGCCAGGCATCAGCTAATGTTCTTAGTAAACACACAACTGATGTTAAATTGAATAATGTATACAGAGAATAACCAGATCCGCATCAGGTGTAAATCAACATCTGATCCTGATTTGCAGCAGTTGAAAGAGCTAGTGCAATATTTAGCAGTTTGTTTTCCATTCTTAAGGGAATAAAGAAAGACAGTGTGATAAGAGGGAAAGACAAAGCAAGCAAGAAGTCAAGGGCAAGGTTTAATAAAAGCACAGAGTATTCAGCTGCATTTTTAGTTCTAGACCTCCTATGTGCTTCAAGCACTTGAATGTATGACCTATCTGTCAGCCTCTGCTCAATGGCCTAGTTTAGAGAGGCGCTCCAATTCCATTTTTTCACCACTGTACTACATAGAAATTTCATCTGAACCTAATGTGGGAAATGTCAAACAATTCTGCCACTGAAGTCATGATGCTGTACAATCCAGTACTGGTTTTATTTAATGAGATATCCACAGTACGGCTTTCAATTCATCAGTGTCTTATGGCTGCCACTGTGGTATGGATCTGATCCTTACTCACTGAATCTCACCAAAAATTAATGTAGTATAGGTATCCTTTTAAAGCAATTGCAGCCAGTTATTAAAAATTGTGTTAGAAAGCAGTACAGAGATGTGTATGATTAATACAGTGTTTAACAGACTGGAGAGTTATGCTCAGATAAACCTGTTTGTAAGAGTATTAACACGACCTTGCATTATAATGGAAAAGCTTGAGAACAACAGAGGAATAAATAAGCTGTGGCCCCTGAGAATGTAAGAGAAAATCCAACAAGGAAATGTGACAAGTGTTCCTGAATTATTGGCTATCAGCATCCCTAGGAAATTTCATTCACATTCTCTCAGTAGGACATCTCCCCCAAAATCCCACCAATTCACCTCAGACCAGAACCATTTTGTTGTTTGTAAATATGAGTTTTTTAAGTATTTTTCTGAAGTGAAGCATGATTTTAAACTTGTTTTCAGTTAATTACAAGTACAAAAATAAACAACTACTACTACCCTGACTATAATAGCATGATCACCAAATGGGATAAGAACACATCAATGGTGCAAACGGTGTGAAAAATTAGTTCTTAGTGCAGCTCTTCAATGTCCAGAAGCCTATTAGTAGAATAAGAAGACTAAACCTATAACCCCTCTTTTGCTCTGAGGTGGCAAAGACATTTAAGAAAGCCCAGACCATAGATGAAGAGGCAGCTTGTGAAATGCTGTCCAGTCAGGAAGAAGAATTTTGACTTCACTAAATTAACACTTACTTTCCACTCTTAAATTTAAGAAGGGAAAAGACACAGTGTTATATATGTACACCTTACTAAGAATGTGTAGATTTGGATGCCTCTAAAAATAGTATCTACAAGGTGTGTGCCATAATTTGGTGCAACTCCACTCCATGAGAAGAAAAGACTTGTAGAGGAATTCTCAGTAAGCAGGGGCACAAACTTAGTGAGGAGTGGAGCTTTATTCTACATAGCTGTGGGCCCAAGCGCAAGTACCCAAGAGCCCTGAGAATAGTGTACATTATTCTTATATAGTGACATATTACATCATATTACAAAGTATAAACTATTACTGTATAGCCAAATAAGTTCTGGATCCAGCCTTTTTCAACCAAAATTTCCCCAATTATAACCCATTCTCTTTGACCCGCCTTATCCCACATATGCTCCAATCATAATTCACCTGTGCCATAGATCTTTGGCCTAGTCCTTGAGCTGACCCACAGGGACTGACTTTCTGAAATCTGCAGGCAAATCCAAACACCTTCTCTGTCTCCAAAGTTCAGTACACTGTCCTTGAAGCGCAGCTCTCTACAGCTTCCTTATCAGCTAGTTGCTTCTACTGGCCCTCTTCCAGGTGTGCTAGTAAGACAGAGAAAATGCAGCTCTCCCCCCTTGCAAGGCCTGCTGAGCTATCCATCTGTGTCTCAAAGCTGTCAGGCCTCAGCCCCAGAATTCCTCCACAGACTCAATCATTTATAGTATGATTATATCAATGATTATGCCTTGAGTGCTGAAGAGAGGGTGGGGTTTAGTTCATTGTCAAACTGGGTGCCCCTGCACAGGCTCCTTTCTGTAATAACCTAGAACTAGAGGGTTACCAGGTTCATCTAGTCTAAACTGCTGGCTTGATGCAGGATTTGTTGTGAGTACAGTATCCTCAGTGGAACACTCTGCTGCACTAATCTTTACCCTTTTTGTATTTGACAGGTACAAAACTAACCTTTAAACTATGATCCAATGCCCATGACATTTCTTTAAAGGTGTGACATTAGAAAATGTTATCAAACCATTCCTTCAGTTTGAGGATTTTTATATTGGACACTTTTCTCTTTGGTATATTGTGATGGAATACTGTCACAGCACTTGAAACTAGATAGTTGTCACATGTCTAGATATGACCAGCCACAAGTTCCTAACACAGTTATTTTCATCCTCCATGCTCTTTTGCCTTCAGCCATTAGTAAGGTCAAGTTGCAATGGGCTGCCTATTAGAAAAAGCTTACTGGGAAAAACTAGGCTGGCTGTTAGAAAAACATTTTCACTAGGGGCGTTGTGAAGCACTCATATGGTTTACTTAGGGACATAGTGGAATCTCCATAGAGGTTTTTAAGGTATGGCTTGACAAAGCCCTGGGATGGATGATTTAGTTGGGGTTGTTACTGCTTTGAGCAGGGTGTTGACTAGATGACTGCCTGAGAGATACCCTCCTTCTTCTATGATTCCATGACTTGCACTTGCCTTTGACTGTAAGTTAGGGTTGCCAACCTTGGATTTTAGCTTTTACTGACATTAAGATTGAATGTTGAGTGGTGTGTGAGGTTTTTTTGCATTTTTTTAAACTGACATAGTAAAAATTTTCCTGACAGCACTAAAAAATACCTTAAACCAGGGATTCTCAAACCCTTTAGTGTCGTCAAGACTCTGCCCTGTCTGCTTAAAGTGTCCCCCATCGGAGGCAAGCTCAGCAGCAGGAGGCTTGAAAAACAGTCCTCCTCCCCCCACTGCAGCTCTAGACGGTTCAGTCACTCTTAAAGGCAAATACCAGCTACAGATCTTAAAGTGGAAACTGCCTTTCAGTGGCAGGCTAGTCTCCCTGCAGGTAAATGAGGGAGATATTTTTATGGATGCTGTCTTTTTAATTATGGACAGCAGTAAATTTGAATTCCTTTTTTTTTTTAATGGACTGTTCAATGATCTGGATGGTGGGATAGATTGCACACTCAGTAAGTTTACGGATGACACCAAGCTGAGGGAAACGGTAGAAATCTTATGAGGTTCAACAAGGACAAGTGCAAAGTCCTGCACTTGGGATGGAAAAACCCCATGCACTGCTACAGGCTGGGGAGCAATCAGCTAAGTAGCAGCATTGTAGAAAAGGACCTGGGGGTCATGGTAGATGGGAAGCTGGATATGAGTCAACAGTGTCCTCTTGCTGCCAAAAAGGCCAATGGCATACTGGGCTGCATCAACAGAAGTGTTGCCAGCAGATCGAGGGATGTGATTGTTCCCTTCTATTTGGCACTGGTGAGGCTACATCTGGCATACTGCATCCAGTTTTGGGCTCCCCGCTATGAAAAGGACATACACGAATTAGAAAGAGTCCAGTGGACTGCAACAAAAATGATCAAAGGCCTGGAGCACAAGACCTATGAAGAAAGATTGATGGAACTAGGCTTATTTAGCCTGCAGAAGAGAAGACTGAGGGGGGATTTGGTAGCAACCTTCAACTACTTGAAGGGATGCTCCAAGAAGGATGCAGCTTGGCTATTCTCAGTAGTAACAGAGGACAGAACAAGGAGCAATGGTTTCAAGTTGCAGCTGGGGAGGTCGAGGTTGGATATTAGGAAAACTTTCTTACTGGGAGGGTGGTAAAGCTTTGGAATGGGCTATCTAAGGAAGTGCTGGAATCTCCATCTTTGGAGATATTTAAGGCCCAGCTGGACAAAACCCTAGCTGGGATAATTTAGTGGGAATGGTCCTGCTTTTTTTGGCAGGGGTTTGGACTAGATGACCTAATGAGGTCCCTTCCAACCCTATGATTCTATGATATGCATTTACAGACGATTGGCAATTTTGCTATAAATACTTGCATACACATTTTAAGAAAGGACAATTCCGTCCTGTCTGTGGAATGGGTCTAATTCTGGCATCATGAAGCAGAAAAAAATTGGTTTAGAGATGAATATTATATATACCTTACACGTAAGAAGAGATGGCATTTAAGAAACTGAAGTCTTCATTGTGCCACTGATTATTAACTAGAGCTTCCTATTGAATTTAGTGAGCATTTCAGTTTTAAAGAAAAACATAAGGTACATAGTCTTCTCTATACCTAGGCAATGAACAACGACATGTGATAGATGATGAACACATTTGGTTTTACTCACTAAAATGAGAAAGAAAATGTATGTGGTCTCAAACAGCACCAAGAGAAACTATTGGTCATTCACTGATTTGTTGACAGACATCAGTGGGTACATTTATTAACAAAGGAAAGAATGGGATAGACATATTCAATAAATATTTCATTTCTATCCATCCTGTAGCTGTTTCCATAAGGCCAATTTAAAAGTGTAGAAAATTTGCGTTAGTAGTTTCTCCCTGTGTCTTGTAATTACCTAGCTGGTTATTACTTCAGAGGTTAATAGGCAAGCAGCACGATAGCAGGATAATAGATCCTGAGTGTCCATAGCAACTAATATAGCTAATGCTCTAAAGGGCTCTGAGTGAATGGTTAGTACCTTCACCAAACGGAAAACAGATGGATTACCAGTAGGTGCTTAAGTACTCAAATGACCATGGGATAAGACTTAATTTTACTGTGAGGCCTAACCCCCACCCCCATCTTGATAACCTCATGCATCTGAGTGTGTCCTCCTTGAGTGAGGGTAATGGAAGGTAAGAGGAAAGAAACATTAAGAAAAAAACATATTATTGGCGAGATGATGCCTTACTCTATCTTATCAGTAGGGTGCTAACAAATCCAGAGCCAGAGCTAGGCTCTGAAGGCAAGCAGAACTGAGGACAGCAATCCCATGACCCTCCCCCGATAGTTTTGTGATCCTGTGATCCCTTTTTAACATGTAAACACCTGAAGCTGTGAAATTGCCCAACATGGATTGTGAATTTGGTAGGGTCCTATTTATTAGGAAAGGACTTCTCTACCTCTTCCCCTAGCAAGCTCGACATTCCTCTCACCTATTGAAAAAAATTATAATAGAATCTCCTTAGAACATGGCCTTCACATTATAGGGTCTTCTCTGTAAGATCCTGGTCCCTGTTCATGGCTGTTATTGGAAAAAGAGACAACCCTGGTACTGGAGTGCCCTCATCGGGGCCACGGCACCGAGTAGGAATTCCCCTTGTGGGCCCTCAGTAGGAGGTAGCCGGTTTCAAGTGCAGTGCCAGGAAGAACCAGGGCCGCGGACCATTCAGAAAGGGGCCGGGCCTAAGGAATGCATTTTCAGATCTCTTGCGGTGCCAAGGCAAGGCTGTCGGAGCTGTAGGTGTTGGAGCCCATAGTCGTGCAGTGGTGCAGGCCCAAGTAGTGAGCGGTTCCCCCTGGTGCTGGGTAAAGTGGAGGAAGGAAGAAGACAGACTTACCATTTGTTTCAGCAGTCTGTGGTGTATTCAGGGACTGGAGGGCTCCTGTTACTTCAAAGTCCTCCAGTATGGTTGGCACTGTGATAGGCTCCAGGTGGTCACCCTGAAGGGAAGTGCCAGATGCAGTGCCAGCACTTGGTGCCTGAGTTGGTCCCAAGCGCACTTACCTCTGTTCTGCTGGGGAGCGGCGTCAAGAGATCCCTGGTGTTGACTGGCCAGTGGGACTGCTGCCAAGGCGTGGAGCTCGTGCCGATCATGGATCTTTACTGAACGCTGGAGAGCGACACTGAGACTGACTGGGCACATGGTGCCAGGTTAGATGCAGATCACGGCTGTATTCGTACCTGGAGAGTGGCGCCGAGAGGGCTCCAGTGCCACCTGAGCACACAGTGCCAGGTTAGAGGCCAGTCACGGCTGTATTCATAGCCAGAGAGCAGCACCGAGAGGGCTCCAGCGTTGACCGAGCATGCGGTACTGGGTCTGGCTGCGGAGTTTCTTCAGAGCCAGAGATCGGTGAGAGGGGGCCAGCCAATTCCTGGCATCAGCTGCGGAGCCCGTTCCCAGGTACGTTATGCGGCCTTCGCTCCTTGCTGAGTCCTTCACTTAAGACCTGCAAATAGAGCAAAATACACCCAGTGAAGCTCACACGGGCATTAAGAAACCCTCCCAATGTGTTTGGGTTTCTGTTGGAAGGACATGGTAGGAGTGCTGGTGAAGTCCGCAGACAGATCTTTCAGTGAAAATACACGTAAAACAGAACAAAGAGACAGGCCCTTGCATAAAGCAAGAACCGGCTGTTCTGTAACTGTCGCTGAGGGCGGAACAAAGGAACTGGGGAGGAGCAGGGCTGGGGCCATATACATGGCCAGGGGGCGGTGGCTGCCAGCCCTGTACTGACAGGCTGAGGCTAAAAGAAGTTCTGGCCAATCGTGCGCTGTGGTACATAGACACCTAATACTGAATGTATCTGAGCAGCGCTCGAAGAAGAATAATAAATAATAGAACTGCTGGCTGTTGCTGCCAGAGAGAGCATTCCTTCAGATCTGTGAAGTTATCTTTGAATCTTCTGGTCCATCACAATAGCTTGTGTTGTACACAAAGACAAGTTTCATGAAGCTGATACCAGATTATTCTGAACATGAGAGCCAGCTGAGATAATTATCGTAGTGGGCTATTAAGAAAGGAGTCTGTTAGGTAGCAGGACAGCATTTACCTCAACTGAAGAGCAAACTTGGTAATAATCTGGAAGAGTACCATTTCTTCATGTGGACTTGAAAAGTTGTCCTGTGGATAATTCCCACATTATTACATAAGGTATGCCTACATGTCTTTGTCAATAAAGATTTTATTGCGTACTAGTGCTTGATTGCTCCAAGCTGGTATGAAGCATGGAAGTTTGAGTCATATTTGATCAAGAAATTTCCAGTTCTTTAAACTGATGCATTGAGAGCAGTGTTTAAGGTGTGAAAAATTTGAATAGGAATACACACATATAAAGGAAAGGTGATCTTTATCTTTGGTTACTGAAGAAGAAATTCTGCCAAAAATCCCTGAGCAAGTGGCAGCATGTAGTTGTATAAGATCTGGAGCAGACAAGAAATCATATTGTGACTGACCCTCAACCTGGTTGCCTTCTTGCTGCAGAGGCAAAACATCAGCTCAGTATCTGGCACAGATAATTTCCACTGGTATGCTAGTTCAGCTTTGCTAGCCAGTGCACTTGCAAAGAAGATATGAAAACCAAGAAGGAGCCACCAATTCTGCTGCTCTTACTGCTAAAATCATCACCTATACAGATACAGACATGCATGCTGAACTCTATTTATGCATTTTGGTCCTGTTAAGACCACTGCCTCTTTTCTGCATTCTTGCTAAAGTGGACATTATCATTTCTGTTCAGTAAGCTTAAGCAGGCTTCATGGTAAATAGCTAACAATTTAGTGCTATTGCATAAATATTCCTGTTCTTGTTTTATTTTTCCACTGTATTTTCTCAACTTAAAATTAAAAATATTTTGGCCAGGACTTGTAGAATTTATTTTCATTAATCATCTTTATTGTTTATAGGGTATTGGCAGTCTACATATCTTAGTATAAAAATACCAAATCTAATGCAGTTAACATACCAAAAATGTGATTAGCACAACAGTTTGCTAGTATAATTATTGCCCTGGGCCCTAATTAACATGGAAATTAATTTAATAACCTGGTAGAAGAGACTAATCATGTAAATCATCGCTGTTCCAGGAATCTGTTTGCCTTAGGACAGTGCTTCTTGAAGATGATTGCAATAAATGCTTTAAAGAAATTTCTTGCTTATTGCACATATCAGGATGATTCCTAAAAATATCACTGAAAAACTCTGAGATAAATGGTAACTACTTTGAATGAAAATGAAGTATAGGTTAGCTAGCAATTTCCATAAATGTTGTAAGGCAAGAAAAAGCTTGAATAAGCGAAAGGACAACAGGTCAGCAAAAATGGCTTTATGTGGTACATGCTGATGGGTTTGTATGATCTAAATTGAGATATTTAATGGACCATATGCAAATTTCTGCATGAATAATTTATTTTGCCCTGATCAGAACACAGATTAATTTTTAATTACCTTAGGCTGTACAGACCAACACCATTATTTTAGATCATGTAAACATTAAATGTTCTTGATTTTTAGTTACCTGTTGCTTGTAGAAATAGGCTAAAATAAATGGGGAAAAAAGAATTCAAACTCCATCATTTTTTTCATTGAAGTATTTCCATTTTTTTAAAATTGTTGGCACTATTTCAGTAGTAGAAACACTGAATGTGCTTCCCCAAAAGAGGACTGCTTTCTTCTAGAAATATGAAGCATCTACTTCAGTACACACACAAACTACACATGCATATTGATGATCCAATGTGAGCTGTCTATTTGCTGGTGAGGTAATATCTTTTACTGAGTCAGCTTCTGGTGGCCAGAGAAAGAAGCATTTGAGTTTACACAGAGCTCTTCTTGCCTCTCTCACCAACAGAAATTTGGCCAATAAAAGATACATTACTTCAACTATCTTGTTTCTTTAATATCTTGAGACCAATATGACTACAATAGTGTTTATTTGCTGCTATTCTTACTTCTTTGTATTTCCAGAGCTCCTAGGAGCCCTACTGATGGACCAGAACCCAACCATGCTACGCTCTGTCATTCTGTCTATATATCTCATTAGAGAAATGTATACTTGGAAAGATCTTTGCCAAACATGAGGAAGTGGGGAAGGGGAGTGGTGGTCTACAGGTTAAAATGACTTAAGTTTCTGATAAAGATTGAGAAGACATTTTCAAAAGGTTTTATTCAGACCAATCCATCCATTTTCACACATTACATAAAAAACACCCTATTTTTATGTAATGTTTTAATTTTAACCTTTCAGAAATCAGGGAATGAAAAGGTGAAGGATGTCATGTTAACACTCATTGATCATAGTCATGTATATTTCATAGTATGTAATCAACTGCTTAAGATGTTAATTTAATAAAAAAGGCCACTTTGTGCATGTACTTTTATAAGATAATACATATGACTAAAAGGGCTGAATTAATGAGAGAGGAGAAACTAACCAAAAGGCTGCTCTCTTATACACCTATGGTGCAAGTCCAAAAGGATGTAGAAGAGGTGGGAACAATGGCTCCTTCCTCATTACCTGCATACTTGATTGGCTGCATAAGAAAAGGATGGAGGAGTGGAGCACCTATATTATATCCCTATTGGATAGTACAGCTTTACGCCAAGGCACAGATCCGCCTCTTTCTAAGTCAGTGGAAAAGGCTTTTGTTATGTTCCAGGGGCTCTGAACCAGGTCCCAAGCAGGACAGCATGCTGTTCATAGCCCTTCATGTTACGTTAACTTAAGTATTGGTATCTGATTTACATAAGGTAGTTTCAAAAGAAAAAAAAAAGAAGTTCATTTCATATTAAAAGCATTTTAGTTTTTAAATACATTATAAGCTCTGCACTGAGTATTCACACCTGGTGCAATCTTTCTATTAAATTTTAGTTTTGACAACATTGTAGAAATTTCTACAAATAATGTTCTAACAGGAAATTTAGATGTTTTCTTACTGAATTTGTGGAGCACACACACATGCACGCGCGCACACACACACAGAGGCATGCACAAAAAAGATAAAACTCTCATTAAGTGGACAAGCATATAATTTTTCATCCATTTACAACAAAGAAGTTAACCACTAACCTCTATATAGGGTTGACACAAAGAAACTGTAGCCCAAACTGAAAATATGTGAGAAAATATCAATAGGGAGAAAACAGGGCTTTGTAAAGAAAAGCCTAGCGCAGCTGATTGCTCCATTTGTTGCTTTTTCTGGCTCTGTTCTTGTTTAGAAGGAAGCCAGTCTCTGCTTTTCTTTACAAGCCTTTCAGGATTATACCAGGACAATTAGCCCCAATCTTTTCTGGTCAGTTGCTAAAGCAGACTGACATAAGGCAGCAGTTAGAAAGACAATCTTTGATACTCATCAGTATCACTTTCCTTCACTTAAGCATACCATGTACAATATTTAATTGTGTAAACCACAGAAACCTCTCAATGTATACATCCCCACAAAGCACAAGCCTGTAAGAAGGCACTTAGGGTGGGATCCATACAGGTGCTTAAGTCCCATTTTTAGGAACCAATATGATCCATGAAACTCACTTAATTGACTCACAATCCTCTTAGTGCCTAAACTCACTCAACACCTAAGTTTCTGCAGCAGAAGTTCTATAAACACCTATGTTTCTGCCTCTCATAGTGCATGCTGCTGCCTGGCTTTAGGTTGCTAGGTACCTCGCTCCCATCTATGTCCTAGAGGAAGTCATAAATGAGAGGAAAATCAGCTGCTTAAGCTGATGTCTGGAGCCTGAGCCAGTGAATGTGCTCAGTGGCTGCCTAATACAACATAAAATAGATGGGGTGGCTGATGAGCATGAGATGAACCTCACTTACTACCTTTAGCTCAGTTTATAGGATACTCATCCAGAATGGTAGGGGCATCCTGTTCTGTGGTCCAAATCCAACAGCTGAGGAGAGAGAAGATTTGAACAGGGATTTGCCATTTCTCAGGTGTGTGCGAGGAAAAAAAAAGGCGCTATGTCCTACTGGTTAGAGCCTCAGCCATCCCCCCCACCCCCGTGGTTTTGTGTACTGTTATGCAGTATTTGGTTAGACACTACAGATGGCCTACACAATCAAACCCCCCATCTTGCTCAATTAATGAATCACAAGCACAGATAGGCAGCTCCTTGCACTTCAGACTTAAGCCCCAAACTCCAAGATAGATGAGTTTAGCACACACCTCACTCCATCAGCATCTCCCATAAGCTAGAGCAGGCAGCTCTCCACGTAGCACACTGGCTTTCTGGGTCCATTTAAAGATACATCTTTCTCCTCATGCAATGTACACGCATCTAACTCAGGCTTTGTGGATCACAACACTGTTCCTGTGAATTTTAAGGCACCTAAAAGTTAGGTGTCATGATTGTCTGTGTCACAACAGTTAAGTCTCTTTTGTAGATCTAGGCCTCTGTTTCCCTCAGGACTGGATGACTGGCTTGTAGTCAGACTGACATTGAGCCCCTGTAAAGGTCATGCTATCCCTAGTTGTAAATGTAAAGGAGAATCTTAGATTTCATTTAAGATGAGAAATAAAAACAACCCAATTTACTTAACCGTCCTATTATACCTTTTTGGTTTTCTTAGAAAAGATGATGGCTAGGGTTGAAAAGAAAACAAATATCTGTGTTCCAGTTCTACACCAAAAGGCTATCCCCATGTACACTTTAGGTAAAATAAATGAAATATACATAGGATGTATTCAGAGGAATCATATCTGCAACCCACTCCAAAATCTCTACCTTGGCCCGTGGCATACAAAGTGACAGCAGCGATTGGGAATTGATTGCATTTGAGATAATAACCAGCAAATGATTGTTTTACAGGCCAGAACAAAAATGCAAAGACCAGTTTTGTCGCCAGTCTGAAACCTGCAAGCATAGCAAAAAGAATTAGCTTTATAAAATCAAAAGAACAAATTTTAGAAGTCCTCTTTTAAATATCATTATTAATTTCTAATAAGTTGTGTCCTAAAACTGAACTTAATGCATTATTTAGCATGTGATGAGTCACAATGTCAAAACAAGAAGAAAAATAACATGTTGATATATAAGCAAGGAGTCCTGGGACACTTAAAGACTAACAAATTTATCTATCACATGAGCTTTCATGGGAAAAAATGGATTTCAGGGCATACACATGACTATAAGTGATTCAGTGAAATGTCTCACATGATCCTCTGCTTACACTTCCCTGCATTTATTGTCCTCGTATTCTGTACGTTTTCCATCTTCAAGCATCTGATGAAGAGGGATTTTCTCCCATGAAAGCTCATGTGATAGATAAATTTGTTAGTCTTTAAGTGCCCCAGGACGCCTTGCTTGTTTTGCTCAACTAAACTAACATGGCTACCACTTTGCAACTTGTTGATATGTGTGTGCCATGTCACAGTTTTACCATGTAAATCAAACAGTTAAAGAAAAGGCTGACTTTGCTGCCAGTTACCAAATAATTTGAACTTTTCCTGTTTAGTTTTTCTTTATTTCGTAGACAGAATGGACAAGGAGATGTGGGAATTGCTAAAAATGTCAGTCAGTGTGCATTCAGCTAACTATCTGATGTTTCCCTTAAACCTTATAAACAGCCGCCATCTAAAAAAGCCTATGACCATGCATTTACTCAACAGCCACACATATTCAGAATGGCCAAATTCTTCAATTACAGCATAGGCACAACAAGCAAGGAGTCTTGTGGTATTTTTAAAGACTAACAAATTTATTTATCACATTCACTTTTGTGGGAGAAAATCCCTCTTCATCAGATGCTTGAAGATGGAAAACGTACAGAATACGAGGACAATAAATGCAGGGAAGTGTAAGCAGAGGATCAGGTGAGACATTTCACTGAATCACTTATAGTCATGTGTATGCCCTGAAAGCAGGATTTGGCTCAGCTCATTTGAAATAATTTAACATTCAGAGCTGCTTTGGTTGCTGATAAACATAGTCACAACTCAAATGTTGATTATTAACTAGATTGTATTCCCCTGCTCCCCTTCCATCCCCCATAACAAGAAGAAGACAGACCAGAGCTTGGCTAAAAGGTTTTGCTATAAATAGAAATCAAGGAAGCATTAAGTATTGGGTTGTACAGAGTGGGAAGTACTTGTATGATAATAAGTTATAGTCTCATCAACGCTATTGTTGTGAATGGAGAAAGCTGCATATGGGATTATGGATTAAATAATTATATTTATTATCTCTGAGATCACAAGGGATGCTGTTGAAGAAATTGAGATTTGTAAAAATAGAAGACTCAGAGTAAGGTGACATAGTTCAAAGAACTTCCAGAACATCTATAAGAAATGTATCTTTCAAGTTATATATTTACCTGAACAGCCAACTTGCAAACACTATGCATGTTAATAAGCAAGTGTCTGATTCTTCTGGACTCCGGTACTGGTCAAATTCTCACCTGAGTTACTAAATGAGAAAATACTGATTAAAAATATTGAAGTGGATTTTTTTTTAATCTCTTTGAAAATACAGGACTGGATTTTCTGAACTGTTCATGTAGAAAAATAGATGGATAGGAATGGAATTGTGGAAGGAATAGGGGGAGCATGAAGAAAGGAGAGAAATAATGTGAGTATGGGAGCCTCAAAGGTATGGGGATGAGACACCAATGGAGATGGAGCATAACAACAAGAAAGAAAGGGCAGGATGAAGGAGGACAATAAAGGAAACACACACATGCACACACTGAACATACAATGGAAAAAAGATAGCAAGGAATAAAGAAATATAGGATGGGCAGAACAGAAGTGATCAGAAAAGAAAGGGAGGGGAAGTAGACAGAAAAAATGGGGGACAATTGTTCTCTAATAAAACACAAGTAGCATTGAAAGAAAAGAGGCTGAGAGAGAGCTGAAAGGAAACTTGTTGGGACCCACGGAGGAAGGATGGTCTTGAGGTTACAGTCCCCTGGACTGGGATTCAGGAGATCTGGATTGCAATCTTGGGCAAATTATTTAGGCCCCCTTTTTTAATGGTGTTGTGGCACTCAGCATTGCCACATCTAACAGATTTAGGAGATTAAATATCATTAAAAATCTGGGTCTAAATCTCTTCCCAGCTTCCAGGTCTGCAAAACAGAGATAATAGTCATTCTTTTCCCTAAAGATTTTATGTCTTAGATGCTTGGGGCAGGGACTTTCTCTCAGTATTTGTGAGCTCTTTGGGTCAGGGAATATCTTTTTGTATGGAACTTAGCACAGTGGGGTCCTGATCCCATGACTAGGACTCCTACTTGTTACAATAATTAAAAAAAATAATTTTCAGGGTGCTGAACATATGAAGCTTCCACTGAAATGAATGGGAGCTGAAGATGTTCAGAGACTAGCAACTGAGGTGCTTACATGTGGATTTCATTGCCTATACTAGATGCTCCAAAGTCTAAACATTTTAAAACATAGACTGTATATCCATATGGATCAGACTCTGGGGTGGTTGTTCACCACTCTGCTTGCAGATCTAGTTGTAAGATTGGCTTAAGAGACCTGGAACAGGTCACCTCAAGATAACTTTGTCTGGAGTAGCAGTGTGTTGCTTGATGCTGTCTTTGTATCCATGAATCGGGCGTTGAGTTGTTATATGTTCCATAATCTGTACTAGGGGATCGCAGCCACACCCTGGAGAGTTTTTTGCTTTCCATTTGTGCAGCAAGTATCTGCATCTGCCATGGTTCATGCAGATGCAATTTAGGGTTGCTAATAAGCTTCAAAGCCCAGGAGATCAAAGACAGGAATCTGCTGTGTCTGTCTTTTACAAGGTGTTTATTTGTAACTTCTAACAAATACCATTCATCATTCCAAGCTTCATCAGGGCTAATGTTGCATTGTTGAAGGATATACGTGGGGGGCCCACTTATGACTTTAAACAGTAATGAGTGACATTGTTAAGATCCTGGAGGATGAGAAGACATTTGCTTTCCACAATGGAATTCCTGATGGGTTATGGCATCCTGTTGAATGGATGTTGGAGCAACGTGCAGGGATTGACTTGAGAGTTTCAGTGATGCACCACATTGCAGTGTGGAGATGGACTTCAACAAGTTGATTATGGCTACTTCTGGTCCATGCTGCTGCACAGCACTCAGCTACAGAGCACATAACGACCATCCCTGACTCACGTTGATGCCCCTCCCCCCCCAGTTTGTGATTGCCAGTTTCTAGATCCGGTTGACTTTTATCTTCATCTTGGCAGCTGTCCTCTTCAGATGGATGCTGAAGGTTAGTGTTTGATAAATCTTCATTCTGAGAGGTCAGAGTGTGGTCATGTTGAAATATTTACCTTCACCCAGAAAAGTCCATCAATGTTAAGTTGGAGTATCCTTCTTCTCAAACTTAGCTAGCATATTAGTTTACCTAGAAGAGGGTCATTGTGCTAGCTTGAGTTGTTGCTCTGAAGACCAGGGGATCAATGAACATTGTTTGAGCATCATATTGATGGCATTCGTTGTGATTTTTAACTTAACAAAACAGGCTGCATGAAGGCTGCTATCTTCTACCTGCTTGCTTTTATTATAGGGTAATGGCAATAGGAAAGAGTTGCAGCTGGGATTCCCTGGCTGACACTTTGACTCTCTGGGACTGTTAACATCACTAAATAGAACAGTCTTCATACTGTACATATTAACATTGTGGGATTTGCCTTGGAGGCAGGTCACCATGGCATGTATTGCAAAACTTGTTCTGCATATCCTTCAAATGGAGGTGAGGACACAGCACTATGTGTACATAGAAAATAATGTATAAAACTTGTGCTTTTTCCAAATCTCCATGCCAGGGAAGAATAATTGTGTGTTCAAGGCAAATAGGTAAAGCAGAATTATCCTCAGAGGTTATGAAATGAACAGAATATAAACTAGTGCTAAGCAGCATGAACTTCAGTCTGGTCTTCTAGGTTCTATTGCCTGGCTGCTCCGTAGTAATAATTTCCATGACTTTGGGTAAATAAATGACTCCACTGACTCCTCTGTAAAATAGAATTGGGTATAAAATATATAATTACCTAACAATGGTGTCATAAAGCTTAATTACTTATTGTCTGGAAGATGCATAAAGGTCATCACATATATGATGCAAAGCATGTAAATGAAAGTGAAGTAGTATTATTGAATTTCATTGCCGGACAAGAAGTATAATGACCAGCATGTACATACTTGTGTTTGCCATAACTGACTACTAGATGTCACTCTTGCTTCACATAAACATCTGAAATGATGCCTGTCATCTAATAATGAATTATCACCATTTTGAATTTCTAAATGGGGAATCAGTTACAGCCAAAACAGGGTAGGTCTTTTTACTGAAGAAGCATTCAAACTTTAGTGTCACTTAATGCAAAAGCAAGTAGCAAAAAATAAAATAAAATAAAATAAAATAAAATAAAATAAAATAAATAATTTCATGTAGAAATTGTAACTGAGCATTTTTCTTATCTGTGGGAGTGCCATCCGTCTGTTTGAGCCTGAGGACTGAACACATGATATCAAAAAGGTCAAACTCCGTTTGCAGCAGTCTCACAATACAAAGGATGCAGAACCCTGTAAGCCCTTCTTGGGGATTCTTAGTCTGAGGTAGGGCTGAAAATCAGGGACTCATAGCTAGTCTTAGTTCCTAACATCTCTTTCTTCCAGGTACAGTGATGCCCTAGGTGGGTGTGGTGGAGGGCAGTTATCCATTGCTTGCTTTCCTCTAAACTCAGGTAACCAGATGACCTCTTCTTTTGAACTCCCAGGAGAGTGAAACAGGTAACAGTGAAGCCTTCTTTCCATCCTCTTCCGCAATGCAACTGGTGGCTAGCAGAGGACATACTGAGCAACCACAGCAGGGAATGGACAAAAGCTACTCAAAAGGCTCCTGGCATTTTGGTTCATATCAAAGTTGGTCCCAAGGCTATACAGGAGGTGGTACGATCTAGTTACAGGACTAATTCACCTTTTACATTGCAGAGTGTGCCTCAGGGACTGTATTTTCAATTCTTAATTGGCTACAGACTATTTTAGCAGTCACATTTGAGGGCCACAATTTAGAGGGTTGGGGACTGCCAGCTGGACAACACTTCTGTTATAGGTCTGATGATGTATCACATTAGTGCTGTTCTCACCCCTCACTGATTGGGTTAACATCAGAACTTGTCCTGGCTCTTAGTTTAAGTTATTTTCCCCTAAGAACAATACAGAAGCTCAGTGCTGCCAACTCTCATGATTTTATCACAAGTCTTGTAATACTTTTTTTAAAGCTGCAGTTCCCAGAATTGTGTGATTACATGTGAATCACAGCTTTCATCTAACAATATGTTTATAGCCCTGACAGTTTTAGATAAAGCTTGAAAACACAATATCTAATGACTCCAAAACTTGTAGGCAAATATGATAGTTTTGTGGTCTGATTTTTGAAATCTTTGAGGATGGCAATATTGGGCCAGCTTCAAAATCTAGCTCTAGTTCAGTGTTTATATTTGTACTCTTCTTGAAAAGCCTCCTCCTGTAATCACACTGAAGGGCAGGTTCCCTCAGTTTTGGAATGTTTCCAAGACAGCCAGATGACTTTGTTTACTTGTGTAGGATGTCACTAATCAGCAGAGATGCCCTTTCAGGATACTAATCCAGATTCTTCACTCTTAGATACGATTCTTCTCCCTCTTATTTTCCTTTAGTTCTAGTGACACTAGATCCACTTTTCCACAATGCCAAGTTTCTTCATCATTTGGTGAGACATACTGATTTGACTAGTCATTGCAATGAGATAAACAAAAACAAAACCTTCTCGTGCACCCATTCTCCCCAAACCACAGAAGGATTTGATAAGAAATACAAATAGACAAATGGTGAGGTAGACTAGTCCCTGTGTTAACTGAGGAGATCAATATGCTGATAAAGAGGTGAAGACACCTCCTCTTTAGACCAACACATTTAAACTAAAAAAAGCAAGGAGTCTTCTGACACTTAAAGACTAACAGATTTATTTATTACATGAGCTTTTGTGGGAGAAAATCCCACTTCATCAGACGCTTTGAAGAGGGGGGACCTCTTCAAAGCATTTTACAAAGTGGGATTTTCTCCCACGAAAGCTCATGTAATAAATAAATCTGTTAGTCTTTAAGAGCCACAAGACTCCTTGCTTTTTTTTTTTTTTCTTTACTAGACTAACATGGCTGCTCCTTTGGAACATTTAAACTAGCAATTTGAAACCATCATGTTGAAACTTTACTTCTTGAGAAACATGATTTATGTTTCTGGATCCGTGCTAACATGCATTCCTTTATTATAACCATTTTAAAGAATGATTCTCTCCCTCCAGGGGCTAAAGCATGTTCCTTTCTTATAGGAGTAATATTTGACATCACATGTACCAGAATGGTAGGAAAGGACAGATTGTTAAATAGAATTATGGAGGTAATCACTCATAACCTTGGGTTGCTAAAGACCCTGTTTAAGAGAGCCAACCTATGATAACTGTTAAGGTGGATTTCCACTGTCATTTATTAGAAAGAATATAAAATGTCTCTAGTCCTTTTCCTCGTGAAGATTCTTAAAAGCATAAACCAATGTGAACAGATTGTTAACATGGGAAGGAACATGCAGCTAAACTCTATTTCTGCTGCAGAATGTCCACATATTAGCCCCACGACAAGCACATCTTCTAATGTAACATAAGCCAACTGATCTTGATGTATCATGTCAATAACTCTCCCCACAATCTTTTGCCTACTCCACATATAAAGGTGTAAGTATGGTTTTCTTGAGGGCAGGCAGAAAAACTTGGGTTTACAACCAGTCCAAAAGCTCTAATTCAATCTCCTTTCCTTGGTGAGCAGAGAGGGGACGTGGAAGACATATAAGCATGAAAACAAATGTGCCAAGTACAGAGAACAAGCATGCACAGCAGAGTGGAAACAAAGGTAGAGCCAGAGGTCATACATAATCATTCCACTGTCAAGATGCTTCACTGGCTGCTCCACTCCGCTGGTTGTCATGGATGCACACTATCACCGACTAACAAGTCAACATAACTTTTCAAGTGTAGACACTATGGACTGGAGAGCTGCGGCTCCCCACTGAGAAGGGAACTGCAGTCCCTGGCAGAAGGGACCTGCAGCTCCTTTCTCACTGGGACCCACAGCTTCTTCAAAGAAGGGACCCATGGGTCCCTTCTGCCAGGAAGCTGTGGGTCCAAACAGGAAGGGAGCCACACTCCCTTCTTGCTGAACCCACATGAGTCTGGGGAGAAGAGACCAGCTCCCTTGTTCCTTGGCTGGAGCCACGGCTCCCTTCTCCCGGGGAACTGCGGTTCCCTTGTCCCCAGGCCTAGATTGACTTTTGTAATTACCAGTAGGTTGACTTTGGGTGGCCATACTGGCTGTAGGTTGACTTAACCAATCAACTTAGGCATTAAGTCAATCTAAAGACCAGTAGTTATTAAGTTGATTTAAGGAAGACCTTAAGTTAACTTAATGAAAGTCAGGTGTGAACGGGGCTTTATTTAGGTTGACTTAAGTTGACCTAAATTTCTAGTGTAGACATCCCTGTAGTGATTTTCAACTCCCAATGATTCTCAGCTCTTGGATGGGAGAACTTCATTGCTGTGCCAGGCTTGCAGAAAGTCTATCCCACCACAATTGCTTTCAGCTCCATCAATCACTTGACAAAACAAAAGACACCTAATACCGCCTGAATTAGCTCTATTTTTTATGAATCACAGGGACAGGTAGGTTAAACCATGTTAAAGAGTCCATACGTCCCAGTATAGTCTCCTGTCCCCACCCCATCTTCCTTCCACAGGGTAGGTCAGTAGAGGGTGACCTCAGTAACCACAGGTTGAGCACATTTTACTCAGACAATAAGGATAATAATAGCTTATTACCCTTGCATTCAAGTGAAGTGAATTTATAAAGGGATTTGTAATCCAACGTTAGTCAAAGTTGATCGCTTTGGCAGTACAGCTCTGTGGCTGGGTACCTGGGCAAAGTGGGTCCTCTCATATAATACAGTTCGGTCCTAAAGCCTTTTCCTCTTCCCAGCTTGCTGTCAGGGGAGAGCTCATTCAGACCCTTGCTTACCTCTGTACTGTTATTCAAAAAGAAGTGCTTTGTCATTCATATTATTCATAGTGGGTTTGAAAGAATTCGCTCCACAACTGTGGCAATAGCTAGTCCAGATAGTATTGCTAAATATTCTGAATCTCTGCTTACCCTGATACCTGTTCTTGTTAGTGTTTTAAGTCATGCTGAATGATGTGACTAAGACAGCAGCTACAAGATAATTCCTTTCTTGAAACTCTCACTACTACCATGAGATGTGCAAGGTGGATCCAGCATCTAACCTCTGCTGCTTTTCTCCCCAACCAGTTACTCTAACAGTGCATAAAGATGACAGGCAATGGGGCCAAATAGCTTTTAGGCTTTGTGGGAGACCTGTAATCATCGCAGGCTTCCTCTGTCACAGCTGGCACCTGCTTTCCTTATCCCAGCCAGGAATGTGAAGAACTGAGATGGTGTCCCCCAGAAAACAAGCTGAGTGGACCTGCTCCTCTGACTGTCACCATACACCATCATGTGGTGTAACCCTAGTTCCCACTCCCAACTCTGGCAGTAAAAGGGGTACAAGCCCCCAAAATACAAATGGACCTGTTCTCTAAATAGCCACCCAGCTCACTGCCACTGGCTGTCCACTCCTCATCCAATTGACTAGCTGTTAGCAAGAAAGTACAGGGGAGTCTATTTGATGCTACTGCTTCTGCTGCGAAAAACCACTGCCATAGAAAGGAGCCAGTTAAAGGAATAGTGGTGAGGCACTAGGGGTATGGCCACACACACTTCTTATTTCGAAACAACAGGGGTTGTTTCAAAATAAGAAGTGCCATGGCCACATGACGCACGGCCATTTCGAAACAAGCAAACTGCTTGTTTCGAAATGGCCGTGGTTGTTTCAAAACTGCTTAAACTTCGTTGCGTTTCGAAACAACGCCAACGGGACATGTCGTTTCGAAACAATGGTTGTTTTGAAATGAGTTGTTTCGAAACAATGGTTGTAATGGCCGTGTTATTTCAAAACAACAGTTGTTTCGAAATAACCGGCTGACCTTCCTCCCAGGGTGCACAGCGCCCTGGGGGAAGTCCCTGCCTGGGTGTGCCTGTGAGGCAGAGTGCTAGGCACGGCTGACACAGGCAGCATGGCCCAGCAGCCAGGCCCCTCAGCTGCCAGACGCAGGAGGGCTCCTGTCTGGACCCAGGAGGATGTTCATTGCCTCCTGGGCATCTGGCAGCAGCCAGACATCCTCCAGCGGTTCCAGGCAAGCCACTGGAACTGCGATATCTATAGTGACATCGCGGATGCGATGTCCCAGGGAGGGCACCCCCGCAGCACGGAGCAGGTGCAGAGCAAAATAAAAACACTCCTGCAGGAGTATGCCCGCACCCGGGATGCCCGGGCACTGCAGGGGCCTGGCAGCCAGGCCACGTGCCCATATTTTGAGGCACTGGATGGCTTCCTGGGCACACAGCCCAGCGGTGTCCCCGCTGTGGCTGTGGACACCTCTGGGGGGCATCAGAGCCCCTCATCAGGCCCGGAGGCAGCCGCCTCCGATGTCTCTGTTGGGGGACCTCCAGCTGCACCACCACCAGCGGCGGAGGCCAGCCCCACAACCCCGGAGCTGTTCATGGCCATGGTGGCAGGGAGCAGCACCGAGGAGCAGGGGCCCACCACTGCCCCAGGTTCCGACTTGGACCCCGGGACATCTCGGCGGACCTCCGGAGCCCCCATGGGTAAGTATGCTCCCCCGCCCCACGGAGGCACACAGGTCCCGGGACGGGAGGAGGCCAGGCCGGGCACCGTGGCGGGTAGGGCCCATGGTCCGTGGGCGAAGAGGGGCCCCCTGGCCACGGGTCCCACAGACACAGGTGGCACCGGGGTCAAAGGCCCTTGTGTGCCGGGGGGTGGTGACCATGGACTGGCTGGGAAAGATGCAGCCACATCTTGGGTGGGGTGGAGAGCAGGCAGGGTACACCACTGGCAAGTGGCCTTGGGAGACCTCTAAGTGCAAGGTGTGGCTAGGTCCAATTCACCCTCGTGGGCACCACGAGCATGTGTGCCTCCAGGGTATGGTTCCCAGATGTCTAGCAAAAGGAGACCATGGTCTCCTTTTCACTGCTCTGTTCTTCTTTTTATCCTCCCATTCTCTGTCTGGCAGGCAGGTCAAAATACAGGGGTTTGTCAGGCTTTTTCCCAGAGGGGTTGGAGGATCCTCGACTGCCAGAGAATACTGATTTGTATGGGAAACTGTCCCAGGGCGCCTTAAACCCTGATGACTACCTCGGCCAGACAACCGTCTTGCTCAGGGTCCTCCAACGTCCTCCGTCGGGTACCGTCCTGGCCTCCTTCCGAGGCTGTGGGGGCCAGGAGCCCTACCCCAGGGAAATGTCCCACAGGATCCTGGGACCTGCTGACAGTCAGGGCAGAGGTGTGTGCTGCAGACAGGTGCACACAGACGGGACCAGCAGGCGGCAGGGGCCAACTGTGTTTTTTGCATCCCTGCAGCATGTCACAGAGCCCCTCCCCAAGGGCCGGCACCCACACCCGGACCCCACCACCCAAGCCCCAGGACACCGCGGCGATGGCAGAGGGCCCCCAGGACCCGCAGCGAGCTCCTGGAGAGCTTGGAGGAGCTCAGCCAGGACATGCATGCTGCCACCCAGGCCTGGAGATGGGAGCAGGCACAGCGGCAGGCAGCTGGGCTCCGTGCCCTGGAGTGCCTTGCGGGCGCCGAGGACAGGGCGGCGAGGGCGCTGGAACTCCTCGCAACAGAGCTGCCAGCTGCCATTGTACAGCGGGCCACAGCCATCCGGCAGCTCGCAGAGGGCCTGGCACCCCGACGCCGCTGGGAGGCATCGCTGCCCCAGCGAGGACCGCAGGCGGAGGGCAGCCGTTGGTGCGGACGGGGTATGCCACCCCCCCGGAGCCTCCCACAGGCCTTGCCTAACCCCCCCCTGCCCCTGGACCTCTTCACCCCTGTCCCCTCCCAAGTTGAAGCTCCCTCCCCCACGTCCCCCAAGTCCCCTCCCAAGTCGAAGCTCCCTCCCCCAAGTCCCCTCCCAAGTTGAAGCTCCCTCCCCCGGACCCCCCAAGATTGCCCCATCCCGTATCACCCCCATCCCTTCCCTATTGTTAATAAACCCCTGGAACGTTATTCGTGGTTGTCTGTGTTTTTTATTGGAGGGGGGGTTGGCAGTGTGGGTGGATGGGTGCGGGCTGGCTGTGGGTGGACGGAGGAGATGGTGTTTTGGTGCAGGGCAGGCCTGGTCCTCAGTCTTCCTCTGTGGCAAAGGACAGCCGGAGGGCGTCGCGGACAGCGAGGGCTCACGCAGATGGCTGCTCCCGAGTCGGCCGGGATCTTGGCTGTTCATAGTCCCTGGGAAATGCTTGGACTTCAGCCTCCCATGCGAGTGGGATGGGTTCCCCCTGCTGCTCACAAAAGTTGTGTAGCACTGCACATGCCGCGATGACTTGCGGCAGGCTCTGCTCAGCGAGGTGGAGGCGAGTTAGCAGGCACCTCCACCGGGCCTTGAGGCGTCCGAATGCCTGCTCGACCACCTGTCGACAGCGGGCCAGGCGGCGATTGAACAGCTGCCGGCTGGGGTTGAGTGGCCCAGCATACGGGCGCATTAGCCAGGGCCGCAGGGGGTAGGCCGCGTCCGCCACTATGAGGACGGGCACCTCTACGCCCTCAAGGTGGATGGTGTGAGGGGGGAAGTGGGTGCCCGCCTCCATGCCCCGGTACAGGGCGGAGTTGTGGAGGACCCTGGAGTCATGGGCCCTCCCTGGCCATCCCACACAGCAGTTGTGGAACTGGCCCCGGTGGTCCACAAGGGCCTGCATAACGACTGAATGGTATCCCTTTCGGTTGTGGTACACCGCAGCCCTGTGCTCTGGGGCACGCACAGGGATGTCTGTGCTGTCCAAGATGCCAGCACAGTTTGGAAAGCCAAGGGTGGCCATCCCGGGCATGGTGTCCTGCAGGTCCCCACATCTCACCAGGCACTGTAGGAGGACGCGATTGATGGCCATGGTGACCTTGAGGAGGATGGTGCCAGTGGTGGACCTCCCAACGCCAAACAGGTGCGCCACTGCCCTGTGGGACTCCGGGGTGGCCAGCTTCCACAGGTCGATGGCCACTCATCTGCCCGCTGGGACGGCAGGCCTCATGAGGGTGTTCCTGTGGTGCAGGTGCGGGGCGAGCTCGCCCACCAGGCGGGTGAAGCTGGTCCTGCTCATGCGGAAGTTCTGGCACCAGAGGTCATCGCTCCAGGTGTGCAGAACAACCCTCTCCCACCAGTCAGCGCTGGTCTCATGCGCCCAGATGTGGCGGGGCACTGGGAGGGGCAGGGGTAGTAGCTCAGCCCTGCGGCTGAGCTGGATGTATTCCTCAGGTAGAGGCCAGTCCTCCTTGGGGTCTGCAAACAGAGTCTCCCACAAGTGCCGGAGACCCTGCATGCGTGCCGAGGGGCTGGGTGCTGCACGGCGCTGTCTAGGCAGCCAGGCACTGTCCATGGCTGGCAGCGTGCTGCTAGCGTGAGTGGACAGGGAAGTGAGGTCAGGGCCAGCTTTTATGTGATTGGCTAGCAACATGGCCACCAATGTGGCCCAGGGAGACGGCCATGTTGCCACACCTCCCATGCTGCACTGCCCCTGGATCGAAATAGCAAGTCCACACTGTGGAAACGGTATTTCGATTCCCGTTTTTTGCTTATTTTGAGGACACAGTTTTTTTATTTCAAAACAAGTTATTTCAAAATAATATGTTATATTGAAACAAGTTATTTCAGAATAACTTGTTTTGAAACAAGCATACCCTGTGTGAACATAGCCTAGGAAAGAACAAAATAGGCTGGGGATTGTAGAATGGTTGAGAGACTGACAGACTATTGGATGGAATTAGAAAACGGAAAGGTGGGAGTGATTGATATTTTGGCAGGAAAAGAATTGGGAATGCAACAGACTGTTTGGGGGAGGAAACAGAGTATAGAATTGATGGATTTCTGGGATGCAGGAGAACATGAAACTGATGGATTATTTCATTTTTGAGGGAAAGTATCTTATTGTTTATGTTTCATTGATAGAGGGGGACAATTTTTGAAGTACACCATTACAATTCTGAAAAGCACAGTACTAAGAACAATAACAAGAAAGCACACAGAACCATAAACATGAATAAACATCAAGTCCAATGCCAAAATATTTCTAGAAATTAATAAGGATGGATGACCTGCAAAAGATTCACTGGAATTTGAATAAGCAGCAGACACATTTTGTTAATTAAACCATCCAAAATTTAAACTCTCTTTGATCTCCAAACAATGGCTTGAAATCTCACAAAGTTTCCAATCCTGGTCAGATCCTTTAACTGCAAATGCTAGGGGGGAAATTAAAAAAAGAACACCCTCCAACACACAATCTGATTATTTCAGAAGAGTCATTATGAGGTTTAAAATAGACACTAGCAGTTAATATTTCTGAAGCAGTTCATCTGGCCATGAATAACTTTGATTGCCAAAGATATTACATGGCAAATTAAATAAAAGCCCAGTGAAACGGTTATATGTGGTTCCCAAAGTTATTGTTTACTATTTGTACAAAATACCATGTAGTAAAAATAAAGACATAAGCAAATGTTGTTAAAGTTGGGCACCTAAAGTCAGGCACCTAAAAATATACATAGGAGCCTAAATAAATGATTTTATTTTCACAAGTGCTGAAGATCTGATTGTCTCATTGATATCAATGGGTGCTCAGCTCCCTTTTTAGATCACTTTTTAGGTGTCCACTTATGGATTTAGGGGTCTGAGTTTAATTAAATGCCTCTGAAAATGTTGACCACAGTACCAATCACATTAAATCTACTACTCCAGCAGGAAGAGCGATGTAAGAGCGGTATATTTAATAGATCATCTAAAGATGGCAGTTTAAGCCTTGTTTGATTGCCTAGTCTTGAAGCATTGCACTATCATAAAAATATAATGGTACCTTGCTCCCTGTTCAGAGCTAAGAGTGCAACAGATTCAAGACATGCAGCTCACTGGTGGGAGGTGACCACCTTCTTTTGTTCATGATGTTGACTGCAGCTCAACTGGAGGTCCTTGATTTGGGACCAGGAAACATAAACAAACAGAGATAATCCTCAGGTTCTTATAAAGTTAGAGAACTACTCTGAAAGTTAAATCTGTTGTGATGCAGCATAGCCTGAAGAGGGTATGCAACTACATAAAAATAATAAATGCTGCAAGGCTACATTCAATTGCAAACTCATCTGAAGTGTGTATTCATTTCATTATTTTTATGTGACATGCATGTATGTAACAGATGCCATGAAAGCACTTCTATTTATTTTCACATGTAGCATTATTTTTATTGGCAGTAGCAGTACTATAGGCAAGCTATACAGAAAAACAGTCTTAGTTGTATTTCTTACTATGAGTTTAGAGAAAACTGCTAACCTCTTGCTTAGTTGGAAAACAATAAAAGAAAACATTTAATTGCACCCTCTGTAAGAACCAGAATTGTGTGGTTGCAAAAGATTTTCCCATGTGCCTTAAAAAGAAAAAAAATATCAGCAATTATCAGAAGAATAATGGTATATCAGAAACAAGGTGCTGAAGTGGCTTTAAGTGACTCCATACATATTTATTAAAAATGGTTTGGCATTTAGGCATTTCCCTGCAGAATTATACAGGTCAAAGGTGAAAACGGAGATGATTTATTTCTAGTCATCACACACACTAAATCATTGCTGTTACAGCTTACCTAAGGAGGGAAAATTTGTTTCTCAATAATTTAATACTTAGAAATATAATGCTCATTTTAGCACAATAGCAAGCACTTCACACTAAAGGTAAATAGGAATGCTTGTCTCAATGTGTACTTTATAGAGAAAAATGAAGAATTGAAGAAATTAGAGTGAGAGCAAAATAGACTGGCAACAAACTTATCCTGCCTAGGACAATGTAATTATGATTGCGTGTTCTTTACCAATTACCTGAAAATGTGAAAGAAGCATTGGAGGCAGATCGAAATACATGATCCATCAGCTGAACAATTTACAATATAAATAGGAAGAAGACAAATCAGAAGGCAGGAATAATGAAATGGGAGTTTAGGTACGGCGCTGGGAGGAGGGAGAGGGCATGGCCCGCCTCACTCTCCCTGATGTCTGAGTCACAGTATCTGTGGATGGGTTGCGACCTGGAGGCTAATAGTATTCATAGGAAACTTCTGGTCCAGCCAAGGTGGGGTCTAGCTTGGGACAAAGGAGGGATAGCAGCCCTTCGATTCAGTTCTGGTACTACAGAAAATGTCAGCAAAATCTAAAAGATAGCCCTGCCATTCCAATATAATAATCTCAGTCCATTTATCAGGGATCTTAAACACAGATTACATCCTTCTTCCCCTTAATGCATCATAGCAAACCAACAATCAGAACATGTTATACTCAGGGGTGCACTAAACCTAGCCTATACATGGGGACTGCCTAGTTCCCCTTAGTATTTCATCCATCAATCAGTATCTCCAATAATCGGTCTCTGTTAATCAATTACAACTTTAGGGAACATTGTCCAATTCAGTATTTCACAGCAACCCACACTTCTAGAGCATTCTTTCTCCAACAATCCCCAAACATGCTAATCAGAGACACTGTTCTCAAGCCCTCTCCGATCAACTAGCCAGCCAGATCATCCTGTATTTGGGAAAAACTACTGCTCTCAGCAAACCACCAATCATATGAGAATGTGCTATATCTAGCACTAAAATAGCACTAACAATGTAGCTTTATTTAAACAATTATTAACGGCAAACTACTATTTTATAAGAAAGCTTCCCAGAGGAAGACCACTTCTATATTTATATGCATATCAGTCTATCTACATTAGACCAGAAAAGGAAGTTAAATGTGACAGCTCTCCTATTTTTCTTGCATCACATCACATAATTTGCTTATGTCAGTCTACTCTTGACCTGATTACATAAAAGCTCAAATTGGTTGTATGTTTTAAAGCCAACAAATTCTATCAAAGACACAAACTTTATGAAGTAATGAGAATTCAGTTGGGAGGTATATAAAAAAGTGGAATTTCTTCACTTCTAAAAGAACTTAATAAAATACAAAGGTAGCATAACTGACTAACCCCAGCTGGCTGGGCATTGCCAGAATGAAAAAACTCTTAAACCACGCTTACCTTGAAGAATCAGAATGGAAGGTCTCCACAGTCTCCTTGAAGAAACTTCATGGAAGATAATGGAAACAAGGCTGGAGGTAAGACAATGTCCAGCTATAAGCCATAACTGTGCAAGATCCAATGTACCCAAATAAATCTCCAAAGATAAAATGACAGACTGCTGAAGAATAAAATAGTGACAAGGCATCTGAAAATGTATGAAATGAATGAAAGTAAAAAGCAGAAATTTACTGAATCTTAAAAAAAAAGGTTTTCTTTGCATTGATTTCAAAGGGTACGTTAGTTATTTTGTTTCAGATAGAACACTCATCTGTAATTGTAGCCTCAAAAAAATAAATGCATAATCTAGTGAGTATCTAAAGTTTATTCACAAAGCAGAATATTAGATCATAGGGTGCTACTGGAAGCAAGACAAAGCATTTGGTCAGTATTTAAAAATTTATAAAATTTAAGCCTAAAAACATTGAAATTACATCAGTGATTATTTATTAAGAACCACATGTGCACTGCAAGTTTTATAGTAAGGGTAATTAATACTGATAAAGAGGGCTTCAGAAATGGGTAATTAATTTGACCCAATATAGTTAATGAACAAACTAGAAATTTTGTCAAGTAGTTAGAGCATATCATGATCAATGACTACACTTTAGGAAGAAGAAAGAGAATGTTAAGGAGCATCAGGATTTCAAATGGCCTTCCAAGCACATCACTAGTTGATCTGACTTCCTTTTTTTTCTCTCCCCCTCCACCGCAGTAGACCACTCCATATGATAGTGGTCTTCACAGGCCATAACTACTCCTGACAACTAATGATCCCACCATTTGACTCTGCAAATATTTTGATGTGCATACTAGAACGGATTTTGCTGACACTTGGCAGTCCATGGACCACAGTTTAAGAAAAGCTGTGATAGATAAACGTCTTTTGTGTGCGATATTGCTCAGATGAAGAAACTTTCCCTAAAGAATCTGAGAGAGTTTTAAAATCCTTTGTGAGAATTTAAGGTTAGTCACTGATGTTCAAAGTTAAAAATCCAACAGCACAACTTCCATAAATAGAATACAAGGAAAACCTAGTTAAGAGCAGAATAAGTACTCTACAAAACTTCCATTAAAGAGATGCAGCATTTATTAATGAGAGTGGTTCTTGTAAAAGTCCTTGAGAAACGTAAGCAAATTCTTCAAATATATTACTGGGTCTGTAAATGACTTTATTGATTTGTACTATGGCTTATTTTCCTGTTACTATTAGACAAAGAAACAGATGTAGATCATGTGTGCAAGAGTAATAATTAATACATTCTTCATTTATTAACTTTTAATTATAAAGAAACATTCTTTGTTAAAAACCCATCAATGAAGTACATTTCTTTGTTTGTTTTGTTCCTACAGCTCTGTTCATGTGCACTGGTATATGAAGCAGAGTTGTAATAATGTGTCAGTTGGATGATTTTCTACTAATTAGTCTAGAAAACAGGGATATGACTAGGATTTTTTGGGTTGTGTCAAAGAATGATGCGTTTTTGGTCTTGTCTGAGAGAGGCTGGGGGGGGGGAGGACAGAATTCTATTATCAGATTCAGTATTTTTAACAATTAACTTTGATTCGGTAAGTATGACGATTTATTTTCCTGGGCCAGAATCAAATGTTTTTAAGAAGCTGCCAAGTGGCAGGGTGGGAGGGAGCAATTTGTGTTCAGTCAAGGGAAGTACTTGGTGAGTAATTTCAATTCTATTTTCAAGGTAATCATAGCAGGTTAATTATTCAGAATGTCCACAGCACAGTGATAAGTGTCTTAGAAATACCTAAGACAGGTACAGACTGACAGATTTGCATGTTAATAAAATAGAACATTCACATTACATATAAGATATATGCCTTAGATGGTGAGCAAATCATGTACCTTTGGAATTTTCTTGAAAATTTGGGATGGAGTCTGAGCAAGGGGGAAGGAAATAGAAATGGAAGTCACCATTAGTAATGAAATCAAAGGAGATTGGTTCTTAGGATGATTCTGAAGTGGAAGAATAAGAACACTCGGCACAAGGAAAAGGGATGTTATTTCAGGCATATGAAAAAAGGTTGGAAGATGCAACATATTTTGATCCAGTAAAGCACATGAGCTTGTGTGTAATATTAATCACATGTATAATAATGCATTGAAATCAATGGGGCTACCTGTATGCTTAAAGTTAGGCTTATATGTAAGTGCTTTCAAAGATCAGGGAAAAAGAGAAAAATCAAAGAAAGATGGGTAGAACAGAGGGCTCAAGGAAAAAAAAATGAAAGTATACAGCAACAAAGACACATCTGAGTGTAAACTTAAAAGTAAAGCTGATGAATTTGAGGTTCATCTAGAAAACTCAGCAATGAAAATTGAGGAGGTGAGCAGGGCAGTAACTGTGGAGGGGCCATTGGGGCTTTGCCCCAGGCATTGTGTCAAGTGTCTCTGTTTGACCTCTCGATTCAGGGATGCACGTTCTGTGAAGTTTGCTACACCATGGCTGGGCGCCAAAATACCTAGTCCCAGCACTGGAGATGAGGTATGGTATTGTGCTTTTTATTCATGTGTCTTCAAGCAGTTTTCAAAAGGTAGATAAGCATCATAATATTTAGAGCCCTGTGCAATACAGCATTTGTAGCAACATCCAATCCATGACCTGCAAAAATGATTGATGAATTTGCAAGACTTTCAATACAAAACTTAGATCCTCATCTATCTCTGATCTACCAAAATGATCAGTGGATATCATGAATGGGGTTAGAAATCATTGGCTATGAAGTGGATACCTGCAGATTTTCAGGGCTCTAACTATACTCCTTTTATAGATGTAAAACTGATGCACAGTGAGGTTAATGTTATGATAGTCAGAGATACCTAGCACCTGCAGTAGCATCTCTGAAAATATCATTAATATCTTTAGTTATGGTCACAAAGGGAGTACATGTCAAAGCCAGAAACAGAACACCTTGATCTCCTACTTTCAGTCCAATGCCTTGTCTAACAGGCCACATGTCTTATATAACAGGCCACAGTGTTTAAAAATCTGGCCCGAAGTTCATCAGTCTAGCAAGCCTCAATTTTTGAAGCCTTCAGATACCTAACTCTCATAAAAATCTAACTATCCATCTCTTTATGTTTTCAAATCCATGCCCCACGATGGTCACAGTGACAATGATTTTCAGTCTTTTTGAAACCAAACTGTGAAAAGTGTAAAACAATTAAAAATGATGGGACCATACAATATAAACCAGTGGTTCCCAAGGGCCACTTCTGGCTCCCGGAACATTGGCTGGGATTCACTGATATAAACAGAAGATCAGCTCAGAAAAATGTTAAGTGTTTGCTATTAAATGTTTCAAAAGACTCCCCCCACCTTTTTTTTTTCTCAAAATTATTGCAGAAATTTTCAGGGGTGGTTTGATAGAGAAATGGGAAACCAAAACTCTTTTTTAAAAAAGGTTTTCAATGAAAACCCAAGTTCCAAAGGAGTAGCTGTGTTAGTCTCCTTCAGTAAATCAAACAAGGAGTCCTGTGGCACTTAAAGGGTAACAAATTTATTTATTCAATGAGCATTCATGGGAGAAAATCCCACATCATCAATTGCTTTGAAGATGAGGGAACTTACAGAATGGGAGGAGATAAAGGCAGGAAGGAGGAGATAAAGGCAGGAAGTGTAAGCCATGGGAACAGGTCACACTGTAGCAACAAATCAAAGCAGTTGTAAAGATTCAAACACTGGGGAACAGCGTACAGAGGAAGATGAGGTCAAATCACCTGTTGTAATGAGAGAAAAATCCAAAGTCTCTATTAAGCCCTGAAGCAATGCAATCAAATTTGCAAATAAATTCAATGTCAGCAGCCTCTCTTTGAAGCCTTGATCTGGTATTCATCTGTCTGAGAACCACAATTAGTAAACCATCAATGGCGCGATTACAACAGGTGACTTGACCTCCAAGTCACTTTTTGCCCCTTCTCAACAGAAGATTCCTCCTAATGGGATGGAAGGCAGTGTTTCTACCCTTTATAAGTGAATTCAGTGGTTCTGATGGTCAATTACAGAGGGACAACTTTAGATTGTGCCAAGGACTCAGTGGGAGTCCAACCAGTGAACACTGTAGTGAGGAAATGTTGTATCAGAACTTCCCTCAGGTGCCTTTGTTTTGTCCTTTCCCTGAACATATTTGATCACTCCTTTATTAGGTTGCTCTGTTTCCTGTGTACTACCTTGTTCCACAGCAAGCTTACCCTGTCCAACTTTCTGCACATCAGGGACCTGAACCCTGGTATATTCCAGGAGAAACTGGGGTAATCCAGAGTGAATTTGTGTTTTATTTATTAAAAAAACAAACTGTTAGACCCAGTGCTTGCTAGTTTATTTTTACATTCATGAAGAGATACTGTTGATGCACAATCCTCCTACCTAGGAGAAAGGGGATGTAGGCAGTGCTAACCTTCACTTTTCCTTCAAAAAAACCAAAGAGTCGTGTGGCACTTTAAGAATAACAGATTAATTTTTTGCATGAGCTTTTTCTGCCAAGCACAGGTTACAATGAATGCACTTAAAACTTTGTGCCAGTTCCACAGCAAATACCAGCTTCTAGCCATACTTCCCATTTTAACTGTAGGGAGTTTTGCCAGGACTACCTGTGAATCAGATCAACGATAATAAACAATTGAGCTGCATCAGTTCACAACAACTGAAGATCCACTCCACCATTTCCAGAACAGGAATACAGCTTTATGTGTACCCACTACAGGAAATTAAATCCCGCTACCAAGTCTCATAGAAGAGCAGAGAATAGGTACTGGGAACAATTAAAGCACAGAAAAGATTTACCAGATTTATTTTTCAGCTTCCATGACCTGGTGAGAATGTGACATGAATATTAACAAGGGAACAACTAAATAAAACTTTCTAATAACAGCACAGGGACTGGAGCTGTCTGTTCACACATACACTATGAATAACTGTGTCAAAATACTTAACCTAGTACCCATAGGTTTCTGAACATACTTGTGTGGCTTTGTCAGTGTTATTAATATTTATAATGAGAATGTGATATGAACTTTAATGAGGGAACAACTAAACAACATCTAATATTACCATAATGACAGGAATTGCCAATTTAATTAAACCTGAATCTAAACAAACAAAAAACATGTTCAATTAACAATTTAAAGTCCAGGTCTCCTTATTTTTCCAATGGTCCCATCTAACACTCAAGAGTGAACTATTTCCTTCCATCAGAGGAACTTCCTGGATACTGAGATCATATATCCATGTTGCAAATGCTATATAAAATTATTTCAAAGAATTTACTCCTCTTAGAAATCATGCTAACAATCTGAGTGCAGATGCTCTATTTGCAGAAGACAGCATGTGGATGTTGCTGGAACTCCCTCTCAAGCACTTATGGAATCTCCCACCCCCCAAAACAAACGATGTTCATAAACTAAAAACATAATCCTCTTTCTTTTCCCCTATACAGTTTACAAAAAAATCACTTTTAAAATGATTAGGCCTTGTGATCTAGTTTAAGTGAGAACATAATTAGCCCCACTGGGCCAAATGAAGTCCACGTTTAAGCAAGTACAGCTGACATCATGACTGCCTACAGTTGGAAACTATATTGGCCAGCTGTCGCTCCTCTGTTTTTCAGGGTTTTAATTTGAACTCCTGTTGTGTTCTTGCCTATAAATCTACCTGTATTTTCCTTTCTCACTTCTCTCTCTCATGTGCACACACACGAGGCATTGTCTTGCCATATTTTGTTCCAAGTTTCTTTTAAGAAAAACCTACTGCTGAGAGGAAGGGACCAAGTTTGGAGGGCACAAGAGAAGCAGAACTACATGAGACATCAGACCGGCATAACAGATGTCAAACAGGAGAGCACAAGAAAGCCATGAGTCGGAAGTGTTTGGAATATCTCAATTAAAAGCAGCAACTGGTTCATCTGGAAACTATTTATTTCTAATTGCACCATATTCCACTGGTTGGGATCCGCAAACATGCCTGTTAATTAGAAAACTATGGCTATGTCTACATTGACAAATTAGTCCAGAGTAAGGAGGCTTAGTCCAGGCTAATTTAGCCCATGGCCACACTAGGCATTCTTTAGTTTGAACTAAGACAGCTTAGTCTGAACTAGTTAGTACCAGAACTTAGTCCGGACTAATTGCCTTATTAGTTTGAACTAAGTTTGGCTGAGATGCAGACTAAAGCTTAGTTCGAATTTAAGAAAGTTTGAACTAAGCCAGTTAATTCAAACTAACCACACTGTTACCTTAGAACTCAAATGCAGGGTTTTAAGCCACCTGATGGCAACAAATATTTCTTCGCCTCCAAACCAGACTAGTTCTGAGATGGAGGGTGAGGGATCAGTGCTGCTTAAATGGGCAAAACCCCTAGTGGAAAACACGGCTACAGCCTGCCGATCAAGAAGAGATTTAGAGCAATGAAGAGACTTAGAGCTAGGAATTCCTTGAAAAACAGGTATTAACATTTACTTAAGATCTTATAGACTTATAAGGAGATTCAAAGATGGAAAATATGCATTTAAATCAATACCTGTATATCACAGCGAGCAGTACAGAATGACAGTTTAAAATGGAATCCTGCTTTGCTGGGTTACACTTCTTAAAGTTACAGACATACAGTTACAGACTTAAAACAAAACACATTAAAACATTAGAGACTAATACCTCACATTCTGAAACTTAACAGAGACAATGTCACTTAGACTTAAAGGCAATGTACAAGGCTTAGCAGTAACACGCTTACACTGACCAACATAACAGTTACACTCCTATGACAATTATACATACAAGGATTTATAAGCTATAAATTTTGGTAAGTGGGGGTCAGTCACTTACAGAATGGGGAGAGCTCAGCTGTTACACCTATTTCCTTCTCTAACACAGTGAGGGTTACTGACTATAAGCTCTTCCTCACTGTTTTACCTAGTGTCATGGACTACTTCTGTACAGATCGGGCCCCTGTCAGTGGCTAGTGCTTATAAGTGGCTTGTTAACTTCTAACTACAGCTCTTAACTTAGGACCTAACCAGTGATCTTTTGTCTCCTTACCCTTCCCAGGGGGCCCTTTTCCCTTACCCCAGTCAGATATAATCCCTGTCTTTGGTTTCTGCTCTCTTCTCTTATTCTGCTCATGTCTGCCTCACTGCAATTCTCCTCAGCAACTGGAGAGATGGTGGCTGTGCAGGGTCACTATGCCTCCGAAGGCTCTATCAGGCTCACGACTGCAGTTACCACTTTGCATCTCTGTTGTGGAGAGTTCTTTGCTGTGCTGGTGGTCTTGGAGATGGTTTTCCAGTGTGAGCACAGAGTGAGAGTTTCAGGAGTCTGAACCTTATGGTGGCACTCTGTTAGCCATGTGGCTCAGACATTTTAGCCTTAGAAGCATGCACCTTAAGTTGGGACTCAGTTAGCTGAATGGTACAGCCTCTCTTGAATGAAGAAGCATGCACCTTGAGTCAGTACTCAGTTAGCCGAGTGGTGCAGCTTCTCTGGAACGAAGAAACATGCACCTTGAGTCGGGACTCAGTTAGCTGAGTCCTGCAGCCTCTTTGGAACTGAAACCTTTACACAACCAGTGAGACATGAAGTCCCTCAGCAGAGACTTCACCAGGGGCGTCGCTGGCACCAGGCACATGGGGCATGTGCCCTGAATCTGGGCACCAGTATCATGGGTCTGGCACGGCCCGCCTTTCCTGGTCTCTGGCCCAATCGGACCAGAGATCTGTAGCCCAGCTGCCTGCAGCCGCAGCAGCTCCATCCCCAGCCAGGGATCGGGGGTTCAGCCGTCCACGGCCACAGCGGGGGCATGGGCTGCGGTCAGGGGGTGTGGCCTCCTGGCAAGGGGTGTGGCCTGGGCTGGTGCCCCCGGTGCTTTCCCGGGGCAGCAACACTCCTTGACTTCACTCTGCTGTACCCTCTGGAAACTCTTCACAGAGATGGTGAGACCCGAAAGTCCCCCAGCAGTGCTCAGAGCTCAGGACAAACGTGAGGTTAGTATGCCCCTTGTGTGCGAGAATGTTACCCAGGACTTTTGAGCAGAGTTCAAAGCCATCAGCCGAGACTGATGCTAGGGTACCCTTCATCCACCAGAGATGTTGTCACTCTCTCTGGGGTCAGCTGACAGTGTGACTCCTAATGCAATGGGAACATAGCCAGAGGCCAGTGGAACCCGTTAGGAGAGGGAGATATCTCTGAAGTTCTGCTAAAATGCTGCTCCTTTTATACACTTCAGACACCGACTTACATTCCCTTGACCAATCACAAAGAGGATTCATTCTTAACCAGTCACAGAAAGGGTGACTTCATTCTTCTACCCTTACTCCTACCTGGCTTTGATCAGCCACCTGCAAGGGAGATCAAAGTGTGCATTAATATGGGAGCAGAGCTAAGAGTGTCTGGAGTGAGGGAGGTCAAACATTTAAACTCTCTACTACTTGCCTTATAAGGACAAATCTTTCAGGTTTGCCCTTATTTGGTCAGACAGTGTCTCTCTTATGCTCCAGATGGAGGGAGATCATATCTAGCTTACTGACTGCATTTAAATAATAAAACACTTATTGTTAAAGAAAGAAGTAGTAATCATATATGCATTGTACTATATTCTTACTTATTCTAATGAAGATTTTTTACCAGATTGATTGCCTTACACTATTCTATACTGCTATATTCCTTTATTAAATTAAATTTATTCTAATACTATAGAGGTGGCAAAAAATCTTGAGCTATAACATGTTCTAGTTTGAACTAGAAGTTGCAGTTAGTTTGAACAAACTTCTCAGTTTGGACTAACAAGTCCAAAGTAAGTTTGCCTGATGTAGACATAGCCTATGACTCTCTGGGCACGGCTACATGGCCCTTTTATTTCGAAATAACACCCCTTATTTCAAAATAAAAAAATTCAGTCTACGTGACGTTCCCTTATTTCGAAAGGACGGACCTCATCCTTTCGAAATAAGGATCGTCCTTTCGGAAAAGTAAAACCTACCTCCCCTCAAAACGACCGTTATTTCAAAATGGATGTTTCAAAATAACGCCTTTAGACCCGTTGTTTTGGAACAACACCATTGTTTCGAAACAAAGGTTCAAAACAGTGGACCCATTGGCGTTATTTCAAAACATCCGTTTCAAAATAACGGTCATTTTGATCCCGCGGTTTCCCTTATTTCGAAAGGAGCCCTTTTGAAATAAGGGTTTTATTTTGAAATCAGTCCTTTCAAAAGGACCGATTTTGAAATAAACCTGTGTGTGTAGACGTGCCCTCTGAAAGAGCAGTGGCCAGGCTTGTTGAAGGCAGTCTCACCTTGCAGTCCTAAAGAGAGATCCTTCCCTATTGTTTACATTAAAAGGTAGCATTTTCTATGTCCTCTTCCTTCAGTATAGCATATAGCAGGATTTTGTCATTAGGCTGGGTATTTTCTCCCTCTTATGTTCATTGTTCAACCCCTGAACCTCTCATGTACAGTCCTCAAGAGGAATCAAATATCAAACCCACATAATTCCTACTAGTCCCCTTCTTCCCTCCTCAAGGATCTATTGGCCAAGATTTCAGTCAGCCTCCAGTTACCCTCCCCCTCGGCCTCCAGATGCAGCAGCAGCTGCCCAATATTATAAAAAATGATAGTCAAAAGAAAAGGAGAGTCTAACTTTCACTTAGGCTAAGCTAATGAGCTCCTCCAACCCAGAATGAGAAAGAAGGGCAAGTCAAAGTCAGGACCTGTCTCACAGACTCAGTTTGAGATCTAACATGTGAGGACACAATAACCTATTTTGCATTTCCTGCCTAGGGCCCAAATACATTTGGAGATAGTGAGTGATTCTGTATTCCACTGGCTAGGAATCATTCATAGATTTATTCCACCCTTCTCTGTTTCTTCCTGAAAGGGATTTAGAAGTCCCGGGTGGGAGCAAAAGAAAAGGGAAGTGAACATCAAGGCAGACTCCCTGATGTTTTCCATTCCCTGCATGTGAATCTGTAAACAGCATAGTCATCACCCACTCTCCCTCACTGCAGACCTGGCCCAATAGCTGTGCCATAAGCAGAGATAGCTGGAGAAAGGAAGAACTCCCTGCTTTCTGGTTCTTTTCAGAGGGCCCACAGCTATCTGGAAAAGGTTAGCAAAAACCTGTGATTCCTTAAGTTTGTTCAGAATTCGGACACAGGAGGGAATTAGGAAGCTGTAAGTAGCTTTGGATACCTTGTGCTCTGCTCCAACCAGCCACCCATCATGTGCAATCCACCCATTTTCTTTAAAAGTATCAGTATGCCTTCCTTAGCTGCAGTAAAGGAAGCCTTCCCAGTGGCTTATATGACTCATTTTTGCATAAGACACCCCAGTCACAGGAAAGGCACCTCATTATCATATCATTATCATCATAATGTATTATTTATGTTACAGATGTGGCATGGAAAACAGCTTCCAGTATGCCGGTAGAGTAGCATTAATGGTAGAATTCCTGGCTAGTTGCCAACTGTACTTCCAGACTGTAAGTCTCATAACATTGCAGATCATTTAAACCACACCTGTTTCACTTTTTTCCCCACCTGTAAGTTACCTTCTGTGGCTAACATGCCTAGCTCACAGCAGCCATAAGATATCACTCATTATGTTCTGTATAAAAGATCCCATCACCAGTTGTAAGCTCATTAAAGAATTGTCCCTGTAAGCACAAAACCATAAAATATTCAACTTTAAATTACAGAATTTAGATGGGAAAATTAAGTAGAATCAAGTGAGGGGCTTTTTCTGGTAATTGCTTTACCCAGGAACTATAGGGAAATCATCAGGAAATCAATCAGAAAAGTATAAACAGCAAAGGAATGAAAAAATGATGCACATAATATGAAAGACTTTAGTGACTGGCAAAACGTTATCAAGGACAATTTTATCCAAAGGAACAAGGATGAAAAGAAATTATAGTGCAAATAGATCTGGAGTCAAATCTTGGTCTTGTTTTCATTAGTATAAATCCATAGTAACTGATTTATACCCGTTTAATTAGGCTCATGACAGTCTATATTATAGACAGGGTGCTCAGAGGCTCCTCAGTAGAAGAGTAAATATTTACATAGCTGTACTCATACTGTACATGTGAACCAACCATTACAGGAATGCATTACTAGTACCAAAGTCAAAACTCAGAAGGGACTTATTTGTAAACCCCAGTTTCCAGACAATATTTTTTTTGACCAGCTCAATTCAAAATGAATATCAGTTTTAATGTATGGAATAAGGAACTACGTAAATGTTATTCTGTGTCAATTACTTAGTACAAGTTCTGTTCTGAGAATAAAGCATAAAAGGATAGATTTTCCTAATTTAATTTATATCCTTACTATCAGGCCCAGATTTTGGTGCCCTAGGCACTTTCACTCTGAAATGTGCAAAAACAGGGGTAAACACCAATTGAATTATGTCGATTGACATAATTCACTTTAAACTATTCTAATACTAAACCACATGATTTTCCTTATTTTTAATTTGTTTTCTGCTTTTTTAATTTTTTGCCTCCTTTGTAGGCCCTAAGAATTGTGTAGGCCATAGGCACTGTGACTATAGTGCCTAATGGGAAATCCAGCCCTGCTTACTATTCAGATAATGGGAGTGACTCCTTTTTGCTCTCTTTAAGCATTAGTGGGAAATTAACAATGAACTGTAACTCTGGGCTCAATTGCAGAGTTGCCATCAGGGTTGAGCAAGGGCTAGCATGTAGTTAGGTTACTTCAGGAGAAGACTAGAGCCCAAACTACCATGCAGAGATACAGTCCGTTCCCAGGTTCTCCAGTTGGTCTTGGGAGGACTGTCATCTGCACCAGCCCTTAACATAGCTCAGATTATTCTCCCTCTGTACTGGCTCAGCTGTCCTGGGCAACACATTTTGAGATGTGAAGTCAAAGCTCTACTCATTCCCCATCCGCCTGCATCAGACTAGAGCTCCCCATCCATGGAAATTGCTCTCCTCATCACATTGCATGTAGCCTTTGCAAGGAAATAAGGAGGCATTTAATATCCTTTTACCTCCTGTGTGGTTGAACCACAATCTCAACCTGAACTTTTAAAGATTTCCACAGCTCATTTTAATCACAAATATTATTGGCATCTACCTCCTTGGGTAAAATGCCTTCCAATGCAGAAGGCCAACATAAGGCCTATGGAACATTTAAGTTACACTTGAGTCAACAAAATGAGGTTTAAGAGTGATTTAAGCAGTGTACAGACCTTGTGTTAGCTTTCTGTGAATGGATAAATTGTACTTGCCACTTGAGTGGTAGGATTTCAAAAGAGACCCCTGAAACACTGCCCTTCCTCTCTCATAATTATTCCTACCATATTTTTAACATCATACCTTCCCCCACTAAAATGAACTCTTTCTACTTATGTAGGTAGCCTGTAAATCCTATCTTTGCAAGGGAGCTGGGATTTTGAAGCAAGTGCCTGAGATCAAGTGGTTGTCCTGAATTTTGTTTTTATTGATAGTAATAATAAATATCCTAAATAGGACTCCAAATCTTTGAGCATAAATATCATAAAACACATAAACAGAAGTAAAAAAATGAGAATGAAGGTAGTGAGGGGTGTGGGAAAGGAGCTCATGGTTATTACTGTAAATTGTGAATCTGCTCACTCTCTACATGAGATCTTACGGCACTGCAATGAATAGTTAGCCATTACAGGCCTTCTTATGGATCTATCTAATTCTGAATTGTGCTATGTGATTAAGATTTAAGTATCAAGGCGTTAGGAGAGGTCCCTGAACTGAATGGTTTTGCAAGGTCCTCAATGAGAATCTGTAAGCATATCAGATGTCAATATCTGTTTCCTTGCTAAAGGCTGTATTTTAAATTATTACCCGGTGGAAGATTTCCTCAACAGACATCCCCATAACCATGCTGAGTTCTGGCATCCTCAGCTAACAGACTAAAGAGACGTATGGCACGTATATGGTATTACATTAGAGCCACTACAGCAAAACAGCTCCAGTGCTGCTGTAGTGCTGCAGTTTACTACTTTGACAGAAGATGTCTTTCCACTGATGTACTTAATCAATCTCTCTGAAAGGTGGTGGCTAAGCTGACAGAAAACTTTTCCATTGACCCATCTGTGTCTACACTGGGGATTAGACTGACCAAATTAGAGTATGCAGGTCATAATTTGTTTCACAGCCATAAATAATGTAGCTAAGTTGTTCTACCTTTGAAATGTAGCAGCTTTAGGAAGAACTTGACTTCAATTGCTGAACAACTTCTCTATTCTTTTCTCCTCACAAATCTTAGAGATTGACAGTTTGCTGATCACTCTTTCTCCCCCGTCACTGGCTATGTCTACACTGGAGGCTTAAGTTGACTTAACCTGCCTTAAGTCTACTTAAGCAACTCCCAGTCCATATTTGGAATGTATTAAGTCAACTTAAACACTTGCTTAAGTCAACTTAACTCCTGCTCTGAAAGTTGACTTAAGCATTTAAGTTGAATTTACAGGGCAGGGCCCACTCCATGCCTAGGCCCAGGTCCCCACTGGCTCCACGGCCCCGATCCAGCGTCAGGGGGCCTGATCCAGCTCCTGACATGCACCAAGTAGCTGGGAGCCAGATTTGGATCCCAGCCCCTTGCCACAAGCAACGGGGGCTTTGAGCTGGCTCCTGCCACCTGTGGAAAGAGGCTGGGAGCCCAATCTGGCTCCCAGACCCTCTCCACTGGAAGTGGGGGCTGGCAGCCAGCTCCTGCCCTGGCTACTTGCAAGCAGCCAGGAGTCAGCTCCTGCCCTGCATGGAGTCAGCTCCTGCCCTGGCTGCCTGCCACCTGCAGAGAGGGGCTGGGAGCCAAATCGGGCTCCCAGACTTTCTCTATTGGTTGTGGGTACCAGCTACTGGCCCCCGCTGCCTGCGGAGAGGGGCTGGGAGTCCGATTTGACCCCCAGGCCCTTGCTGCAGGCTGTGGGGGCTAGGAGCCAGCTCTGAGCCCAATCTGGCCCAGAGTGGCTTGCCACCCTGGGTAGGCAGCTTTAGAGCCTTGTCAATTTCACATGCTACGAACCTGTGAAACTAACCAGGCTCCAAGCCGTCTGCCTATGGCAGTAAGCAGTTCTGGGCCAGACTGGGCTCCAAGCCTCCTGCCACCACCAGCAAGTGGCTTGGGGTCCAATCCAGCCACAAGGCCCTTGCTGCAAGGGGCTCAGAGCCAGATTGGGCTCCCAACCCGTTGTCACAGGTGGCGGGGCCAGGAACTGCCCCCACTGCCTCCTGCAAGGGTCCGGGACCCAGATCGGGCTCCCAGCTGCCCGCTGCAAGGAGCTGGGAGCCAGACTGGGCTCCCTGCACCCCTCCATGGATGATGGGAGCTGGCTCCTGGCCCCTGCAACCTGCTGCAATGGGCTGGGAGCCAGATCTGGCTTCCAGCTGCTTGCCAGTGTCAGTTGGGGCTGGATTGGGCCCCCAGAGACAGAGCAGGATCTGGAGCCAATTGGGACTGGGTGGCAGGGGAGGAGGAAGAGTGGTCCCGGGTACGTCTGCACTGTGTCCAGTGCAAACATACCCTGAAGTCAACTTAACACGGTTGACTTAAAGTCAACCGTGTTAAGTCAACTTCCAGTGCACCCCCTTGCCCCTGTAGACATAGCCACTGGGAGGAGCACTAGATATCCATTTCTTTAAAAAGAGCTCAGCCTCATTACAAACCCTTCTGTAGGCCAGGTGTTTATCAGTTTAAAAGCAAGTGACAAAAGGCAGATTGAGAATGCAGAAATCAAAAGGAATACTGTTACTCCTATTATTAACAGCCAAACACTAAACCTTATAAATATGATTAATAAAAATCCTTCAGCCATTCCAATCTTTCATCTTGCTACTCCCACCAAATAAAAAAAAAACCTGCTGCTACCCCACCCCCAAATTGTGTGTGCGTCTGTGTATTTTATGAAGCAGATTTCTTCAACTACACAGGATCTATTCCATCTAAACTACTGATCAGTGTACCTAACAAATATATTAAATATAAGGGAAAAAAATTAAAAACCACATCTGGGCTTTATGGGGATGCTGGCTCAAACACTGAAAATGGCTCTCAAATGTCTCAAATTAAGATATTTTGGGAAGAATATGCTCCCATTGGGGTTCAGGACAAGACTGAGGGATAGAAAGCCTTGACTGACCAAAGTGATTTAGTTTCTCTCCCATTTACTTCATTTTTTTAGGAGGAGGGAATATTCTTAGAGGTGTTCTGGTGGAGAGACAGCACCAGATATTGTTGAATTTTTTTTTTCCATACTTTACTCCTCACTCGTAAGTAACCCCAATGAGGTTATAGGATTTTTAAAAAAATGGTGGTCTCAGATAGTTAAAAGGATACAGATCTGCACATTATGTAAACTGCCATAGAGCCACTGATTTCAATAGTTGATTTACACCAACTGAAGAGCTCACCCATGGTATTTCAGAACATGCCATTGTTTAAGAGGCCAAAGGTCTTTTGAATGAAATAATGTACATTAAATTTTTAAAATGTTCATGTCTCTTCTTAAAATATAATTAATAAAAACAGGCATTCATAAAGAGAAAAGGAAGGAAAAATGCTTCTGAACTGTAATATAGTGTTAGGTATACATTAATTTTATTGATTACTGGGGGCATGATTGAAACTTTACACAAGGTAAATTTTGCAACTGCGCTGTCCTGGGACTTGCCCTTAAAAGAAATTCTGACTGAGCAAGACAATTCTCTGCCTGGAAAAGCCCTACTGAAATATCTAATTTCTCTCTTATCAGCTAATGCAGAATTGTTCTTTACTCTACATATTACCTTTACTTTGTCTAAAAATGACACAGGAGAGGAGGCTTACCTTGGAAGACTAATGCAAAATCAAACCAATAAATGCAATGATTCATCACAAAAGTTCATTATTTATTTAACGATACTTTGAGGTCTCAGCTCAGATCAGCATGACAACCTGGCTCTACTCAAGTCAATGGGAGTGTTGCTATTGAATTCAGTGGGACCAGGATTTCACGCCGGTCCGAATAATGCTAGACAATGTACTTGTATGTAATCAGAGACAGTGTCAAAGAGCTTCAATTCTAAACAGACTAGACAGACTAAGGGTATCAGGAGAAACACTGGCACAGAGAAGTAAAGTGGCACATCCAATATCAAAATTCAGGTCACAAGCAGAATTGAGAGTTGAATGTGTGCCTCATGACTCACAATTTATTACCTGACTCAATGATCCACACATCTTATTAGAATAATAATTATTAATAAAAGCAAATATAAGGGTTCAAGAGCACTCTAAAAACACATGAGGCTCTGCCAAGCTACACAGATGCTAGATCCCTTTCCATTTTCTCTTCAAATGACTTACACTTTTATGGGTTATTAGTTCCAGTTAGGGAAAAAGAATATTGTTTGTATTATTCTCCACATATCTTACAAGAAAAGTTCATTTTGATTTACTCATTTATTTATATCCTGCACTTTTAACTTTTAACGCTGTTCTAGTAATATTTTTAATAGCCAAGTATACCAAGAATATATTGACAAAATGTCAATTGCACTATCCCCCTACCATTTTTCATAATGAAAGGGAAGTGTGCTTCTTATTTAACCACATATCTGAGGAAATGCAACATGCCCTAAAGAACTTCAAACCTGAGCTCAATCCATTATTTCTGTATTACAGGAGCACCTAAAGGCTCCAATCAAGATCAGACGTTATTGTGCTATAATGAGAAGAAATAAAGTGTAAGCAGACAAAGGTGAAGTGCCTTGGACAAGGTCACACAACAGGTCAGTTCTACGGTGGCAGAATCAGGAGTAGAACCTGTACCCAACCTGTGTCTTAGCCATTGGACTGTGCTATCCATGTAATATTCAGAATAAATATTTATGCTGAATGTGGTTAATAACTTCCTGTAAATGGGCCCGGCCCTCAGCTGAGCCGCCTCTGGGTGCACAGATCCTGACCCTCACCAGGGTCGGACCAAGTTCTCCTATTTCCCTTGCCTTCTAGCCCCCTAATAGGGTAAGGCAGGGTCCCAATTCCTTGGCCTGCAACTCCCTCAGCAGGGTAAAGCTGAGCACAATATCAAATTTCAGGGCCTTCAACCCCTAAGCAGGGTAAGGCAGAGCACACTAGCGATAGTTCGGGGCCTTCAACCCCTCAGCAAAGTAAGGCAAAACACAGGCAGGGTGGGGAGAGGAACACAGGCCCACCCACTCTACTGTGCTCCAGCCCAGGGCCCTGGGCTCCAGCCAAAACACTGACCCTTCACATGCAGATGGATGTTCAGCTACTGCCCCTGAGCTACCTCCTCCCATTTCCCCTCTGGGTTACCTGCATCTTGCCATCTTCCAGGTCCTTTGGATATGTACCCCAGGGCATCCTGGTCAGACCCTCGCTATCCACTGGCGGCAGTGCGGGTAGCTCGTCCAGTCATCAGCCAGTGGGAGCTCCTCTAGGTCACAGGGTTTCAGGGCAGATAGCTCACTGGCATCCTCAATGGCAGGAAGCTCCTCCAGGTCTTTGTGGGCATCTGGCTGGTTCCCATCACCTAGGCTCTCCTCCAAGGGAAGCTCTTCCAGGTGTTTGCCTGAGAGAGGTGAATGTAGGGGAGAGTCCCATCAGCAATCACCCCCTTGGTTCTCCTGGGGAGGGAGGTCTGCTAAATGCAGCAGGCATCTCCCTGTTTGTTTCCCCCAGGCTGGCCAGTCTGTCCCCTTATATAGTACTCCCTTTCCCTCGGCCCGTCTCTTTTGTTCCAGGCCGGGCTTTTGAGCAGAGTCTCCTTAGACAAGTAGGGGGAGTGCTGGAGACCAGCTTCCTGCCGGCCAGAGGGTAACTGCTCTCCCCTGCTACACTTCCTCATAAAGTTTTTTCAGTGCCACTTTTTGTTACCAATAAATTAAGAAGTTACTTTAATTAATTCTCAGAAATAGCTTTTATCTAAAATGTTAGTAACACACATTTGGTCTATACGCTGCAAAGAAAATTCAAAGAATATCTGGAATTACTTACACCAGGATGACTAGAAACACTTTTGAAGAGTATATCAAAAATACTTTTGTCAGAGTATTGAATATAGTCTATACAAATTTTCAGAACAGCTTACAAATGTCCCTTTTTCCACGACTTTTAGCAATTTAAATTCTCATCATCATTGTCAATCTATAATGAAAACCCCAGCACCAGCAGAACTGTCTTCCTCTCGAGGAAGATATTTGTGGTTCTTAACATAGCACTACAGTTTCAGTAAAAAGAAATATCTCTTAGCCACTTGCCTCTGACACGAGGAGACTAATATAAATTCGAAATCATTACTCTTCATAGACAGGGCTTCCTGCAGAGTTAATATATGGTATATTTATTTCAAACCTATAAGATGCAAATGTAAGCCAATTTATTATTTATTAGACTGCTGAAAGTGGTGAAGTTGGCCTCATTATAGCAAAACTATCTTTAAAAGGCAAACAGTACAGCAACCCCAGTACAGCAAAACTGCTGGAAGAATATAGTTATGAGAGGGAAACCACAAAAAAAAAAAAAAAAAAAAAAAGTTTGGCATTTTGTCTGGATAAGCATTCCAAAGTTTGGGCACATATCTGAATCAACCTACTTAGGCTCTCACTAAATTCTGCAGTAAGTTGTGCTATAAAATCTGCCTTTCTTTATTAATCCCTGGAACATACATACCCTCCTCCATATAGCAAACATGGAGCTGTGCTTTTGGGTAGAGATGCAGAAGAATCAGTGGCCTGCTGCCCCTTCCAACCTCTCAGCAGTTTGCCAGGCCCTCTTCTTTCTGGTAAGGGCGATCTTCTGGTGACCCTCCTCAGAATAGAGCTAAGTAGCTCTTTGGATGGGAAGAAATGCCAAGTGTCTTGAATTATTGGATTTTTACTGATCTCAATTCAAACTCTACAGCAAAAACAGCTGCCTCACAATTTCCATGGGCTTCTGTGGAAAAACTTTAATGCAGAACTTTGATGAAAATGTGATTTCATTTACATTAGTTGAAGCCAGAAAACAAGCATAATCTGAGCTTACAAAAACTCTTACTGAACATTTTGTTAGCTCTTCCTTCAGTAAATATGATTCAAATATTATTGAATACCATAGAAAGACCAAAAAAAAAAAAAACCCAAAAAAGCAAATTCCCTATTCGTCCTCTCATCATTCTTTTTTGGAAAGGTTATTCTAGTTACACAAATGACCTCTGTACAGGGCATTTCTTGGACAAATGATGACCAGATGGAGTTAATGATTTTTGACATCGTCACAATGTATCAGCTATCTCCAATGAACGTTAATTCTGAGGAAGTTCCTGTGTGCCCCCACTGTTATTGACTGAATGAATTCATCATGTATGAAAATTGTCTTACACAAACACAATTTTTCCCTGTACCAATTTCCAAAGGGGAAGATGTATTAGTTTAGTTCAGTAAAACAAAAGAGGAGCCCTGCAGTATTTAAAAACTATCAAATTGATTTATTGCATGAGCTTTCATGGGAGAATAAAGTGGGATTTTCTCCTACAAAAGCTCATACAATGAATCAGTTTGTTAGCCTTTAAGTGCCACAGGACTCCTTGTTTGTTTTCGCTATACCAATGAGATTCAAGTGAAAACCAATTACATATAACCCATTCATAAATAAACAAGCTATGCCAAATAACTTGCAAAGTGAACAGTGAGAATTCAGTTGACAAATCAACGTGATTTTTTACAAGCATCTCACACAAGTGGTATTTCAGTGACTGAGCCACAGAAGGGCAGGGTGTAGGAGTGAGAAGCTCCATTCAGATAAGCTATAAGAAGTTCATTCCTAGTCAATCTTTCCCAAATCTTACTGTAGCCAATTTTTGTAATTCTTTAGGATTTTGAGATAATCAGTATAAACCAATTTGAAGGACAAGTGTTCTTAGTCCAGATTGACTACAGGTATGTTAATTAAATAGGACTTCCTCCCCAAAAACAAGCAGTCAAGGAGTACTCAGATTGAGATTTTACAACAATTCTTTATTGCTAGCTGCATAAAGCGAGTGATGGATAAGAATACAAATTAATACAATGTAGAATAAATAGTAAAGAAATACATCAATACATTTCTATAATAACCATCAACAGTATTGCTGCTAAGATTTCCTATCTTTACAATACAATTGCAAAAGTTATACTCACACTTGAAGTGAAGATAAATTGAAGTACTGAGCTAACAATTCTAAAACTGATCAATTAAAATAAAACAAAGAAACCTAGCTGAAAGAAGTCAGGTAAAACGTTGATGTAGGCTTGTGCTGTTTCTTCTTGTGTTTTTTGAATTAATCAGCAAGAAATTGGAAGCTTCAACCCCTCTGCAAATGTGGGGGCTTTAAATAACCTTTTTGCACAGTATGGGGGTGGGGTTTACCTTTTATACCTTTCCAAAAATAAATTAAATTATCTCATTCTTCCTAGCCCAAGTATGGGTGTTTTCCAGAAATTGCTGGGGGTACTTTTAGATTCAGGGGTCTATTGATGTCTGTTTTCTGGCATATTCTTCCATTTTCTTGTTTATTAGCTTGTGGGTTTTGCAGTGGGTTTGCAGAGATATTTTCCACCTGTTTATCTGCAAAGCATGATCAAAACCCAACTTGCCAAATCCTGCATGGCCTGTGCTCACCTCTAACCTAGTTAGCCTTCTCCTATTGCATAGACGGATGCAAACCTTGGTTTACAAAGCTTACAGGATCTCATCCTATTCCATAGCAAACTTACTTACTGTCTTTGCAAACTGAGTCACTCCTTGCAAATATCTGCAGGATACATGCATTTCAGCTTATGGAAAGAACTAGTACCAAGCTTCTTACTACAGAACCAAAGTTTCTAGGTTTTATAAGGCAAAGAAAATATACCTATATAAAATAGATAGAGGATAATATATGCATACAAACCCAACAGAGGGTATAGCCAAAGGCTACATTACTTAAATCACTTTGCTTCTTCCAATCTGACTTGAGTCTTCTCCTGAACCCATTTTTTTCTTGCTCCTTAATCCTTAGCCAGGCTATCCCTTTAAAGCCAATTTTATGAGGGTTTCCTCATTAACTCTTTTTATTTTTCCTCACATCCCCTTGTAACCTTCTTGCTTCCATGTCCACTCATTTCCACTGTTTCTCGCTATACATACCCCTTAAGTGCCAAATCAGCAGCTGTGTTAGTCTAGGTCAGTAAAACAAATAAGGAGTCTTGTGGCCTTTAAAGATTAACAAATTGATTTATTGCATGGGCTTTTGTGGGAGAAAATCCTACTTCATCAAAGCATCTGACAAAGTGGGATTTTCTCCCGTGACAGCTCATGCAATAAATTCATTAGTCTTTAAGGGCCACAGGACTCCTTGTTTGTTATAGCCCTTACATGTCCTTTATTTCCTGCTGATGTCAGTGTCACTTATTTTATACTCTCCTCCAGCTGCTGCAAAAATCCTTGCTATGTCAGGAAGTTAGGCAGCTCCAGTGCTTACATGCCCTGCATTCAGTCCTTCATATGAATTGCAAATTCTTTCTTACACCCTTTGAGCATGTGAGGCTTAACATGTAAGGCTTGTGTTCACGGTTCTTCCATTATTTTTAAGAGCTGGTCCTGGGGCATTCCCAAATTCACAACGTTTATGTAACAAACATATAACAAACAAGGGGTCCTGTGGCACATTTAAGACTAATACAGTTATTGCATGAGGTTTCATGGGAGAAAATTCATTTAATCAATATCAATAGGGGGATACAGTTCATCTCAAAAAAACCCATCTGTAATTAAAAGATAAGGCTTGATGGACAATAGTTTAATTACTAATTTCATTCTCATTCCACTTTCGCTAGGCTTCTACTTTGCGGTTACCACAGTTTTGTTGCAGACATTGGTCTGTTTCCTGCCTGCAGAAAGAGGTTGCCCTGCTGCAATAGTACCTCAACTTGCAAAACCATGAATCCTTGACAACAAATTTTAACTGGCCTAGATAATAAGTGACAGTATTCTGTCACTATGAAAAGCATAATCAGTCTAAGAGCCAAGAACGTGGTGACACAGCTCTCAGCAAGTACCAAATATGGTGAAGTCAAGGAATGGTACCATCTAGAACCTAAAAGTGGGTTGTGGAACAGAGGTAAAAGGCCACCAAAAGCCCAGGCAAAGCAGATGTCTGTGGAAGCATGAATCTACTGCTGAACTTAGGGCTGATCACCCAAGGTTCCCTCCCTGGTGACAAATCTTTTCACTGGCAAGATCGCTGGACAAGAGCAAAATGTCCCACTAGGGATAAGACTGGTGCACCAGAACTGAATCAGGAAAGAATTTGAATCAAGCCATGGTTTTGTAAGTGAATTAAGCAATGCTTAATAGTACAGATTGCAATCCAGTTTTGATTAAGGGACTAACTATAGGGGTAGGATTAGGGGTTATTATTACACTTTTATTGTCTACTACTCTTCTGTCTGTTTATTTCCTGTCTTAAGATTCTTAAAAGAATAAGGGAGGACTATGTGTTTTAATTGAATTTTTCTTCAATAAAAAAGCTTGGTTGTGGTGATCTTACTGTCTCTCCCTCCCCATACCATATCCAAAGGACCCTTATTTGGGGGCTTTTCAATCAGATGCTTTGAAGATGGGGAAACTTATAGAATGGGAGGAAAATGGATGTAGGGAAGTGTAAGTCATAGGATCAGGTTACACTGTAACAGAAAATCAAAGCAGTTGTTAAGATTCAAATACTGGGGAACATCACATAGAGGGAGATGAGGTCAAATCACCTGTTGCAATGGGAAAAAAAAATCCAAAGTCCTAATTTAGACCTGAAAAATCAGAGTCAAATTTACATAGGAATTCCAATTCTTCAGTTTCTCACTGAAGCCTTGATGTATTATTCATTTGTTTGAGCACAGCTATTAGCAAATCGTCAATGGAGTGATCAGTAAGATTGAAGTAGCGTTCTGTTGGCCTCTACTCTACTAGTTGACTTGGGGGTACCTGCCTGGCTCTGTCATTCTTTTTCTTCACTTCTGCTGGTTGATACCTTAGTTTTAAGGATGCTTGATAGAGATCCTGAAGGTGTCTCTCTCCATCTGAGTGATCAGAGCAAATATGGTTATATTTGTGGGGTTGGCTGTAGACAATGGGCTGTGTGGTGTGTTTTGGAGATCGGAGGATAATTTATACCTTCAAGTCAGCAGCACAATATGCCAGCATTTTTATGGGTGACTTAAACCAATGCTTCCTCAGATCTCATCCCAAAGCACCTCTCCTCTACTTATGATACATTTATGACTACTTCATCATCTGGACCCATGGTAGAGAACCCCTTGAAGATTTCTACACACATTTAAACAATTTCCACTCCATCATCAAACTTAGCATGGAACACTGCACAGGAGATCCACTTTCTGGACAATATAGAACAAATTAGTGATAGACACACAAACACCCCACCATAGCAAAAGTCTACTGATTGGTATAGTTACTTACACCCCTCGAGCTTTATCCAAACACATCACACAATGCACTGTCTAGAGCCAAGTCCTAAGATATAACTACATTTGCTCCGATCCCTCTGACAGAGACAGATACCTTCAGGATCACTATCAAGCATTCGTAAAACTACAGTACCCATCTGTGGAACTGAAGAAACAGATTGACAGAGTGAGGTGAGCACCCTGAAGTCAACCACTACAGGAGAAGCCCAAGAAAGGAAACAACAGAATACCAATAGTCATCACCTACAACCCCCAAGTAAGACCTATACAGCACATTATCGAGGAGCTACAGCCTATTCTACAAGACAACCCCCCACTCTCACAAGCCTTGAGATACAGACCTATTCTTGCTTACAGACAGCACCTCAAGCTTAGGAAGATACTCACCAGCAACTACAGACCTAACAACAGAACCATTAATGCAGGCACATATCCCTGCAACAAATCACGCTGCCAACTTTGCCCAAATATCTGCATAAAAGACAACATCACAGGAGTTAATCAAACCAGCTACTCCATTAAGGATTCATTCACTTGCTCTTTGATTTATGCCATCATGTGCCAGAAATGCCCCCCTGCCTTATATATTGGCCAAACAGAACAGTCCTTGCACAAAGGAATAAATGGGCACAAAACTGACATCAGAAATGAAACATCCAAAAACCAGTAGGTGAGCACTTCAATCTTCCTGATCATTCCATTAATGATTTGCTAATAGCTGGTCTTAAACAAATGAATAACACATCAAGGTTTCAAAAAGAAACTGCAGAGTTGGAATTCTTATGCAAATTCTCTTCAGGTCTAAATAGGGACTTTGGATTTTTTTTTCATTACAACAGGTGATTTGGCCGCATCTCCCTCCGTATGCTGTTTCCCAGTGTTTGAATTTTAACAACTGCTTTGGTTTGCTGTTACAGTGTGACCAGATTGTATGACTTACACTTCCCTGTATTTATCTTCCTCCCATTCTGTAAATTCCCCCATCTTCAAAGCATCTGATGAAGTGGGATTTTCTCCCCCAAAAGCTCATGCAATAATAAATGTGTTACTCTTTAAAAGTGCAACAGGACACATTATTTGTTTTGCTGAACTAGACTAATATGACAACCCCTTTGGAACTTGTACACATATAACAAAATCTCATAACTCCATATACAGTAATGATATATGGATTTTAACAGGGCAGTGGGTTTCAGCAAATCATGACCTTTCAAATTATGCCCCACAAGGCATACTTTATAAAAATATCTGAATTTTGTAAATGTGGTGACCATAATAGGGTGGGTTGTCATAACATATCATACAGAAGCTGTTGTATCTGAACGTAAGCATTTCACAGTGGAAACTAGATATTATCTTTTAAACATATGGCAGCTATTGCTACATGAAATACTTAATTACACACATGCTTCAAAAACTCAAGACCCAAACTCAGCTGTCATGATCCTATGAATGACTTTCATGTGATAATTGACCCTCAAAGAAAAAAGACAACAAACATTTGAACATATAGATTGCAGTCATATCACAGTTCTATCTCTATCTTTTCCTGTCCACTGCACAAACAGAAATATCAATCTAATATTGATAGTCATATGACAGAACATCACTCAATCTTAAAGGCAATAGTCTAAAAACATATAATAGCCCATTTCTATCTCTGGTTTCCAGGACTCTTTGTTACCTCATTTGTCACTGTTTGACCTTGGTGTGCCCTCAGAGCTCCTGTTCTGAAGCACTTTCATTTTTCCTCTGTTTTACATCCATATCCCTTAAGTTTTTGCATCTCAGCCACAATCATTTCCTGTGAGAAGGCCTGGATGGTGGTCCGGATACTATAATGGTTAGTTTCTATGATGATGAATATAGTATAAAAACAGACAGAATAGAATCCCTGCAGCACTAGCCAACATCACAACATAATAAGCTGGGAGTATTGCCTTGAGTGACAAAAGGTCCTCTTTTCCTCTGAGGAAATGAGCACATGGAGTTTGTTTGCAGCTTTTCAGCATGGTAAACAAGAGACTAACTAGGTCCATAACTTGCTGGACAAGATGAGTCGAAAGGCAGCTGTGTTTCAGTTTGAAAGGAATTTTGTATGTAATGTTTGTATGGCTGCGAAAACAGTTCCAAAAGGGTAGCTGTGTTAGTTTAGTCCAGCAAAACAAACAAGCAGTCTAGTGGCACTTTTAAAGACTAACATGTTTATTTATCACATGAGCTTTCATGGGAGAGAATCACACTGTGGTTCTGTTACATCAAACTCAACCTTAACTTCAGTAACACAACATTTTGTTGGTATTTATCGTTGTTAATAATGCCACCTAAATCCTAAATAGTCTTTGTTGTTACAGAGCATTGCTCATTCTCCTTTTATTGTTTCAACACAAACCTTAATTTTAAAGCGCAGCAGAATACCTTGATTTTATTTGGCTTGCCAAGTAATTGCTCGAGAAGCTATGATTGTATCTGATTCATTCCTGTGTCATGATAATTCTTCTGGTCTTTACACCAGTCATGACATGTTTGAAAGACACATGAAAATGTGCTGGTTCCTAACAGCAATGGCCTTTTGCAGATGCCCTCATACTTCTTTGTCACATGCACAGTTTCCAGGAAGTTCAATTTTGGATAACCTTTGGGAGCACATAAAAATAAAGCTTGCCTGCTAATATTGCTCCCAAGGTTGGCCAGTAGTGGCAGGGGAGTCGTAATTCACCCAAGAAGAAAAAAATTGTATGACACGTAGCCATATAGCGTAACAGTTAGCTTTTAAATGTACCTTGAACACAAAGAGATATTGTGGTTTTTCAAATTTTGTGATAGAAGAACACTGACCAGTAAGTTGTTCAGAAGGGGTATATGCCACAAACAAAACCAGAACCTTATCAGTCTGCTTCAGGCTGAACTTTCTGAAAGCTTCAGCTTAACCGGTTCTACCATTTCTTAGGACAAGAGTAGGACAAAATATTTTTTTGCATTTGAATTAAAAAAGAAAAATGCTTACAACGGATTGTTGAGAAGCACAAAAGGCTTCATGCTTTGCAACAGGAACTTCAGATTTTGCACTGGCATCACCCTGATGTCAGAGACATGTCTTTTGCAATCCTTACAAAAATTTGCTCAAATTTTGCAGTTATAAGGTTCCAAAACAAACAAAAAGCATCTCTCAGTTCACATATGCTCAGTAGAGACTTGTTAGAATTTGGCAGTTAAATCCTTAGAAGAGTCCACCTGCACTAAGCATGCTCCATCCCTTCATAGCTCCTACTTTGCTGACTAGGCTGCACGTGCACCATCTCCACAGTGTGCTCCAGTCCAGGGACTGGAAGAACTTTCTTCTCCTGCGTACTGCAGGATGTTGTGGATCTTGACCTGTGAGCAAGGAAAATGTTTCTTTTGTGTTCTCAATACTATCCATCCTGGTGCTTCTCTAGTCAGTATGGAGTGGAAGGAGGAAGCTATTTAACTCTAGGGCACAGAGATGAGGAATACTGTGTTGGAGAGAAGAGATGAGAAGTGAGGGAACGCGGTAAGAGCTGGGAGGGGTGGTGGCAGAAAATATAAGCAAGAGCTGAGGGTGGGGCAGAAGGAGAATGCAAAGGAGTGGAATCTGAGTGGGGAGGATAGGAGGAGTGGAACAAGGTATGGACATGTGTTACTGCGGAGAGAAGTAGAGGGAGGGGAGAGGGAAATAAGAGCAAAAGGGTCCATAACCACTAAAGAATAAACCCCTCTAGAACAAGGAATTAACACTTTTATTCCAGGGTCTGATCACTGCTTAACTGTCTAGCAAATAAATGTGAAACTCACTGACAAAATGTGTATCTCTGTCACCCTCTAGTTGCATGTCCATGTAAATGTTAACAGCCGCCTTCTGCTATCAGTCACTCAGGTAGTTCAAGTAGCAGCCAACTGTGACTGACCAAAAGATCCCTATGCTACCAAGAAAATATGCAAAAGGGAATGTTAATATGGATTCAGATAAAGAAATTTTTGATGACTCAATTTTTAAATTTTTTAAAAATATAGGAAATTTCTTTTAATGTGGTTTTTAAATGTAAGTTAATGTCAAGCACTCAAAAGCTAGGAGATGACAGAATCAAGGGTCCTATGGGAAAAATAGTATGTTATAATGAAATTAAACACTGTATCACAGTGCATAAGCATAAGGGAGCTGAATTAAGGTTGCATGAAAAATGTTGATACTTGACTTTGCATTCTTAGCATTCTTTTAACTTTTTAAATGTAGTTTTAGAACCTGTTGAAATACTAACATTGTACACACAATCTATTTTGAGAAATATATTTTCATATATAATATTCAAATATTAATCTATAGTTAATTATAATTAAAGATTGAACTAGTAGTACTATTAAATGATATAATAGCTGTAAGTCTCCAATTACTTACACCTTATGTAATAATTTACATGTTTGGAAAGTGCAATTTGGGCTTAAAATTCTACCATTTTATCATAGCTGAACTAATATTTTTCAAAGAATGCTTTGAGGAATTTAGACTGTTTCTGTTTATGGGGTCAAGCAAACTTTAATTTCCTCAGACTATTTCCTGGAATTATTTTTTCCTTACTTTGACAGGTAAAATATAACTATGGATTTCCTGTAAACAGTTTGATCTGAATATTTAATGTTGAAGATAGAATATTTAAGCTACGTTACTTGGTTGCATAAGTAACATGATATTTTGCCTGCTCCCTGACTGCATAAATGTACAAGTATTTCTGACATGAATATACCTGCAAGAGTGCATTCAAATTGCACTCTCCATGATGTCGTCAACTCAAACTAAATAAAGGAGAGCAAGAAAAAGATATGCACATAAAGAGCATGTGGATGATAATTATATACTGGGTTAAAGAATTATGTAATAATACAGCTGGAGTTAAAAAAACAAATCAAATTACATATGAAGGGCAGAACAGCACTGTGTCAATTAGTAAGGACTAAAGGACAGGCTTTACTTCACCGCTTGAATATCTGTATTTTAAAAAGAGAGTTTATATTTTATATTGTACACTATGAATTTTTCCATGACTATAAAAGTTCAGCAAGTTCCAGATACTGAGAAATTTTATCCAATTTTAATTTTAAGAGATTGGAGGGGAAAAAGAACATTTTCTTTTAGCGCATCTCTACTGCTAATTTATTACTGTAATTGTGTAACTGGAAATATGACCACAGAAAATATTTTGGATTGTCTCTGCTAACTCAATCAGGAATTTTATCATTATAACCTACAAACTATTGAGCACAGAATTTAGATTTTCTACTTCACTACATGTCTATACAGTGGATTCTGCTTCTTAAAAATGTAATACATTCCATCTTTGTAATGCTTCAAAATTCTCTTTCTTTCTTTCATTGCATAGCTGTGAAAGCCCGGACATATGAAACCTGAATTCTTTGTTCTATTGCCAACGTATAAAGTTGCAAATAGCACATTTCTGATCTGAATGGAAAAAAATAAAGAGAAGAAGAAGAAGGAATCAGCATATGTAGCTCATTTTCACTTAGATGCTTGAAAGATACTTTCAGCTTTAAATAATAATTTCTCAAAACTCAGACTTTAATTTGATCTTGTCCTGTAAAAAGTCTAATCAAACAACTCACAATAGTTCATAATAACATCAGTTAACCTCTTCTGGGGCTCCTAGATTACACATGGCTTTTTCAAACTGAGAATCTCCTAGGTGTTGTGCAGAATTTAAATCTGGGCATACTCTTGATTTGTCTAGATGGAGTCTTGCCCATACAGTGTTTAAGTAATCTGAATACTGCAATCAACTTGTCAGGATGAAGGAACAAGATTTAAACAAGATTTCACAGTCCTTGAGATATACTCTGTCATATATGGCTTCTTATACAATGATCTATGATCTGTAAAGAAAGTTTTGTTCTTTTCAATATACTGCTGCTTTATTTATTATACGACTAATGTAAATAGGGTGAGGGCAGTTTGTTACAAATTACATCTTGTTAGTTTAAGAAAACAATAGCTTGAGAGGGGAGACATGGACAGGTTTACATTATTTCTACATGGAATAGGTGCTTATGCAGTCAGGGAGAACTGATCAGCATCCAAAAAGCAACACACCAAAATCAAGCAGCAATGAGCTGGGGGGTGGGGGGTGGGAAAGAAAAATGTAAAAAACAGAGAGGTGAAGAAATCAGTAGGGAAGCAAAGAATTTGTTCCTTCCATGAATAAGGAAAGAAAAGCAAGGGTGGGGGGAATGAAGTGGTATATGAAATGTAACTGGTGAATGAATGTGCATGTGCGTGCACGAGCGCGCACACACACACACCCTTCCTTTAGTTCTTTGGGGACTTGTTTCCTTTGTTTGTAACTCATCTGCCACCAGAAAACAAAGTTTCTAGACTATTTAGAGGGCTCAGGAGCTTGAGGCACTGCCTTTGGGAAGTAAGGTGACTGGGCTGTCCCACCTCCCAACAATATCTGTAGCTGGGAGTGTGTCTTAGAGACCCAAAGCTAGGCACAGAAAGCAAGTGGAATCCAGCAATTGGTTCTACTCACCATAGGCTCATATTCATCCAAAGAGGGGGACCACATTGTGATAATATGCAGACACATACACAGTTAGCCATTAACACCGTGGAGAGGTGGGAGTTGTTCTCCATTATAAACAGCATGCACTCATGCATGCCCACTCATTCCCCTACTTTTGCTTCACTGGCCACCTGTAATATCTGTTGAGTTATTTAAACAGGAAATTAAAATATCCTTGTGTACAACAGCAAATAATTGGTCAATAAACATAAGAAAAGAAATAAATAAGTGGTTTGCTAAACTGAAAAAAATGAACGATGATCACAGCATATTAACAAAATATCCTGCTTGACAATACAGAGAAATATTAAAGTTTTGCACTAGCAGTAAATATATTGCTCACAGAACCCCTCACCTGTATACGTGGCATTATAAAAGAAAATTCACTATAAGAGTTAGCTGTGTTTACCAACAGATTGCTGCAGTTAGTTAAAGACAGTTCTGACCACAGATGAATCATGGCTTCTACAATATAATGTTGGTTTTAGAAAACACAACCAATATATTTTGTGTCCTAAAAAATAAGGGTTTCTAAATGTCACATCAAGTTTCAATAATGTGTTTTCTTTTTAAAACTTCTGAATGTCATTTGTTTCAAAGCCAAATTTTTCTCTTAACTTGAAATGTAATTTATGGATTTCCCATACCTAATTAGCTTAGAACTTGATTGCCTCCATTTAAAAGGAAGGAAACAAGCTATTAATTATAGGCTGAGACCCAAACTGATGGGAACATCAATACTTTTACTGCAATTTTCACAATAAATCCTAGACCATAAAGTCTTATCTACGTGTTTTGGAGGTGGGACAAATTTCATATCCATTAACATGGAGACAACACATTGATTGCCTGCTATGGCATTATTAAAATGAACCAATGAGACAGCTTCGGGGAAAAAGCTTGTATGAAGTGGATGTTCTCTTAGATCAATCTACACATCTTAAATTTTAAGAATAATCTGTTTGGATAGTTCATGTTTCTATTTTGTTATATTTTTAAAGGAAAGGTCAAAGAGGAATATGGACAATGCTAGTTAATTCCTTTAATCATTACTAAGTACACTGATTTCAACACTGTCAACAAATATTGACAGACAAGCTCCAGCTCCTGCATCAACAGAAGATCGACGATGTAATGTCAGTTCAAATTTGCAATTTTTTCTTCATGTTGCCAGTGGGCAACATATTTAATATTGTTCTTGGTCATGCATGGACAAAAGCTTCAAAATATTTGCATAGATATTTACGCAAATTTTAAATAGGTTTGTGTCCACTGTATTCTTGTCTATTTTGTGTTGTTTCCACAAAATTGTATACTGCTGAATAGTCTCTCAGTTTTGCACTCAAATACTAGCAGAATAAAAATTTATATATTTTTCTGTGAATAGTGTTTCAAAAAGATTGATAACCAGTTAAGTTCATCTACTCAGCAAACACAAACAAAAAGTGACTTTTGTAACCAATCACTATGATGCAACCCAGCGAGAACAGTTATGATGTAGTAAATTTGTAGCTGCAGCATAAATTGAGGAAGAGCCAGCCCAGTTTGTCCCCAACCAAGTCCCCACACGCATATCTATTAAAGTGGTTGAAATAAATATAATAAACTGATTAAAAACAGGATCATTGCCACCCACTTCTATGAAAATGAATCTCATGCCCAGGAAAATGATCCAAATATCAATCAATAGAACAGTAATGAAAATGAAGTATAAGGGAGAAAGAGAGAGGTTTAAGATGATTCTCTGGCATCGTACTATTACTGAAAAGTGTTTTAGAGTGTTTCTTTCTGTGTCTGTTTTGCCTCCAACTAAAGAAGTAATGTTGAAGCTGCATATGTTGTCAAGAAAAGGAATAAATTAAGCTCTTTGGGGCAAGGACTGTACAGCACATAACAAAATATCTTGATTGTACCTGATGTTACTATAGCAATTCAAATAAATGTTTATTTGTGAGTACTGTAGTTTTCCTTATTATCTGGTGTAGATTACATTTCTTTCCCCTTGCTTTTGTTTCAGAGTCACATAATTTATGGCCTCCGTAGGCAGAAGAAAAGTGGGTGTACCTCATTGCTGGGATGGGCTGTGAATCAGGGCTATAGCTGACATGAATACTGTTAAGTTAACTGAAGTCAGCAGCATAAGTAGCATTGCATCTTTGGTCTGTGTCTCATAAGCTTTCGTGGGAGAAAATTCTGCTTTGTCAGATGCTTTAAGACAGGGAACTAAAAGAATGGGAGGAAAATAAATGCAAGGAACTGTAAGTTTTAGGATCAGGTCAGACTCCTACAGCAAATCAAAGGAGCAGTTTAGATTCAAACAGTGAAGTACAGTATATAAAGGGAGGTAGGGTCAAATCACCTGTTTTTCTAACTTGTAATAACTATAGTGGTATACTGTTCTTCACTGTTTGAATTTAAACAATTTCCAAAGGGGCAGCTGTGTTAGTCTAGTCCAGCAAAAAAGCAAGGAGTCATGTGGCACTTAAAGACTAAAAGATTTATTTTTCGCATGAGCTTTCGTGGGAGAAAATCCCACTTCGTCAGATGCTTCGAACTTAAGATGTTCTTACTTAAGTTCCCCCATCTTCGAAGCATCTGACAAAGTGGGGTTTTCTCCCACGAAAGCTCATGTGAAAAATAAATCTGTTAGTCTTTAAGTACCACATGACTCCTTGTTTTTTTGCTGAATTTAAACAACTGCTTTGAATTGCTGGAATGGTCTGCTCTGGGCCTATGATTTACACATCCCTGTATCTATTTTCCTCCCATTCAGTAAGTTTCCCATCGTCAAGCATCTGATGAAGTGGGATTTTCTCCCACAAAACCTCATGTGATAAATAAATGCGTTACTTTTTAAAAGTGTCACAGAACTCCTTGTTTGGTTTGCTGAACTGGACTAACATGGCTACCCGTTCAGAACTGGTCTGTGTCTGTAACTGACAATGAATTCTGTGAATCAGCCTGACTTGTTTTCTCTGAATCATTCTTGCCTGCTGACTCAACCTCATCTTCCACTTCTTCAGTATCACAGGACCTCTTCTTCCTCTCACAGACACCAGTGTGTTCTTCTTCGAGTACTGCTCGGATGCATTCAATAATAGGCGTCTCTGTGCCGGAGCGCCAGATTGGTCAGAAAACTTTTGTCCTAGCCTGTCAGAAGAGGGCAAGCGGCTTCTGCCCCCCCGCCCCCCATGCCACCCTGTGGCTGTATATGCGGCCACCTCCTGACCCCTCCCCGGTTTCATTTCTTCCGCCTTGTGCGTTGGATCTGGAACGTCCACTCCTTGCAAACGCAAGCAGCCTGTCCTCCTTCTATAAGCTTTTCGCCCGAGTGGGAGCACCTCTTCATGGACATAGTTCCACCGTAGGAGTCTTCCAGCGTCGGGCCAGAACATCGTACAAACATGCCAGGGTTCAAACCCTGAGCTGAGTGCGGCAACGCCTTCCCTCGGGACGACCCCTATGGGAAGTGGCTCCGGTGCCTAGGCAAAGAGCACCTGGTCTCAGCCTGTTCTCTGTGTCTCTCCTTCAAACCCCGGACCACCAAGGAGAGGGAACAAAGGCACCATGTCCTAGCCTCTGAGAAGGCTCGGCACTCTCCCCCTGAGGCTTCGGGTTCCCACACGGTGCCGAGGCCCAGCTCAGTACCAGAGCCCATGCGGCACCACACCACCGGTAACAGCTGCCACACTACCTCGGTGCCAACTCCAACACCGTGGTGCCAGCCCGGCACCCCAGCATCTTGGCACCGTTCAAGGGCACCGCCATCCTGGCAAAGCCCAGTCCTGCCAGCACCCGGCTCGCCTTGGCACCGATCACCTTCATCCCCGGCGCCACTGGCGCACCACAGTCCAACACCACTGGTGCTGAGTTCACCCCGGCACCGGCAACTATCACCCATGGCACCGCAGGCTCAGTACAGTCCAGTGCCGAGGGAGCGAGAGCCATCCCTGCCAGGCAGCTCCCCTCCCTGGGTGAGGACTTGCCTTGGGCCCGCTCAGGGTCTCTATTGGTGCTGTCAAGCCCGGAGGTGCTGGAGACCGCTCAGGCCCTCCTCCTGCTTCCCACACCACCCTCTCCAACCCCCATTAGACAGGACAAGCCAGCCTTCATCTCCTAGGCCAGGGTACTTCGTGGGCATCATCACTCCCCCTCACCGCCTAGCCCTCCATCTTCTACTCCACAGGGTCTCGGTACTGTAGGGCCATCCCCATGGCAACATATTACTCTACCCTCACCAGTACCACCCATGGAGTCTCGAAGCCCTTCCCCCATCTCAAGCCCAAAGGGCCATCGAGGGGCTCCAAGCGACCCTGGCGCCGCAGTTCAGCGCCATTGCCTTTCCACTTTCGCCCACAGGAATGGTCCCCCCGGGAGATCCCTTATCCCCCACCAAGACCTCCTGGTACCGGCCTGTCCCCGGCACCGGGCTCCTATACAGGCAACCTGTTGGCACATTTTGATTTGTTGCGCCAGGCTACGGCCCATCTAGGGATGGAGGTACAGCCCTCTGCTCCCCCCCCCAGATACCCTGTTTGGCCCAGCCTTTGCCTTGGCAGAGCCCCTGACGGTCCCACTCCATCTGAGCGTCTGGGACCTAACATCTTCCCAGTGGCAGAGTCCAAGCTCTACTGCCCCAGTCTCAGACATGGTGACTTTCAAGTACTGGGTCTCCGAGTCAGACTTTCCTTCCCTTGCCAATCACCCAGTCCCCCCGATGTACATGGTACAGTTGGCGCTAGGCCTTCTAGCAACCCCATCCCGCCTTCCAGGGAAGCCAGGGAACTGGACTTCTTGGGCTGTAAGGTCTACTCCTCCTCAGCCTTTCAACTGAGGGTGGCAAATAATCAGGCCCTAATCAGCAGGTATTTGCTGGGCGTGTGGGAGTCAGTTGCAAAGTTCTGACGCTTGCTCCCACCAGAGGCCAGAGAGGAGTATGACGTGTTTTTAGAGGAAGATAGAATAATTTCTCAAGACCTCCTCCTCTCAGCCCAAGACGCGGTAGATACAGCTGCCCGCACTATGGCCTCGGCAGTGACTATCTGCTGAGTAGCCTGACTCAGGGAGGCTAGGGTGCCCCCTACTGCTCAGTAGGTGGTCCTTGACCTGCCCTTTGGAGGGGATGTCTTGTTCTCTCCTGAAACCCTGACTGTGGTCGGCACTGCACGGGACCCTAGGGGAGAGGCCAAGTACTTTGGCCTCCTCCCATTGGGGTTGCTTCCCCCCACATAAATCTCTTGGGGCGAGGACTGCTCCCTATAGATGACCGGGCGGCTGGAGGCAAACCCTCTTTCCCCTCCACCACCATCTTCTCATTCCCACAGTGTTTAGGAACTTCTTCTCTCCCTCCTTTCACGTGCAAGGAAGGTGTCTGCCCAATTGGCTGCCATCCCACTCCCTCGACATCTGGGATATGATGGAGTTTCTAGTGTACAGTCAGAGTGGACAACTGATACTCCTTTCCCTCCTTTTGGGGGGGAGCGAGGAACTCGTCGGGACCTGCCCCGCCTCAATACTACGAACAGGGGCAAACTAGTTTTGGCCATACCCCTTCTCCCGCTCTTGGGTGGATGCAGGCCATGCCAACTAGGCCCTTCTAAACTTTCATTTCATCTATACTGAGGCCACTCCTAGACATTCTCAGCAGCTGCTGCTTCAGGCACTTACAGTAGATCCGCCCCCGCCCTTTCCCCTGCCTTCAGGTACCCACCGACCGACAACCCCTGCGCTTGTAAGCAGCAGGACCGACCTTGCCAGGGACAAGAAGCACGTCTTGTAGAAGCTCCAGCCATTGCTGCAGAGGCTCCGACACGTGCAGACACGGCGCTTATCCAGACGCAGAACCGTTCCTGTTTACCCGACTGTCCTACATCAGGTAGAATCCATTCTCATCCCTGGGTTGGGGAGAGACACATCCTCCCCCTGCTAACATATGGTCAATACACTGGCTAGGCCAGCTCTGCTGGGTCTTCAGACCCCTCTATGATAGCTGAGACCCTCCACTACCTTACCCGCCAAGGGGGATATGTTCCACAATTATCATGGCAGACCTTGTGCTCCAGCAAAGGCCAAGGCAAAGCAGCCCAGCCCCTGCCACCCTATATCCTCCCTCCTTGGCAGAAATGGAGGCTCTGTAACAACCCCCTCTCCTTGTGGGCACTCTTGGGTATCAGGACACCCTATCCTGGGAGTCCTCGTCTTAGGCCTACCCCACAAGTAAGCAGTGGTAAACCCTGCTCATATTTTCTCCTCCCTCCCTCCTCTCCGCCCACGAAGCAGAAACCTAGCGTACCGATCTTGGAATCTTCCAGACAAGGGAGCTTAAAGGGATGGAGTCAATGCCACTTCTCCATGGCAAGAGAACAGCAATGGGAGAATGTATCTTGCGCCTCCCACACTAGTGACTGCTCTCGTGGCACTGGCTCCCTAACGTACCCAGGCACAACACTGCACTCCTGGTATGGAGGCTTCGCCACTGGGTTGCTTGTACCTGCCCCCCAGCCCACCTTGCCTTAATTGTACGTATTTTGGCCAAAGGCACTGCTCCTTGGCCATACAGCGTCCCGTTACACCTGTAGGGGACCTGTGTTTGAGACCATGAGTCATCCCCATGTGATGCTGGTATGACTTCACCAGGACCGTTGCTCCCTCACCTTTCTTGAGGGATCAGCTATATATATATATATAGATAGATATAGATATAGATATATACACATACACACACACACACACACACACACACACACATATATATAATAGATGCAGGAAGTCAGGTTTGACTATCCTGTTTCCGAAACACTCAGAAATCCAGAGGCTTGTATTTTCCGTGAGGAATGCCACCCAGACATTTCTCCAGCTGGAGGGTATCCCCTTCGTTTGATTCTCCAGCCCTGGGTACCTCTGTAATACAGTGATTGACACTCCATGAGTAGCCTCACTTCCTGGGCAGTCAGAAGGTGACCTCTCCTTCCTCCGGTCACCCATAATATTGGGGGTAATTCTGCCCCACCATGTCCTTATCCCTGGTGCACATGTATGTGCACCATAATTGTGGCAATATCCTTCCTTGGCAGTGCCCTAGGCATCCGAGATCATATTCATAGCACCAGATCTCTAACAGCCCTATGACCTCCCTACCGAGTGGCCAAGTGGTGGCTTTGCTTTCGTTTCCCGCCTTCCCTTCTCCCCTTCTTAATACATTTCCTGTTTTCCAGACAAGTCCCACAGTATCCTTCCAGTGGCACCCTGGATTCCGGTACTATACATGGCTGGTCATGTGCGCTTTGTGTACTAACTTGAGGATCTTTGGCCGGCAGGCCATGTACCACTCATCGCACTACGTTCAGCTTTCAGCCTTCATTGCACTGGCTTGAAGTGTCTTCTCTCGGACCCTTCTCGATTGAACCCAGGGGTCCTTAACCCCCAGTGCTATTATGTAACTTAACTCCTTCTCCCTCCGACCAGACTCCTTAGGGCTGGTCGTGGCCAGTTTAGGGGATAGGTTCATCCCCCCTACAGCTACCTTTGTGGCTCGCAGCCATTAAGGCAAGGCTGTGACCCCTTGGCTCCCGGCTTGGGCCTCAATCTGCCCAGTTTATGGGATAATTTCCATCACTGCCATCATTCCTGTGAGGGCCCCAGCCACCATGGCTAGCCTGTACCCCTTTGGCCTCCAGCATTTTCCTCGCAAGCTCACGCTGGAGGGCTCTATGGCCAGACATGTATCCTCTGGTCTCCTCGCCTTGTGCTATACCACTTAGATAGAGCAGCTAAATGTACCCCTCTAGGTTATCGTGTGCGTTTTTCATCCTCGTTCTGGTGACCTTGGTCCATCCTGCCTTTCTTGGGTTGGCCCACATTATCGGTTCTTCTGGGTGAGGCCAAGAGCCTAGTTGGTCTCTTGGGTCCTGTTCGACCCTTGTTCGCTAGGTTTTCCCATCTGGGGTGTTTTTGCTCTGCTGAAGGCAGAAGAGCCAACTCTACCCACCATCCATCTGCATCGCTAGTAGTCACCTACTACTGAATGCATCCGAGCAGTGCTCGAAGAAGAACAGTGGGTTACTCACCAGTAACTGTCCTTCTTCAAGATGGGTGGCTCGGATCCATTCAGGTCCCTCCCCTCCATCCCCGCATCTGGAGTTGGCAACTCCAAGGAACTGGGGAGGGGTCAGGAGGCAGTCATATATATAGCCACTGGGTGGCGTGAGGGGTGGAGGCTGCCTACCCTCTCCTGACAGGCTAGGACAAAAATTTTCCAACCAATCCGGTGCTCCAACATGGAGACACCTATTACTGAATGGATCCGAGCAGCCCATCTTGAAGAAGGACGGTTACTGGTGAGTAACCCACTATTTCATGTCATATCACAGAGTAAAATGTAAGGACTTCAGTGTTTTCCTTAGTGTGCATGTGCATGGTTTACCATCTTCAGTGCATTTCCCATGATGCACCTTAAGCTTGTATCTTTCCTGAAGTATATTCCAAACTGAATAGTAAAAATAAACCATATGTAAACAAACCACACCAATTCACCTTAAGAAAGATATATTATGGAAATATGAATGTCTTCAAACCTCTCACAAACTATATTTCTCATCTGCCTAGGAAATGTTCTCTATTGTATGGAACCAATTACTCTAGACAAGTCACAAACAGAAGCAAAGGAGTACCGTGATCACTGAGAAATGATGAGCACAAGAATGCAATTGTGATTCACAGGTAAAATTTAGTGTTCAGTGGTCCTTAAACTTGTATTTTTACAGGGAATTGTGGTTTAGTGTCATAGCATGCTGGAATACAACTAAAGATTTATATTTTCTGTGCTTTTATACTACGGACACTATTTAAGTGTTCATATTTTTCAAGTTACTACAGTGCCTTGCGAATTATCCCATCTTTGCTTAGAATACAGCTGTGTTATTTCATACACTGTTGAATGGTAATAATTAGCAAACACTGAGAATCTAAGGGGTACCACTTTACTTATTAAGGAATAATTAATGAACGGGTTCCAGTGTTAAACATAATACTTCCCTTTATGATTAAAAGAAAAAAATCATGTAACTCACACATATGACCTGGTTAAAGGTGGAATGTGAACCTACTAAAGAGTTATAACATAACAGTGTTACAACAGAAGCTTTTAGTTCCTGGAGACAATATGTTTCCTTGTTATTCTACCTAAGAGTTCAGGACTTTTAAACCACAGGCAGGATTCTGAGAAAGTAAGTAGAGGGAAACATAACAAAGGAATGGTGGTTAAGGCTTTTTGATGCTAATAATCAGTTCTTCAAGTGTTTTGAACAGTTTCAGGGTGAAGGGCATGAGTGTAAGTTGTTTGGGGACTGAATGGATTAGCATTTTAGGAAGAATAAAATCAAGGGCAACGGAGTGTGAAAAAACCTAAAACATTGCTGTGGGGATGAGAAAGAACAAAATAGCAAAATACAAGAGAATCTCTTTTAATCAGAATATTAGGTACAAGAGATAAGTCAGGACTGAGGTGGATTGAGAGAATGTGAGTGGATCATTCCCCACTCTTTATTGTGGATTTCTGGAAGCCCATAGGAGGGAATAATTCTTACTGAGATTTAGAAGGGTTGTTGGACTCCCTTCAGAAGGTGTATGATGTCAACTGGGATCTCCCATTACACATCTGTCACAAGTCTTCTAAGAATCATCAGGTTCAATCGTGGTTTCTCTCAAGTTCTAAGATAATTTTTAGCATCCCTTCTCACCTGACAAGTGTAATCTTAATTGTTGGATGTCAGAACCAACTAGAAGTTAAAGAGGCCACTAAAGATGTGGTAGGCTCTCAAGAGATTACCTAAGGGTTATATGGCTAGCCACTGATTAGTGCCAGGGGTGTCACTGGCCCAGGGAGGGACCTGGGGCATGGGCCCAGGCCCTGCCCCCGGCCCTGCCCCCTGGCCGGGGACAGGGCCAGAAGCTGCCACACCACCACGGGCGGCTAGGCCCTGCATCCCCGGTGGGGACGGGGACAGAAGCGGCTGTGGGGTCCCACATCCCCGGCCGGGGACGGGGCTGCTGCTGGCAGCTGGGCCCCGAATTCCTGGCCGTGGGCAGCCAGGCCCCAGATCCCTGGCCACGGATGGGGCCGCTGCTGCTGCAGGCTGCCAAGCCCAGATTCTCCGCCACGGCTGCAGGCGGCCAGGCCCTGGATCCCCAGCCGGGGATGGGGACGGAAGTGGCCGCGGGTAGCCAGGCCCCGGACTCCCCGCCATGGCTGCGGGTGGCCAGGCGCCAGGGATGGGGCCAGAAGTGGCTGCGGGCAGCTGGGCCCTGGACTCCCTGCTGTGACCGCGGGTGGCTGGGCCCCGGACACCAGCGCTGAGATTCGGGGCACATGCCCTGGGTGCCCAGTGCCAGCAACGCTTCTCATTAGTGCCACTAAGATCTGAAGGAGGAATCCAATGAGCCTCTCAAAACTCACTGGATTTTGTTTCACCAGAAGGAGCTTCGTAGGACCTGAGATTCCTAGGGTTTATAGCAGGAACCAACTGCTTCCTAAAGTGCTGCTGGATGTCTGGGACCTTACTGAGATTCATCTTTGGCACAAGGTTGAAAAAGAATGCTGGATTTACATTTTTCTGTACATAACTGACTTTCAAAAATGCACAGCATTGGTTTAACTGATCTCTTTAAAGTCAACGGCTGAACTCTCATTTACTTGAAGGAGAACAGACTCAGTGCAGTTTGGGAATTCCTAACTCAAATTGTTATGGTGATGGAATGTCCTCGAATTCTCATGAAATAAGAGAGAGGGAGAAAATAGGGGAAAAGTAGGACATTAAAGTGAAAGGGAGCTGCCTCAAATTCTCATTAGAGTGTCTTGCATATATTAACAAACAAAGAGTCTGGAGGTACTTCTAAAGACTAAAATCATTTTTATTGCATGAGCTTTTGTGGGAGAAAATCCCATTGCATCAGACACTTGAAGATGGGAACTTACAGAATGGGAGCAAAATAAATGCAGGGAAGTCTAAGTCATAGGATCTGGCCAGGCTGTAACAGAAAATTAACCAGTTGTTAGGATTCAGATAGTGTAGGACAGCAGTGGGTGGGTGGTTGGCGGGGGAACAAGTAAAGCAAAATTAACTGTGGTAATGGGAAAACAACTCTTAATCATTATTCAGTCCTGAGTTCTCTTCCCATTACCACAGGTAATTTAGCTTACCTTGTCCCACACCCACCTCTCTGCTAATTGCTGTACTGTGCTGTTTGAATCCTAACAACTGCTTTGATTTGCTGTTACAGCCTGACCATATTCTATGACTTACACTGCCCTGCATTTATTTTGCTCCCATTCTGTAAATTCCCCATCTCAAAATGTGTGACAAAGTGGGATTGTCTCCCATGAAAGCTCACATGATAAATAAATTTGTTTGTATTTAAAAGTGCAACCGACTCCTTGTTTGTTTTGCTGGACTAGACTAATGTGGCTACCTCTTTGGAACTTTGCCTTTATTAAGCCAATGAATTAAAAATTCCTTTGTATGAAGATGCAGATTTTATAATTTGAATAGCAAACTTTGAATATGATGATGACATTCTTTACTGAAGACATTTGAGGGACATGTTGTTGTGTGCTTAACTGTTTAGTTTCTTATTTTTTTTATTTTTCTATTTAGCTTAATTTAATAGAGCAGATTTCTAAATATGTTGGGGGGTATGAAGGAGGAAGTCCAAAGTTAGCGTACATGATCATGATAATTTTAGTGATAAACAGTGGTAGTTAAGAGTAAATAAAAACTACATGAACATTTTTTTAAAAAGTGTAAATTTGGACAGCCTTCATCATTCTCCTTTGCCCCGTAGTCCAATTATTATTACTACCTTGTTGTTGTTTAAAACACACACAAAACTTTAAAGTAAAGAGAAGATTGCAAGTTCCAAAGGGATAGCTGTGTTAGTCTAGTTCATCAAAACAAGCAAGGAGTCCTGTGTATTCTTAAAGACTTAGAAATTTATTTGTTGCATAAGCTTTCATGGGAGAAAATCCAACTTCAGACACTTTGAAGAAAATTGCAGATATGCAGTAGCATGAGTGCATATTACTTTCCTAGCACAGGTAATTTAAAAAGCACATTAAAAAGGAGGAAACAGAGAAATGGAAGAAATTATAGAGAAGAACAGATATTCAGAGTTAAGGAAGCCAGTCCACATAAATTCTGCCAAATAGCATGGCTTTCAGAAAGTCAACAACTCATATGAACATAGCTATCCATAGCATATAGTCTCATTTTATCAATCACCACACAAATTTCTATGCCCTCACATTAAATGAATAGAGGTTGGGTCTCCCCACAGCCTTTTTCATGTTCACACTCAGTACCATCAGTATATTTTAGAGTTTCTTAATTAGATAAGTAGGACAAGAGCATTGTGTCCTGCTAGCTCCTAAAGACTTTCAGCAATTCATAGGACATGTTCTGTACCACAAAGAGAAGAAAGAGGTCCTAAAGTTCTGTGTGTCAGTTAATTGCACAGCTGTTAAATAAAGAGCTAGCATATCTCCATACACAAACCTTTCAAGTGTGATGGGGTGTCTACCCTGCCCTGATCAGGACTGGGTTAAAATGGCCCTGGCAGTGACAGTCAATTGGCAGGAGAGCCAATCAGAGCTCAGGAATTCTGTATAAAAGGAAGCTGCTAGGCAACCCAAAGTAGTATCTTGTAGGAGCTCAGAAGAGTCAAGTGTAGGATCCTGAACAAAGCAGTGGCTGACCTTGGGGACTGAGTGGAGCCAAGGGTTGTGGAGATGGGGGGCGCTGTGGGAAAGCAGCCCAGGGAACACTGGCACTGACTTGGGGGAAAAGGCAGTGCAAGGCACTGCACACAGGGTCCCCAGTCCAGGGATCAGCATAGTTGGTGGGCCCTGGTTCTTCACTGCTTCCCCCACTCGATTGTACAATGTTGGTGATGAACTGCGACAGCCAGTGATGGAAGTGGCAAAGCTGGGACAGCCGAATCCCTGAAGTGGGAAGAAAACTGGTTGTGGCTCAGCCGGGAGGACTGAGGCCCGAAGAAAACGGGGTGGGTCTGGACAGAACTAAGGAGGCCCATCTTTGAATGTTGAGAGAGAGTGATGAAGCACAGGTTGAGGACAGGGTGCCCGCTTCAGCTACTTCCCAAAACAACATCAGGAGGTGCCATCTGGCAGGGCATGCTGCCAGCTTGTTGCAGTGAATTATAAAATTAGAGCATTTATATGGCTTATATAGAAGATATAGTTTTATCATATGATAATACTTTTTCCATTACATTAGTAATTCTGGAGCATGTTAAGCAGCAGCTGGTAAATTTAGACACTTTAATGTCAGCCAGTCTGAATACCTTGCACAAGTAGTTTTAAAACACCTAGATAAAGATCTTGCTGGACCATTAATGCTAATTTTCAAAAAATCTTGAAACCCGAAGAACATTTCAAAAGACTGGAAGAAAGTTAATGCTATGCCAATATTTCCACTGAAACGTTACTTTCATCTTTATTTTTTTATGTGACTATATAGAAAGTACTTCAGTGACTAGGACAGCTAATTTTTCACCACCAAAAAGCATGTGCATTTTTTAAAAACAAACAAACAAAAAAACATAAAGAAAGAATGATTGAGCATGCCCGAATGCTCTCAAATCTCTCTTTAAGTCATATACTAATTATCGTCATTAGTGATTGATTTATTGAAAGTCAGATGGATTAGATGAGGTGAAATTTAGAATTGTAGAGGCACAGAATTACATTACTATTGATAAATACATTTTAAGTAATCATTAAGCTTTTAGCAATCTAAGTATAGTATGCTTATTCATTTGAAGTGAGGCTTAAGCCTTTGAATTCATTACATGCTTATTTTTAATATCAAGCAATAAAGAGTTGTCCCATTTAGTGATATGCCCTTGAAACTTTAGGGATTAATAGCACAATTTAATTATATTTAAGCAAAACATTAAATAAAACTACTGGCATCAACTGCCAATCTAGTTGTTAAGAAACAGTTGTTTTAATTTCCATTGAAGACAACATTTTATATGACCAATATTTTACATTTAATAAAACTGAATTCAGCTTCAGGTTTGTTTGTTTTGTTTTGTTTTTTTAACTCCTGCTACCAGTGACTGATGCAGTGATTGATAGATTGACACCAACTTCATGAGTGTACTGAGATAATCCTATAGAACCTCTTCTAGTAGAGCTCTGGCCTTTAGATTAGCCGTTCTAATCCTATCAATTTGCCCATGTACTTGTAAAGAGCATACAGTGTTGAGCTATCCCTGAATGCTAAGGGCAGTAAAGAATCAGATTAACATTGGAATCAATTGAGCCAGAAAAAAGACCATCATATGCCCTCAATTTCTCTCCAAATGCTCCTCAGCCCCTTTAAAGGGTAAGGTTTGGGAGCAGCTTTCTCATCTGAAAAGCAGTCTTTTGACAGTGGTTAAAACTGCTTTAAAATACAGCTGGGGCAAACAAAATAAAAAGCAATTTAGTGTGGTGGCTAATAACCTGACCAGAATCTTGTGATAAAGGCAAACAGAGGAAAGCCAAATGAGATCAAGTGAGAAGATAGGAGGAGGAGAGGGATAGAAAAATGGAAGAAATTCGAGCAGGACAAAAGGAGAAACAAAGAATATAAGAAAGGAGGAGAAAATGAAAAAAGGAGAAATCCTTTAATAATGTTGATCTGCACTGATATTTTCAACCTATACTGACAATGGATTTTTTAAGGTCATCAGGTGTTTCTTTTCTATGTTCATTTTTGCTGAGTTTTTTTTCCATATATGTTCAAGTAAAACATTAGAACCTGTAGTGTTCAAATGGATTCAAAATTAAACAAAACAAATTATTTGATAAATTAAACATTGGATTGATGTTAATGTTGTTCATTGACCCATCATAGACTCAAGAGGCAAAAACATTCAAAATTCAATATTCACAACCATTCATCCTCAGCACCTTTTGTTTATTAGTCTTTTGACACATGTAGAAGCTCCTATTATCCTCACACTTAACACATCTACAGTCAACAGACCGTTTAAGAGGTAAGGTGGACACTACAGCCACATTTTGAAGGTTCATGCTCTGATGCTTACTTCATCATACACTTAGGAGTGATCATCAGCTACCTGAAGCTGCATTTAATCCTCCAGATAAGAATTATAATTAAATGGGACAAACTGAGGCACTCTTTAGATTTTACTTCAATTTTAATTAGGCAGAATTCCCACTGGGTGATGGTAGATTTGCTGGAGTAAGACCTAAGCAACAATGAGCAGTGGCTTCAAGATCTAATTTGACAGAGAAAGAACTAGACATGTTTCTCTTTTTTTACCTAATACAGTGTCATCAATAGCATGAGAGCTTGTTTAATGCTACAAAAGAGCAGAGAAATAGCTCCTTGATACAGTTTGCAGGATTTCAGAAACACTTAGCTACTTGCCGAGTAAATTACTTTAGCATGATTTGCCTATAGGTGATGCGATGGTGTATAAAACTTGCCTCCTTTCTATTCTGTTGTATATGGTGAATGGTGCCACTGCCAATACCACAAAGCAGAACAATTCCTCAAATTACATTATGTCCCTACCACACCCAGGGCACCCTGCTCTCTTCAGTAAAATAGCTAATCTATTTTACTTCCTTTTCCATCCCCATTATCACATTGTGTTTTTTCCTCAATTTGGTACGTTAGGCACTGCCTAATATGAGCAAGCTGGCCAGGGATATGAACCAATCAAGAATCAAAGAACTAGTCATTTCCTTAACTCCACCCAGTACTACCACAAAAGCTTTTTCTCAAAAAATGAGTGAATCTTAAGTGAGAAGAGTGTATTTTCACTATCACAGCATTATCACTATCATTCAATGAATCTACCAACTGACTAATCCCACAGAGAAGAAAGTTAGTTGCTTTGGAAACTGTCTAGTTTTTATAATGATTCAAATCTTCTGGGGAAGGGGGGAAATCTCAGAGCAGTCTCCCTTACTTATGAGAAAATAAGAAGGAAATCGTAACTGAAAAGGAATTTCTAGAAAATGTTCATTGAGGATCCAACCAATACAACAGTGTGTAACAGCATCCTCTCTTTGCCTTCAGTCAATATCAGCTTGCTAGCTTTAAAGCCTGCCTCTAGGGGCAACAGACCTCAGCAATGCTCTTACAGTTTTTTTATCCTGCAACCAAGGGATGAGTTGAAAAGCTTGTGGCCCTCAGTGCAGGGCAGCAGCAGGAGAGATCATCTGATTCACTGTGTGGGGAAAAATGTGCTAATCAGATACTTATCCAGCACTCATGGTTGTAGATGTTCCACGCTGGTGGCCGGTCGCGAGGGCGCCTCCTTCAGGCGGTGAAGGGGAGTTAGTCGGGTTTGCGCCCTCCCGCCGACCGACAGAATGTCTCTGTAGGCTCACACAAAGTCCTGAAGCCCCGGCCCCCAGGCAGGGCGGGCAGCTACAAAGTCCTGGAGCCCCAGCCCCCAGGTGGGGCGGGCAAGTACAAAGTCTGGAGCCCCGGCCCCACACGGGGTGGGCTAACACAAAGTCTGGAGCCCCGGCCCCCAGGCGGGGTGGGCTAACACAAAGTCTGGAGCCCCGGCCCCCAGGCGGGGCGGGCGAGTACAAAGTCTGGAGCCCCGGCCCCCAGGCGGGGCAGGCGAACACAAAGTCTGGAGCCCTGGCCCCCCAGGCGGGGCGGGCGAGTACACAGTCTGGAGCCCCGGCCCCACACGGGGTGGGCTAGCATGAAGTCTGGAGCCCTGGCCCCCAGGCGGGGCGGGCGAGTACAAAGTCTGGAGCCCCGGCCCCCAGTCGGGGCAGGCGAGTACAAAGTCTGGAGCCCCGGCCCCCCAGGCGGGGTGGACGAGTACAAAGTCTGGAGCCCCGGCCCCCCAGGCGGGGCGGGCGAGTACAAAGTCTGGAGCCCCGGCCCCAGGCGGGGCGGGCGAACACAAAGTCTGGAGCCCCGGCCCCCAGGCGGAGCGGGCGAACACAAAGTCTGGAGCCCCGGCCCCCAGGCGGAGCGGGCGAACACAAAGTCTGGAGCCCCGGCCCCAGGCGGGGGAAGATGGGGGAGGGAGACGCAGGCCCACCCACTCCACTGCGTCTCAGCCCAGGGCCCTATACAGGGGCAAGGTGGCTGACCACCGGGTCAGCGGGGCAGCCTCCGAAACACGCTGCCCAGGAACACGGCCCACCATCCTGCCCTCCCGGGGCTACTTCCTCCCCCTGTCCTGTCCTCCCGCCCGGGGTACCTACTTCCGCAGAGGGTAGCCGTCTTCAGGGTCCCCTTCATAGCAGGCCTATGGGACCCCGGCAAACCCCTCCGTGTCCATGGGTGGCAGGTCGGGATACTCCGATGGTTCCTCTGCCAGGGACAGCTCCTCCAGGTCCTGGGGCCCATATGGGACCAGCCTCTCCTCCTCAGCCAAGTGTAGCTCCTCCAGGTCGCAGGGGCCTGAGGCAGGGGGCAGCTCCTCTTCTATGGAGGGCAGCTCCTCTAAGTCACAGGTCTGGCAAGGGGTTAGGCCGTCCGCTTCCCTGCATCCCCGGGTCGGGCCCGAGTGGGGAGGTTGCAACAGGGCCCGACAGCCCCTTAAGGGCCCGCCCCAGTCGGCCACCTCTGGGCTTCCTTCCCAGTCCCCTGGTCTGGGGAGGCTGGGTGGGCCGTAGCACCGGGCGATCCAGGAGCCAGGGCCTCGCTGGTAGGCCTGGCCCTGGCCTAGCCTGGCTTGCTCCCTCTGGGCCGGCACGTCCTTTCCCCTCTGGAGCTCAGGCCCAAATGAGCTCCCAGCCTGTGCTCTTATACTGACCCTTTCTGCTCTGGCCACGCCCTTCCGTTTCCGGGGCTGAGCCCTTGCTGTTCCCTGGCCTGGCCAGCGGGGGCATTCAGGGAGTTCCTTCAGCCTAGGCTCGGAGACAGGCCCCAGTGCCAGTCTACAATGGTATCCCATTAGGCAGGAACTGACATTGAGACAGCAGGTGTCTGTGATCCTGTCCCTCCAGCAGCAGCTCAAACTATCTACCCTTGCTTACTCTTTCACAGTGTATGTTGATCCTTCCTCTTTCTTTCATGTGTGATCTTTCTGATGCTGGCATCAAACACACAAAGTCAACTTTCATAACCATTACTTTCCATGATAAAGCAAAGCCCTCCACTTGAGCAGTGTTGGGTACTGTACATTAGCAAAGATATGGACAAGTTTGATGGAATCCAGAGAAGAGCAACAAAAATGATCAAAGATTTAGAAAACATAAGGAAACTTCCTCACTGGAAAAAAAAAAGTTAGTGACTAAAACTCATGATATTTCCTAGCCGATGATTTTCATTTAGAATATGAACTCAAGTCCAGTTTACATGGAAAAAAAGACTACACATACACAAAAGGGATTCCACTCTTTGTTAGTAAACCTGGCAGAATTGAACCTGTGTAAAGAGGAGATCTGATCCAGGCCTGAAGATCAAATTGATGAGTTGAAGTTAGGAAGGTCAGAAAGGAGTTCTTTGTTTTTGTTTACTATCTGTGTGATCTCTTGTATCTACAAAGATAGATACAGACCTTTGACTGTAGGCACCTAACATGTAGAAGTTATCTTATCATTATCAAGGGCTGTGTTCACACAGCCCACTTATTTCAAAACAACAGCGGTTGTTTCAAAATAAGATTTAGGCTGTTCACACGACGCATGGTTGTTTCGAAACAACGCCGTTGTTTCGAAACAAGTTAAACCCCATGCAGGGACGAAACAATGCCATGCGAGCATGTTGTTTCGAAACAACAGTAACTTGTTTTGAAATAACTGTTGCGTGAACCTGCTATGTCACTTTGAGCTTTTTTCCTTAATTCGAATTAACAAACTGTTAATTCGAATTAAGTTATTTCGAAAAAAGGTATTTTGATACAAGTTGTTTCGAAACAACCGTATCGAAATAATCCCCTGTGTGTGAACACAGCCAAGGATGGCTGCTTGTGCTAAAAGAGACTTTTACAATTAAAGAACACGTTGGATAAAGGGCCCTTTCACGTGTATACAAGTGGTGTGAGGGGAGGATACAGAGAGTTTAAACTCAGTATCACATGCAGCTGCAGACCCTGCATTCACAAGAGTAAATCCACCTCAAAGATCTGGCCTCACCAACATTAGTTACCGATTGAATGTCCATCCTACAGCTGGAAATCCCTATGGTAGGAACTCCATTTGTAGCTGAAAAAAGCCATGACATTGACAAATTATTCCTCTGCTCTGCTCCCCATTCATCTCAGGATATGCCCTCCCAAATACATAAAGCCTCCACTATGCAGCGATCTGTTTCTGTCTTCTGGTCCCTGGGAAGCAGCAATATGCAGCAGAAGCATCACTACTCCTGGTGAGTATTGAGTCTTTTCTTACCCCTTCTTATGCACCTTTGATGCTTGTAGCAATTAATGGACAGAACATAGAGCCAGATATCACTTGACTAGTCAGGTTTGTTATAGTTTTCATTGGGATAGCATTTTCTCTTTCTATGGCAAGATAATCACACACTTCAAATCACAAAGCTTGATTTTTTTTTTAAATATGACCTAGAAGCACAAAGAAATTAAATAAAGATTCTGGTATAAAATAGAAAAGATAAAGCTCAGCATCCCAATAAATGGGGGGGGGGGGACGACTTGTATTTTGTTCTTCAGTAGGTATGATCCTAAACAATATCTTGAATGTGCTCCTTAATCTTTAGATATTAAAGAATAGGTAATGCATTTTTGGTTTAACTATGAATTTCCTCATTTTTGCTGGTTGTGACAGACCATTAACTTTTTAATGTATTTTTATTATGTGAGCTAATAAAATGGATCTGTCGAGGAGTCGAGGAATGCTAAAATGAATTCCTTTATTCAGAGAGCACAATGAACAGACAAAGATATGAATGGAAGATGTGAAGGATACACTTGCTATCAGAAATAGTACTAACTACCATCATTATCTGATAGTATCACACAATAGCTGCTTCTTTTTCACTGTGTTCCTAGAACTATGGACATATTTTTACTGTTCTTCTGGTGAAAATCTGAAAGGTCAAGAAGAAAATTGACATCTTATGAACATTTCTGCTATAGTCAGTTGTTTGGCACTGCATTGCAAATGTGAACTTATGAAGAAGTTCTCATTAGCAACATACAGTTCAGGGCCCTAGCAGTAAAACAAACAAACAAATAAAAAATTCTCTTATCTCACATCATATTCTTAGCGCATGTGAAGTATTATGAAATCTACAGTAGTTATTTTAATGATGCACTGAACTATGCGCTTGATTACTCTCATTTCAGGACAACATACCTATAAATTAAATATCTGATTATGCAAAACCTGTATTTTACATATATTATGTATATATCTACCACCCTTTATAATCATTCTATATAAAACTAAGTGAATGAAGCACTAGGGTTTTCAATCCCATCTTTCAGTCTATAACAAAGAGGGAAACACCAAAAGCACTGCCAAGAATGTTTTAAGGAAGAAATGTTAGAGGTGCACAAACTGGCTGAAAAATCAAACTGGGGGGAGGGGGAGGAGTAGCCAGGCTCCTGAAGGGCAAACTTATGAATTTTGAAACCAATGTGTCTACCTGGAGTTTCAGCATAAATATATTATTTACTCATGACTAAAACAAAAATTCAAAAAGAAAAATGAATCTGGTTCAATGATTCAGGGTATTTTTTGATGCAAGGGAACTAAACAGTATTTTTATATTAAAATATATATATAAATAAGGTTAAATTGAAAGAATATGTTACTGATGCATCACACCACTGTGAACCTTCCTGTGGCCATTAGGTACTTATATATGAAGGTAGTGTAGGTTCTTGGACTCTGCTCTGACAAACCAGGCATTTTGGATGACAGGTCTTCTTTGTGTTTGTGCCATCTTGATTGGTAATATGGTTAATTTAGAAAAAAATAACATCACAGGAACCAACAACATGCTCTGGAAGTGATTTGAAATTGGTAAGCAACAGCAGCTTTGATATTGATACTTCCTTTCTTTCTCCTGACTGACTGAGGCCTTTCCAGAGAATCCCTGCTCTTCTCTCTTCAGCCTTCCCCATTCCCTTTTTATTTGACTAGCCTAAGATGAAACATGAGAAGATTCATGGTCCATGGAAAATCTGGAAAGGTCAATTGAAATGTAAGAAATTCATTTTGTGGGGATGTCAAATTCCATCCTGTGCCATGGCAGCACATAGAGGAAAGAAACATCTTCTGAAGACTCTCAAGCATAGGGGAGTCCTCCCATGGAATGTGACTGATGTGGCCTGATCCTATGCCACTGCCCTCCCAGACCCTGCATGAGGATGAATAAGAACTGTGTAGGGGTGTAGAAGAAGTGTGCTGAACTCTGACTGGCCCTAGGTGGTTCCTGGAAGATCATGACAAGCTACAATAAATTACACCAGTCCCCAGCTACAGAACTATGCACACAGTCTGGAAGCTGTAGTCAGCTCCCTGACAGATCCCTTTCTCTGTTGCACCAAGTAGGGACCTGGCAAAATCTGGGTGCTTATTTCTACAGCTATGGGTTTCGTGGCTGACATTTTCAAAGCTGCCTAATGAATTTTTATTTTAATTCTCATTAACAGAATCCAAATCCTCAAGGTGTCTTTATATTTAGCATCTTATATCAAACATCTTGAGATATTAAAAGGACTGAGTTTCTCTTCTAAAATCTAAGTTACCTTTTCATTTGCAGTTTTATGGATGGAATATTTTGCATGCAGTGTTCTGTTCACAGGGAACAGCTTGCATGATCAGGGCCTAATATTAGACTGTGACAGCAGATGAATCATAAAAAAGAAAGCAGGGCATTGACAATCTGGTGCTGCGTATTTAAGCAGCAATGTAATGTTGTTTTGTTTTATTTTGTTTTAGTGGTTTGTACTATTATTTCTATTTGAAGAGCCCATGGGCTCTGTTTCTGTATTTTTTAAAACTGAACTATTTGAAACAGAAATGCAAGTGGACCTCCATTAAAATCACATAGGAAACATAACGGGAACTAAGAATTGATATTATAACAAAGAAGATCTATCTTTGGAGAACAGAGATTTGCTTTCTGGTTTCTGAAACACAAATGAAAGTATTCTTTTTTAAACACAACTGAATATTGTCAATAACCTTGCTTATATGAAATGAAGTTCTGTCTATGGAGGAAGCGACAAAGCATCTTACTATTTGTAACTGCTGAAATCCCCAGAAGAATCAAGAAGGCTTCAACTCATGCCAAGTTCAGAAGTGGTCTAGGTAACAGTCTCTTCTCTAGATTGCTGCTGAGAGGAAGACTACCCTTGCTGTGGGCTCTTAAACATCTCTGAGATTTCCTAAGTCTTGTGATGTACAGCAAATCTATGTGGGAATTTGTATATTACTAGTCAGCATGAATGGGATTTTCAGAAATAATTGAGCACGGACATAGCTCTGTTCTTGCTGATGTCAATGGTCACATTCCTACTGACTTCAGTGGGAGCAGAATGTAGGACAAAGCTGACCAGTTATGGAAATCCCATCTCCTTTTTACAAGTGAAAGTATTCTCTAGAAGTGAGCCAGCATGAGACCAAAAGGCAGGAGGGTTAATACAGCAGGTGCTAATGCTCAGGGCTATTTGGAAGAAAAAAAAAACCCATGAATGATGAGGATGCAGAGAATGGAGAATATCTGTGTTGTTTCTTATTAATATTGTGCATGCCTAAACAAACAAGGAATCTGGTGGCACTTTTATAGATTAACAAGTTTATTTATCAAAAGAGCTTTCATAGGAGAAAATCCCACTTTGTTTGATGAAGTGGGATTTTCTCCCAAGAAAGCTCATGTGAAAAAGAAATTTGTTAATCTTTAAAAGTGTCACTAGTCTCCTTGTTTGTTTTGCTGGACTAGACTAGCATAGCAGCCCCTCTGAAAATTATTCATGCCTGTGTGTGTTTATGACACACAACTTGTTCTGGAGTTAGATCAAAAGGGGTCTTTTGGGGAACAAAGCATGAAAAATAAAAGTGTGCTAAAATGTGGTGCATCCCAGCAAAACCCTGACACAATAGCCAGGTTTTGCCAAGTATGAGAACCTGGAGATCAAAAGCACTGGTTGGTTGAAAGATAAGTGAGCAGGGAAGCAGTCAGCTGCAGTAGGCTGACACATTTAACTGTTTGTCAGGGTCTGCAGAAAGCAGGCTATAATTTGGTCCAAGAGATTGAGGAGCACTAAGATTAACTCATGCCTATCTTGGGACTTGAGGAGGATGCCAAAGATAGATGAGGTAGTATGATTAAAGGCCCATGCTAAATCAGTTTATCCGAGTACTATGTATTTTTTGGCAAATAAATCTTGAAGAAAGTGCTTATGAATCACTACTGTGTCACAGTTCACAGGCTTCCTGGATGACCCTCAGGGAAAAATTTTGCAAGTGCCAAGCCCATTATCTGCACGATTTGTTGGGTGTAAACTGGAGATCAAGTTGGAGAATGGTCGATCACAGGTCTCACCTCAAAGACAAGTGGAAATACAGGCATGTCACTGGAAAGGGGCCTGGACAAAGGTCTCAGAAGGAACAGTTTACTCAGTTTACTCAGGGACCTTGACAGAAAACATTATAACAAATTGACTAACAACTGTTCATGGGATGAGTGAAGATCACAGAAGTCTGTTATACAGTTTACGAAAGGCTGTTTGTGGGACATAAAATGCCCTTTACCATGCTACAAACTTTAACTAAGTTTGTACTCGGTTGCATGTTTGGCTCTAAAAATGATTTATGTCTACATAACTCATGGCTAAATCATGGTGGGTACCTCGGTTACCAAATACCACAAATGGGTTGAATTACCCTTATTGTTCCCTGAAGGCCTTTCTTAAAAGTCCCCTTGTGAAGTACCTGTAGTGTATGCTCCCTCTCTCCCACTAAAAACATTACTAAGCATAAGATGCTCAAAGGGAACAAATTTGTCATCTAGAAAACAGGATCAGAGTCTAAAGTATTATTTAATGTACTTGTCCAAAGACTGAGTGCTGGCTGAACTTTGAACCTCCTTTAAACATCCCAAAAGGAAACAAAATTATCACTTCAAAGTGTTCTTCAGGCTATATAATATGTACTTATCTATTCAGTTCTGCCAGTTTACTTCTGAGCCATATACTCATATAAGTGTTGTTCCATCCAACAGCTTTTTACTAAACCCATGTACTTAAACCAATTTTAAAATTAGTTATTTTACAATCAACACAATATACTAAATCTGGGATTACTGATGATTAATGTTCTTTACCGACAATAAACTTACAAGAATGTACCTACAGTTCAAGATGAGCTATTTTGAGGAAGTATGGACTCTTTCTATTGCCAATATTCAGACAGAACCCGGACAAAGCATAAAATGATTTTGTTTACTATTTTGAAAGGACAGAAGAACATCTTAATAGTTCATATTAAATATATTAGGTTTTTTTTTTTTCTGGAATTTGAACTGTTTCTGTCATGAAATACGACAAATATGTTGACTAATTAGCTAACAAAGTAATAACATTTGATAAAGTAAAAAAGAAATTCCAACAATGCTAAGCAAAATAAAAAGGAGACGGAATCTGTGACATTTGATTATATTGGGCAAAGAATCATAACATGGATGAACTTATTTGCTTTACAGCAAATATTTTATAGGTAAGCCCCAAAGAAATCTTGCATGGATTTGAATACTGTGTCTTGATATTTTGTGATGAAATGTAGGGCCTAAGATGGATTCATACCAGATAATTGCTTCCAACAATAATTTCTAACTGGAATAATGCCTCTTGTTCACTGATTAAAATGTCATGCTCATTCATTCACTTGTTTTTTAAAATCATAACGAAAATCTGATGTGACTCCATATTGTAACCAAAACTCCATTTTGAATTGTCCAACCTAAATTTTGCTGAAACTTCACTTAAATATGTGAACTTAGAGGGGTGTGTGTATAATGAGATCAATCTCCAACACCAGTCCATTCTGATGACAAATTACAATTACCAGCACAGCCTTAATTGTTCAAAAGCAATGCAGAGAAACCCTGCAAAAGCAAGAGGAATCCACCCTAGAAAGACAGGAAGAAAAAGCCCCATTAGGAACAAGATCACCCTTAATTGATGACTCATGCTCATATGGTACCCTGAGGCAGTGGACTAAAAGATATAAAAAGATGTGTGAGAGTGCATAGCTTTGGGTAACATTTTGCATGGCATCCTAGAGCATTGGTGCACAGTTATTAACTTACAGAGACCCCACTCTTTCTTATGGCTAGCTTCCCTGGCCAGGTAGCTGCCATGAGCTGAGAACACCAGCCATGAACTCAAGCTACGGTCACAGGCTACAGTCAGGATTGGTAATTATACATGACCAACTGCACAATGTTTTGTGTGGGTGTGTACTAGATATTAGCTATTAAATTAATTGTAGTTTTTGCATAATAAATGTGGCATACTACCTTGTCCCCATGAATAAAATCCTGCTGGTTTTCATTTTCTAAGGATGTGTCTAGACTGACGGCGGCGTGATATTCTGGGAATGATTTACAGCAACTATGAACTTGCTGTTGCACTCTGGAAGTCATCATAGCCACTCCTGCCCCCTAAAAGCAGTTGCTGAAAGCCAACTGGCAGGAGACTTGGGGCCTGGGCTCCTGCCACTGCCAGCCCAGCCCCTGATCCCTGGCCAGTGATGGGGCTGAGTGAGCTAATGGCTGCTGTGGGTGGCCTGGCATGGATCCCAGGAGAGGCAGACACCACCATGGCCAGCCCAGTCCCAGACACCTGGCCAGGGACAGGACCGGGGGAGGCAGGGGCCGCACAGCCATTTGGGGCATTGCTGCTGGGATTTGGGGCATGTGCCCCCATGCCAGGAGCCAGCTACACCCCTGCCGACCACAAACCATTTGTGGTTGGCTTCCTCTGATGTGTCCTGGTGGCTTAGAAAGTCGTTGGCTGATACGCAAGGTATTTTACGTGCCTTGTGTATTTGCCGTCAACTGCCACTGAAAATCAAGGTAAGAGTAGACTAGGGTTAAGTGTAAAATGAGAAGCATGTCTTCCAGGATTCAGAAGACAAGAGATAATGGGTTATATTCATCCTGGGTATCTGCAGTGAAATAGATTTACACCAGTGATTAATTTGGCCTAGGATATCTAGTAGTTGCAGAAGTGTAGAAGACAACATTCAGCTTTTCCTCAGTTTTTACAAGTGTTTTATAATTGCAGTAATTAACCTATCTAAAGGGGAAAAAAAGCATTGCATAGCCACTGACAGTTTAACAGTTACTACTGAACTGGGACGCAGAAAACTTCTAAGTGACTAGAAAGAAAATGTCATCTTTTCTTGCATGCCACAAAAGACACCTTTACAGAGGGTAGTCCATTCCACCCAGCTGGGAAATGATCAAGACAAAAGAACTGTTCATCACTGTCACCTTGCAACATCACTCCCACCTTCTCCTTCCAGATGAGTATGAAAAAGGCCATTAGCTGCTACAGAACCTAAGCTTTTATTGCAACAATAAAAGTTTTTTAGCCCATGTAGTTGTGGAGATATGAACCAATTTGTGAGAATAACTGATGCTATTACATTTCGGGCCTGTAAGTGGAACATCACTAATCCTGCTTCAGGCCAGGTGAAGCCGCTGTGACCCTAATCTCCCATTCCCCAGTGAATGTTGAAGTCCTGGCACTCTTTATCATGAACCAAAATAGGCAAGGGAATGAAAAATCTAGGATTCATCACCTGTCCCTAGGAGAGGACTGTTCCCTTCTTACTCCTGACTGACTGAGGCCTTCCCAGAGAATCCCTACTCTTCTCCCTTCAGCCTCCTTCACTCCATGGCCAGATTAGCCTTCCAGTCTTTTCCTCATGTCAACAGAAAATGCTCCATTTTCATTCCCCAAAGACCCCATCAGTTCTCATAGACTCATAGGTCATAAGGGACAAGTATGATCATTTAGTGTGACCTTCTGCACAATAAAAAAAAACCCAAAAAACCAAAAAACAAGGAGTCGTGGCACCTAAAGACTAACAGATTTATTTTTTGCATGAGCTTTCATAGGAGAAAATCCCGCTTCGTCAGATGCTTCGGAGATGAGTGATACAGAATAGAATGAAAATAAATGCAAGGGAGTGTAAAACGTAGGATCAGGTCATACAGTAACAGCAAATCAGAGCAGTTGTTAGGTTCAAACCCTGGGAAGCCTCAAGTCAAATTACCTTTTGCAATGAGAAAAGAACCCCTAGTCTCCTCTTCTCCAATATTCATCAGACATCAGGTTAAAGTTTTCTTCTAACTTCTGTCAACAGTCAAAACAGTTGTGATTTGCAGTTGTAAGTGGTGAAGTTCTGTCAGAAGATAAATTCCCTTAATGCCTATTGTACTAAATACATTTGCATGCCTACATCTTCCCTCTGCCTACCCCCAGTTTTAGATCATTCAGTCTTCCAGAAAAAGTACTATTGATACATCTGACCTGATATTTGGCAAAGAAAAGTCATGGTTGAGACCTAATATTTCTTAACACCTACTCATTTTAAAATCTCAAGGAAGTTTAGTAAAAATTTTAAGAAGTCTCCCCTTTTCTTCCTTTGCACTTCCTGGCTCTGGATAGGACCAAAAGCAAAAGAGCTATGGGAATGTTTTGTTTGTTTGTTTTTTCTCTTCTAGGTAGATCAGAAGGGGGGAAAAAAACCCTTTGTAAAAAGACTGCTCTCATGAGACCATCAACATAATTAAGATCTTCAGTGCAGAGTGATCTTTTTGTTCTGTGTTTGTACCTTGTAAATCACAGGGAAGTCCTGGTCAATGAGAAGGGCGCCTGGGTGATATGGTAATATAAGTAAAAAACAGCAACAATTTTGTAGACTCATAATATGTGAGTACTAAGAATCAGGGAGACTAGTATGCTTCATAAAATGTGTAATCTTTCATCTGATTCATCACTTTTTGGGGTTCGTATGTCATTGTTTACTGTTACCACTCTCAGTCAAAAACAACTGGACATGAAATCCTTATGAATTCAGCAACTGCATTTCTTTTTTAGTCCATTGCAATTCACTTCTTTTCCAGTGGGAGCTGATTGATTAGATTGTACTATAAAGTGCAAAAGACCAGAACCAGAAAATCCAAATTTTCACAAGGCTAAACAGAGTAGGTGAAGAAGAGAAAGGATGGTGGGTGAAGGAAAGGTTGCTGATGAAATAAATGGATTTAAAAGTCAGGTGAGATAATGAAGAATATGTAGTATGAATTTGGTCTAGCACTCACTGAAGTCAAAGGAAAGTAACAGTCAGCATGGATTCACCAAGGGTAAATCATGCCTGACCAACCTCATCGCCTTCTATGATGAGATGACTGGATTTGTGGATGCGGGAAGAGCCGTTGATGTGATATACCTTGACTTTAGCAAGGCTTTTGATACGGTTTCCCACAGCATTCTCATTGGCAAATTAAGGAAGTATGGGTTAGATGCGTGGACTGTAAGGTGGATAGAAAACTGGCTAGAACAATGGTTTCAGCATGTAGGAATCAATGGCTCCATGTCAAGTTGGCAGGCAGTAACAAGTGGTGTGCCCCAGGGGTCGGTCCTGGGGCCAGTTCTGTTCAATGTTTTCATTAATGATCTGGATGATGGGATAGATTGCACACTTAGTAAGTTTGCAGATGATACCAAACTGGGGGGAATGGTAGACACCCTAGAGGGCAGGGACAGGATTCAGGGAGACCTAGACAAATTGGAGCAGTGGGCCAAGAGGAATCTCATGAGGTTCAACAAGGATAAGTGTAAAATCCTGCACTTGGGACGAAAAAACCCCATGTACTGCTACAGGCTGGGGAGTGATCAGCTAAATAGCAGCACTGGAGAAAAGGACCTGGGAGTCATGGTGGATGGGAAGCTGGATATGAGTCAGCAGTGTGCGCTTGCTGCCAAAAAGGCCAATGGCATACTGGGCTGCATCAGAAGAAGTGTTACCAGCAGATCGAGGGATGTGATCATTCCCCTCTATTCTGCACTAGTGAGGCCACATCTGGAATACTGTGTCCAGTTTTGGGCTCCCCACTACAAAAAGGACATGGACAAATTAGAGAGAGTCCAGAGGAGGGCAACCAAAATGATCAAAGGGCTGGAGCACAAGCCCTATGAAGAAAGACTGAAGGAACTAGGCTTATTTAGCCTGCAGAAGAGAAGACTGAGGGGGGGATTTGATAGCAACCTTCAACTACTTGAAGGGTTGCTCCAAGGAGGAGGGAGCTCGACTGTTCTCGGTAGTAACAGAGGGCAGAACGAGAAGCAATGGCTTCAAGTTACAGCTGGGGTGGTCCAGGCTGGATATTAGGAAAAACTTCCTTACTAGGCGAGTGGTGAAGCACTGGAATAAGTTGCCTAGGGAGGTGGTGGAATCTCCATCTCTGGAGGTGTTCAAGTCCCAGCTGGACAAAACACTGACTGGGATGATCTAATGGGAGTGGTCCTGCTTTTTTTGGCAGGGGGTTGGACTAGATGACCTCGTGGGGTCCCTTCCAACCCTATGGTTCTATGATTCTATGATTTCAGAAGCGCAGCATGGGATTTATAAAATGAGAAAGATTGCTGCATGATGATTGAGATTCATTCCTACAAACTTTGGATGAGTAAACATTGAGAGGTTGATCCTTTTTAGCCATATGGAATATTCCAAGCTACAAAAAGCTGACTGACACATTCTTATGCTGAAGTCTTCAGTGAGCAGAAAAGAAGAAAGCATTAAAAGCAGTTACTTTAGACAGTAAATTTGTATTAGAAAGACGATGCTTTCTTATGAGCTGCTGCTGTAATTTTTTTTCCAGTGGATCTGGGCACAACTTCTGATACCAACTTTGTCTTTTTTCATTGGGGCTGCTATCTCCTGGATAGGATTCAATTGCATTTGTCTATGTGGATAGTCATCCTTCCTGCTGAAAGGAAGACTTAAAACTGCAATTAAAATCTTTCTTTTAAGTTTGCTACAAAGGAGGATGTGACCTGCATAGTGTAATTACCATTTCTTCTTTCAGTAAACTATTTAATCTGTAATAATGCCTGATCTTGATAGGAGTTCGGGTTTTTGTTTTGTTTTGTTTTGTTTTAACCAAATCAGTAAACAACCACTCTGTACTAACCTGTTAAAGCTTTGCCATCTTTTTCTTGGTTACGTTTAATCATTTTCCCTTCTGAGTGCCATTGTAAGAAAACTACGTTTTTGAAAAATCTATTTTGTTGCATATTGGGTTGCATGCATTATGCCTGAAACATTAAAAGAGACATTTAAAAAAACTAAAATTGCATGGCCAATTTCTCAAAGGTTAGGAAATACTGGAATTAAGACTTGTTTGTGTAGTCTTACTTTGGTCTCCTTATGTGGGTCTTGTATTTAAAGACTGTACCATAATGAAAACACACACTGGGGCCAAATTAAGGTTGTAGAAGCACACTGCATATTTAACTAGGCAACTTGAATTTTACTTTAAAATAAGAAATTAAAGCAAAAAAAAATTTAAATGACATTTTGTAAACAAAAGTCAGCATATTGCACCCCACATGTGACATCAGCAAGATTAAGTTTTTTATATCACAGTTACAGTCTTCTACCACTTGAACTATCTTCTGTGTGGACGAGACATCGCAGTGGCATAAGACACACACTATGCCAATGGATTTAACAGCTATTAGTAGCCAGCAGACAACTACAGAAACTCAGGATTCCTCAGTTTTTATTGCCAGTTCTGTAGGGGTCTATGCTGTAATAGTTACAGACAGGCCCCTCTGCAGCTGGCACTTGCAGAAAACCCTCCCTTCAATTCTCTCCCTTCTCCTTTGACTTTTAACACTCCTCCTGTACTTCTTCCCCTGTTCCCATCTGCTGTCCCTTCATAATCATCACCCACTGCCTGACTCATTATCCAACCCCACACTCTTCCCTCAACCTCATCTTTACCCCTTAGCCTCCCACTGGCTCCATACCTTGTTCCCAGCTCCTGCCCAGGTTCTTCTCACTCCACAGCTCCTGCCTCTCACTGCACCTTATCCCTTTTCCCTCTTTCCTCCCTCCAAAACTACAGCTTTCCCAACCCTTGTATCTCTGCTTCTGTCTATTGCTTAGCTCCTGCTCATAAGCCTTCTCCCTCAAGCCTCTATCTTCCCTGTATCTCTTTCCTTTCTCCACCCTCCAGGACTGACATGTCTCTTTTGCATTTCTTAATTCTGGAGAACTTGAGTCAGTTTGCCTCTCCTCTTCATCAGTGCTTGGACACCAGCATGGGACACACCGAGAAAACCAGAGAGATTGTCTCCGTCTTTGCATGTCTTGTGCCCTGTACCCAAGCAGTCCCTTGGCAAAAGACGCATCCCTGACATCAATATGAATTCACTGTCAGATCTCAAGTCGTACGACAAATTATGCAGCTTCAAGAACTTTTCATTAAAATGACTGTAAGAATATTTTAAATGGGCAAAACCATGTTTGTTTGTTTTTCTCTAATCTCATTCTGAGAAATGGTTGAACCATTTTAGTCAAAACCTCCACCATAAAAAGTCAGCTTGTACCAGACATCAGACAAAGAAAATTTCTGCTCAGAGGTTAAAGACTAGCAAAGCTTTAATCAGATGAAAACAAGACCTTTTAATGGAAAGAGATGAGCAATCTAAAACAAAAGGCATTGCTGCCTGCACTGACTATAACATGCATGCAAAGTACTATCCCTATCCCCATTTTACTGTGGGGAAACTGAGGAAGGGAGATTAAATTATTTTCTCAAAGCCATACATGCCATATTTATATATTTAAACAAATGCACATGGGCTAAAAAGGATAATAAAAGTTTGCTTTAACACACTTGTTTGTAGAGTTAGAGATTCCTAGATTCAATGTTACATGAAAACACTTCAAAATATACTGCTTTTTCTAAAGGAAAAAAAAATCCATAGAAATGTAGACAATGCGAACTTACATAATGCTTTACATAAAATAACCTTAGAGAGCTCTGCTGTTGGGAAAAAAAATATCATAAAATAGATTTAGGGAGGAATTTCCATACAAAAGAAGCATGATAACACTTGTCCCGCAATCTATTGTACACAATATCCTTGAAGTGAATACTTGAGAGGTGCACAGTGTCTTACATTTGCTGAACAAGGTTAAATTGAAAGGCTATGTTACTGATGCATCAAACCAAAAAGATACCAAAGACCATATAATGGATAATCTAACAATTTGTTATTCTTACATAAATGTTGAATATACCCATTGCTCTAGATCCTGGGCAAACTATATGTGAAGTGGGAAACTTAAGTGCATCCATTTTCCTGAGAATGAGACCCAAAATTACCACACCTGCATTGGATTTCAAAACCACATTTGATATAACATCCCTTTAAATCAACATATAAATGGTCAGGTACAGTTATATTTCTTGTGAGAGCAATTTTCCAAAATGAGAACCTGCCTTGGAAAATGGTGTGCTTTCCGATCAGCTGTACACTTGGAACAAATAGTTATAGCATTCTTACTAAATAAAAATTATCTGGCAGAGCAGAAGGGAAAGGTCTTTCAGATAAGGTTGACTTAGTCCAATATACATTATGCGCATGGTAACCTTCCCCAAGAAGGAAGTTTGCAGGAAGTGTAGTATCTGGATTATAGGTACGATGTGTTTTCACCAGCCTGCCTTTGTGGAAAGATGGGCAGCTACACAGAATCATAGGGTTGGCAGGGACCTAATCAGGTCATCTAGTCCAACTCCCTGCTAAAAGCAGGACCACTTCCACTAAATCATCTCAGCCAGGGTTTTGCTAACCCAGCTTTAAATGTTTCCAAAGATGGTGATTCCACCACCTCCTTAGGTAACCCATTCCAATCCTTTGCCACTCTCCAGATGATCTAGCCAGCTTTCTATCCACCTTACAGTCCATTCATCCAAACCATAGTTCCTTAACTTGCTGACAAGAATGCTGTGGGAAATCATATCAAAAGCTTTGCTAAAGTCAAGGTATATCACATCAACAGCTATTCCCGTATCAACATATCCCATTATCTCATCATAGAAGATAATCAGGTTGGTCAAGCATGATTTGTTCCTGGTGAATCCATGCTGACTGTTCCTGCTCACTCTATTTTCCTCCAAGCGTTTCAGAATGGATTCTTTGAGGACCTGCTCCATGATTTTTCCAGAGACTGAGATAAGACTGATTGGTCTGTAGTTCCCCGGGTCCTGCTTTTTCCCTTTCTTGAAGATGGGCTCTATATTTGCCTTTCGCCAATCATCCAGGGCCTTCCCCCTTCACCACGCATTTTCAAAGAGAATGGCTAGCGGCTGTGCAGTCACATTGGCCAACTCCCTCAGCACCCTCAGATGCAGTTTGTCCAGCCCCATAGACTTGTGCACTAAGTAGTCCCTAATCTGACCGTTCATCACTGAGGGCTGCTCTCCTTCTCTCCATTCTGTGTTACCCAATGAAGTAGCCTGGGAGCTGACTCTGCCTGTGACGGCTGAAGTAAAAAAAAGCATTGAGTATTTCAGTACATTTATACTAACTGAATTTACTGAATGTGTGAGAGTAGGATAGCAAAAAAGCATACTCAGTGGTTAAGGTCTAGCATAGGATTCGGAAAAACTGTTTCAATTCTCTGCTCACCAATAAGCTACCTTTGTGACTCTGGGCAACTCCCTCTCCCTCAAATCCCCATCTGTAAAACAAGGACCAACGGGTTTCCTTCCTTTATGGGACTGTGGTGAAGACAGTATATTAAAATGCTGAGCTGCTCAGATTCTGTGATACTAGAGGGCCCATAAGGACCTAAATAGAGGTTCTGTGAAGATGAGCCCAAGAAAAGGTAGGCTGCAGTAGCATAGTACTGTAATAAGGTATGGATGACTGTGGCACGTTACACACCTGAAAAGCAATAAGACACTGTCACTGAAAATGGGAGATGACATGTAGCTGCTGCTATCTGTGAACCCATGAGCAGTGAAGTGCTTCATGAGACTCTCCCAGTATTGGAAAGCACTTTTTGCAATAGTTCAAAAAAGGTAGAGAACAATCTGCATATAGGGTGACCAGATAGCAAGTATGAAAAACTGGGATGGGGAAGGGGTTAACAGGCGTTTACATAAGGAAAACCCCCAAAACAGGATTGACCCTATAAAATTGAGAGTCACACTATCTGTAAAGTATGTTACTTGCTTATTTTCTCTTAGTTTAGGCTACCATCACTGATTCCACTAGATTTTGTCAGCGTATTTCCCTTGTCAATCAATATTATTCCCATTTTATTTGGATTAGGTTTAAACCTCTCCCCCATGGTCCTAAGCTCAAATAAATACGTACATGTACCACAAAGGAACCTTAGGTCTGTAGAACAGTAGATGAAAGTCTTCATAAGCATAAGGATGACAATATGCCTCCCCACAGACATGTGAAAATCTTGAACTAGAGTGATGACTAGCAGTCACTGCGGGGCACAGCAAATAAAAGATCACTGATAGGAATGGTAGACGCTCAAATTAACCCTGTGGTCTAGATCTCTTTGATACAAATAAATAAATACATAAATCCTGTCCACTCTTGCCAGACCCTATAGTAAAAGGCAGAACATTCTAATAAATGCTGTCAAAAACTACTAGAAAAACTCAAAGCATGCTCATCTGACTACTTCCCATGCCCTCAGAACATTGTTCAACAAGACTAACGATATTTCTGTACCTAATCCAAATCTAGAATTCAAATGACTGGAGTCATACTACTCGGCTGTGTTCACACCAGGGTTTTATTTCAAAATAACAGCTGTTGTTTCGAAATAAAGCCTGGTATGTCTGAGCAACATTTTGTTATTTCAAAACGATGGTACTCTGTTGTTTCAAAATAATGTCTGTTGTTTCAAACCTGTTAAACCTCGCATGCAATTGAAATAGCTGTTGCTGAGAAATGGTTGTTCTGCAACAATGGAATTCAGACACGTAGTTTTGAAACAACGGCTATTTTGATTCCAGCGCAAGTTGACCTTCTTCCTCCCAGGGTGCCCAGGAGTCAGAAAGTGCCCTGCCAGCCTGGTCCATCATGGTGCCTACACAGCACACAACAGCAGAGGCTCAAGGTGCTAGGGCACACCCAGCTGGAGCCAAGAGGAGACCCCAGTCCTCCTGCGCATCTGGGACAGGGAGGACATCAGGGCTTGGTTCCAGGCATGTCATCACAATGTCGATGTGTACAGGGACATGGCTGAGGCCCTGTCAGCAGACCGCTATGAGCACACCACCGAGCAGGTGTGCTCAAAAGTAAAAAGCCTCCTCCAGGAGCATGCCCAGGCCAGGGAGGCCAGGTGGCTCCATGGGGCAGCAGCTGCCACCAGCTGCCCCTTCTACAATGAGCTCCATGCTTTCTTGGGCCAGGAGCCCAGTGGCCTGCTGTCTTGGCCAGTGGACTCCGGCGAGCCCCACACCCTGGCCACATCACTGGATGCCCCCCCCCCCAGAGCCCGAGGCCCCCCGGGCCGGGGGGGGGGCGGCCGGGCCCGGCCGGCCCCGTTGGAGCTCATCCCTGCAGGGGAGGAGCGCATCAGCAGCACCGAGGAGGAGCCAGAGGAGGGGGAAGCCACCCTGGAGGGGAAATCGAGGCAGACATCAGGCATGCTAGTCAGTGAGTGTTTCCCCCAACCCCCGGTAGGGAGGCCCAGGAATGTAAGACATGGATGCCGAGGCGTATATGGCCCAGGGGTGGTGGGACTTGGGCCCAGGGGGCTGCACAGGCTCTCCCATGGATGCAGGTAGCAGGGAGGCATGTGGAGACAGGGTACTGGGTCCAAGCAGGATGCGGGTCCCTCAACACGGGGGTGGCAATAGGCAGATGCGGCAGCATCCAGGGCAGAGAGCCTTCAGCTAGCACTGCTGTCACATGGCCTCAGGAGACTTCCCAGGCCACATGCTGCCGAGTACAGCTCACTACTGTGGACCACGAGGCCACGTGCCCCCTGAGTGCAGTGTACACAGCACACAGATTGGGAACCCTGGGGCTTTCAGGGCAGGGGTATTTGCAGCTCACAGGCTGCACACACCAAGGGCAGTAGAGGTTGACAGTAACTGTTCTTCCTTCTTCCCTGCGGCTCGTCTGCCCACCCACTGGCCTTCTCCTGTGAGCCTGCTGACCACCGCAAGGTCCAGGAGGAGAGCCCACCAGACCTGAGACGAGATCCGGGCCAGCCTGCTCCAGCTTGGCCAGCGAGCTGAAGACTCATCCCAGGCCTGGTGTGTGGAGCAGGGCAGGTGCCAGGACACCACCATCTGGCAGCTCCAGCGCACCACTGACTCCAATAACCACATCATGGTGGCCCTTGAGTGGCAGACTTTGGCCCTGGAGTGCCAGGCAATGGCCCTCGAGAGCCTGAACGTTGCTGTGTGGTGCATGGGCACACACCTTGTCCCCTAGTGCCCAGAAGCGGCCTCACCTAGGGTCCCGACTGTTCCTCGCCACCGGCGCCCCCGAACCTGAGGTGGCCGCAGGGAAGGGCGTGGAGCTGCAGGCCATGCCCCAGGGGTGGCTACCCCATAATATGCTCCCCCAGCTGCCCCAAAACCCCCACCCCACATCCCTTCTCCCACTGAAGTCCCCCAGTTCTGCACCCACTCGACCTTTGCTGCCTCTGAAGCTCCGCCTTCCCTGACACCCTTCTTTGTATTAATAAAACAAGTCCACCCACGTTAACAGTTGTATTTGAGTGTTTTATTGGGTTGGGTTCAGGGTGTGGGTGGGTTGGGTGGGGAATGGCTGTGGCAGAAAGGGGGAGCAGGTGGTGTGGTGGGGCTCGCACAGGGATGTGGGTGGCATTAAGTATCCCCCTGCAGTTTGGAAAGATCAGGGCAGCGAGACCAGTATGATGTCCTACAGCACTCCCTGGGTTATGAGGCGTGGCAACAGGACTGTGCTGATGGCGTGGGCGACCTGCAGCAGCAGTTCCCCCACAGTGGACCTCCCGATGCCGAAGAGCTGGGCAACGGACCTGTGGGACTTCGGAGTGGCCATCTTCCAGAAAGTGATTTCCATGCTCTTGTCCATGGCGATGGCTGCCCTCATCCCCGTGTTCCTTCGACGCAGGACTGGGGTAAGCTCGGCGACGAGGTGGGTGAAGGTCTCCCTGCTTGCCTGGAGGTTTCTCCTCCACTGCTTGTTGCTCCAGGTTTGCTGGACAACCCGTTCCCACCAGTCTGTGCTGGTGTCCAGTGCCCAGTGTGCTGGGGCACAAAAGGGGGATGGGGAACTATTGCGAAGGCCACTGAGATGACGGTCCAGGGCTCAGCTCCGGGCTCATCGGGCTCAGGGAAGAGTGTGTCCCACAGCAGGGCAGCACTCTGCAGGCTAGCAGCAGGTCTACCAAGCGCTTGAGGATGGTATGTGGGCTGCGGAGCATCCATAGCCATCTCTCTCGCAAGGTCTTGGGAGTCACAATGCACAGGGAGGAGAGGTCAGTGCCTGCTTTTACATGATTGGCTGGCAACATGGCCGCCAACATGCCCCAGTGAGGCAGCCATGTTGCAAGACCTCCATGCTGCCCCTCTCTTGAAGCAAAATAGCATGTCCACACACAGGGCATGCTATTTTGCTTTGAGGGCTTCTCTTATTTCGAATTAGCATTTTCTTAATTCGATTTAAGTTATTTCAAAATAAAGATTTCATTTCAAAATAACTCATTTTGCAATAACTTATTTTGAAATAACATTTAACTTGTGAACACAGCTATGGTGTCTATCAGTCACTGCTGGAGGAAGCTTATTGTTGTATTCTGGATGACCTTCCAAAGACAAAGATCTGTGATTGGGGTTCCTTCATGTCATCAGTGGAGCTATGGCAATTTATGTTAATAAGGTGATAGTTTCTGGTAGCAATAAAAGCCATGGTTGTATGGGAATGTTATACTAGAAAGATGGAGCAATAAATGCACATAAAAGAATTCATAGATGTGTACATAAGGGCACTACTGATTAAAATGGGGAAATGACAGTAACAGCAAGAGAAAGAAGAGGTTATTTAAAATTAGTGCCTTCCCATGTCCAAAAATAAACAGAGTGAACATCTGATAAGTAGTAGAACTACTCCATAGCTAAACAAGAAGAGATTGCTCATTGAGAAGTCAACTGTAATTTATATTTTACAAATGATCCCCCTCCACCATTAGAAGTTTTACTCTGCTACCACCTAAAACAATCTGGTTCAGATACTATTTGATCTCTCTGTCTCTAGAATTCTGAACTCAGATTTCTATGCCCTGTTTCCATATTTATTTTCTTTGCATGTGCAACTCTAGCACAATCTTGAAGCCTGGCAGCCATTCTTTTCATTTTCACAGCATCTGACAAAGTGGGATTTTTCTCCCACGAAAGCTTGTGTGATAATTGTGTTAGTCTTTGAAAGTGCCCCAGGACTCCTTGTTTGTTTTGCTGAAATAGACTAACATGGCTACCCCTTTGGAACTTACCTGAATCAGTCTCTTTTACATTTTAATTTACTGTTTTCTCTCTCTTTTCTAATTATTTTCATTTTTATAATAATCAGATAAATTTTCAATAATCAGTATTGCATTTTTGGTATCCTTGTTAGTGTTATCGTGCCAACCTCCAACCAGAAAGTAGCCAGGACTGTCAGAATAGTTAAGAAATGGAACAAGTCAGATCTCATAGTCATAGATACCCTATAAAAATCTGAGATATAACCCAGAAACGTTACCTAATATTGGTTGGAAATTTCCCAATACAACTATTTTTTCCATTGGGAAATCTCAATTCATCAAAATATAAATATTTAGCAGGAACATGTCAACTTCAATGAAAATCCAGCAATGGCCAGGAGTTTGCTAAATAAATTGTGCCTGCCAGGCCAAGCTTAGTTGTTCAGATCCTTACCAGACCACCTGGAGATGTACAGCCAAGAACTTTGAATCCAGAGTTCCCAGCACTTCCAAATCCTTGGCCATCCAGAAAGCTTGAGAATTTGGGTTCCTAGATTCCCCAAATTGCCCAGTTTCCCATCTGCCTGGTGTTCTGGGAACCTTGGGGAGCTTTGGAAACATTTTGTGACATTGGCAGAAAATGTCGACTCAACATTTTCAAACTGAAATTTTTGAATTTCCTTTGCAGGGGAAATTTCATTTTTGCTCCATCTTGAAAATGTATGTTTATCTATAAATATAATTTCTGAATTTCCAGCGGAAATATTCTCACAGTAACTGATTGATATCACCAACAAAGAAAGAATTATCTCCTTGGCACTGCTTCTTAATTAATATAGTGTGTGTGTGTGTGTGTACACATACATACATACATATTAATGGGCCATTATATTAATTATGAATATATACAGCATTACTAAAATATACATTGTAAAGTACATTACAATATATATAGCTTTACTTTCCTGTAAATAACTTTAAAAAAACCCATGGAAACATTGATGTGCAGACACTACCTCTGTTCATGAAGCAGCCCATCTATTACCACGTGTCTTTCTGAAAAAAAAAATCCATCCAGGGCCAGCTTTTGATAGCACTGATTAGTGGCAGACCCCCACAAGTAGTTCCACTGATGTCAATGATGGCTTTAGCGTATGGTTTGCAGAGTGTGGATCTCAGTGACTATAGTTTGCTATTGATCTTTATAAAAAATGAAATAATGAGCTCAATGTGGAGAAATAAAGTTCAGCTTGGCTTTATTACAGAGCTCAGCATTTAAACTATTCCTTTCATCAACAAAACCCAATGTATATCTTCTGTACTGCCATGTATTTGTGTTCACATGCTACCCAAATATCAACTTGCAAAGCTATAAGCCAGTAGTGAATTTAATCTTTAGATCATAGCACGTTAGATTTTAACTCTTTTGTATACCTACCTTAAAAACTTCACCTTGAAGTGACCAGTTTTCATGGCTGGTTTTGAAAAATCTGTTTTCTGTTTGAAAAAATCTTTTTTTTTTTTTTCCTGTTTACAATTCGTTTGAAACTAATCCTCATGTTAGCTTCACTTCCTGGCCACTTGTTTTTGAGGTACTCCATAAATTTTACTGTTTATGACTGTTTGAAGTGACTACACATCTCATATAAAATGAACAATCAAGAAATATATTTCGTTGCGTGTTGGAACATAGTTAAATACTTCTAAAATGTTTTTGCTTCCACCATAGCTTAGAGATCCCACCATTCTGGAATCTTAGGTAAAGGGCAATAGGTGAACTAGAATATTCAAGTCTTTCAATATTTCACATTACTTGTATTTTGATATTTACATACACTTTTATGAATGGCATCATAGTTATTGAATCAAAGAGTATCTACCTAGCTGATGCAGCCTATGGGAAAAGAAATTAACACAACGGTATATGCTATCATTGTCACATAGTAGCAAGTCTATGGATTTTATATTATACACACACATTTCATTTCGAAGAAAGATGAGAAGTCTGCTTTTTCTACTCCTTTTACTTTGGATAACAAATTATGTCTGTAAAGAGTGGTGTCAAAAGATAGCGAATCAATGAGTTCTTACACTAACCTTGCATAAGTGCAACCAATCACAGAAGGAGAATAACAATCGGGAAATTGGTCCATCTCAACTTGAGGCCTAATTCTATCATTATATCCCTGCTTTGGGCTGTAAAGTTGGTTTCCTTCATTTCATCTTTAGCAAAACAATATTACAGTTCAGGGAAACCGGCTGCTTCAGTTTTATTTATTTGAACAAAATCTTTTTTTCACTTCATTCAGCTATTTCATTTCTGCACTCCAGTTTATGGAAAGCGTACCCAGCACTTTACCTGCCCTGAGAGACAAGGTGAACTTATTATGGGAATAGTAAATTAAATGACAAGTTCTACTGTACATATGATGGCCAAATTCTCAGCTGATATAAACTAAAAGAGCTCCACTATCTTCACGGAAGGTATTATTGGAACTGCCTGAGGTGGGGTGCTGGGACTTGAACCCTCCGGTCTGCCCCTGCCACATTAGCATAGCTAGCAGAAGGACAGCAGAGCAGGCAACTGGACTAAGGTGATTGCCTCATGGTGGGCAACTGGGCAGAGATGCGAGCAGAGCAACCTCACAGAGGATTAATTAGCCTATGAGCTACAGATGACCTAGAAGCCCCAGAAGAATTATAAGCCAAGCCAGAGGGCTTGAGAAGGCACAGAGGAAAGGAGTTAGGTGAAGGACAGTGGGTTTGCCTTTTTCCCTGGCCCTGAGGAGCCCCTGTAAGATCTGGCCCAAGCTGGGCACGGTATGCTGGTGGGTACCTAAAGGCAGAAGCTGTAAAGAAACCATGGGTGACTGCAAATATTTGGGTCCAAGCATCCTTTGTGGGACCAGAGTGGAACAGAAGAGCAAGGCAGAGTAGCAGACCTGCTACATTGTTCAAATGTGTCAAAGTTAGAACTGTGTTTAGGAGACTTTTATTTTCTCTCTTCCTTCCCCCAGTTCTTTCCTTATTTTATTCACTACAGAGTTATTTTTGTTGATATCATTTGTATGGCATCCAGCATATAAAAAACACTTGCTAGTGACCAGTTAGTATTGTTTTGTTGTTGTATTTGTGGTGCAATACCTTTTGCAAATTAGTCCACCAATGTCTGTCTAATAATTCTCAGTATTAGGAATGAACTTAAATGGTGTTCAACAGGTTGGTGATATAGATGGGTACGAGACACAAATGATTCATGAGCTTTTGATTTAGATGGGTGTCTCCATTTATTCCTCAGACTATTACATTTGTTTCTTTGTTTGCTTTTCTTTTGTGTTTTCTTTTTTTTTTTTCCCCAGTACCTTATAAAAACTTGTAAACAACATTTCTGCTTCCTTAGAGATTTGGACTCTTCTGTGTTGCAAGTGTTGGGTTTTTTGGGGTTTTTTTTTTTTTAGTTTTTTCTGGAGTTTGATACTAACACAAATTCTTATATGTACTTGCCCTGTCACCATGGTCCCTAAAAGAGTCTGGTAGATGCTGTTTCCTGGCTATATTCTACTGTTGAGGAAAAGCAAGAGAACAGCAATTGTTTATAAATAAATTATCCAATTAAAACACACAGCTATAACTTAATAATTTAGTTAATAATTTCATAATTTAATTTAGCAATTTTTAAATTAGATATTTGGAGTATTCTTCAGTTTCAAAAGTTATAAGGGAAGTGAAATCTAAGGTACAAGTCTCTAGGCCTCCATGGTATTCTACCATCAGCTAGAGCCTGTTAACTTCAACTACACTTCCATCCGAAGGTAAAGGTCTGTCTGTATGAGACAGCTTGCATCAATTCATTGATTTCAAAGCCAGAAGAGACTACAGTGACCATCAAGAATGACCTTCTGTATAAGGCATGCCACAGAACTTCCCTAACATAATTTTCAGTGCATATATTTCAGAAAAAAAAAATTCAATCTTTATTTAAAAAGTGCCAGTCATGAAGAATCTACCATTACCCTTGGTAAATTGTTCCAATGGTTAGTCAGTCTTTTACTGATTTTTAAGAGTCTTACAAGTCTGAATATCTTTCTCCTAGACTGAAAAGCTCATTATAAAATATTTGTTTGTGTTATGGACCAATCAAAGCACTATTTTGAGATACTAGTGGCATGGGAAAAGTGTTGTCAACATGACATCATTCCCCTGCCCTGCAATACCCTACGAAACATGTGTTGAATATGTTTGCCTTCTCCTACATTACTGTTGATAATTCTACCATTTCCATCTAGTGAAGGACTGCGATGGGTGCTATCACTGCTCAAGTGCCTCCCAGTGGCTGGATGTGGTACTGGATTCTTTCCTCTGTTTTTGGCACCTTCTTGGTAGGCAGGTCTTCAGTGGTTCAACCCTCTGGCCAAATCATATAGTCAAAAATTAATTCCTTCTGGGATAGCAAAGAATTCAGCAAACTATTAGCCTTCCCCAGGGTCTTCAGCCCCATCTCTGAGTCCTTTAAATCCAGGTCTCCTTTTGGGCCTCTAAAGGAACCTTGTCTCTCCTCAGGGCTTAGGTCACCTTGTGAGTGAGGGGTGGCCAGGGCCAACCTATTACTCTAGATTTCCATCCAGGGGCCCTGTAAAGAGCAGCCAAACACTGCTTCCATTAAATCCTTCAATTAGATGCTGCTCTCTTCCCTAAGATTTTTCCCACCTAGTCAGTTTATCTCAAGTCATTATTTGAGGATAAGAGCCTTTATGTTCTCTCACTTCCACATTTAGCAAATGTGACTTGTCAGGTTCCTTTGGCCAAAGAGGAGCACCTTTTCTTGCCCCTCTGGACCCAGCCAGGGAGTGAATTACCAATGCCCTAAAGCTTCTTTTGTCTGAGCCTGCTGGGCTTTGATTATCTGCTTCTGTACATCCTCTCTAGGTTGACCTGGAAGATCCACCTTCACTGCTCCTTTTAACTTTTTCTAACTGTAAGGAATCCTCTTGGTCCTCTTCTCTTTGGTGGCTACAGCCTGCAAATGCTCATCTCTCTCTAGCTATGAAGAATAACACCATGATTACCTAGTTCAAAAGGGGTAGCCATGTTAGTCTAGTTCAGCAAAACAAGCAAGGGTCCCGTGGCACTTAAAGACTAACAAGTTTATTTATCACAGGGACTTTTGTGGGAGAAAAACCCACTTCATCAGATCCTTTGAAGAAAAGCATGGGATTTTCTCCCACAAAAGCTCAGGCAATCAATATATAAATTTGTTAGTCTTTACATGCCATAGGACTCCTTACTTGTTTTACCATGATTACCTATGTCTATTTGTTATGACTTGCTAGACATCCTCTTTGACTCCTTGGTGGCCACCTCCTTTCTTCTTTGAACCTGAGCTACTGATGTTTCACAAACCTGGTGGCTTGGCACCAACTCCACTTGCCCCTCCAATAAAAGAATATTTTCCTCTAAACACAGCCATGAACTTTCAGTTCATGCAATGGAAGTCCCTTTTAGTGTCAATTGTGGCACGTCTATTGTAAGTTGACACCACCATTCCATCACTGACAGCTTGAAATCACATGTAGTGCTGAACCTGGAAAGAAAGCCTCTCAGTCTTCTTCTCACAACTCCCTTTTGAACTCTCCTTTTATCTGACTCTGTTTCTGGCTTGCAGGAGCAGGGCCTTAGCTGGTGTCTTCATAAAAACAAAAATAGACCCATATGGAATAGAGGGCAAAAGATTTGCTGAAAGATGATTGGTATAATATCATCAATGGTTTCACATATTTTTGCCCATGAGTATTAATGTGTGATTTGTTCCTCTGATTTAACACTGTTAATGATTAGCTTAACAAATAAAGGAAAGGAGGGGGGAAGGAGTTTCACACTGTTTAAGTAGGTATATGCTTTATAGTTAAATGTACTGACATTATTTTGACACTGAGAATGTGGAACAATAAAAACACATGTCATGTCTTGTTGGAAAGTTCTCTTAGAAATGTGGTATATCTTTTTTTATATATACACTAAAATGTCCAGGAAGCTTCATGATGGCAAGCAGGCACAGGCTACTTGCCTTAGAGCTTATCACAGCATATGTTCTGCACTTACATAAGAGAATTGGAGCTACCATCTAGGGGAAAGTATTTGATCTGTGAGACTGCTATATTAAAAATATTTAAAAATCACTTCTGTTCCTCCATTCTTGAGACTTAGCATAACTAAACATATCATGTAGAAAAGATTTGCCTTCTCAGCCTTTCTGTCTTGTCATGTTTCTTAAAGGTTTTTGTGCATATCTCAGCAGAATCCCTAGTTAGGACACACTAGCTCATTCTCAGTGAGCCTACCACCATTGGTACCATTTAAAGGATTTTTGCTAATGGATCCAGATAAATGTGAGGATCCACTAGTTATTTGGTTTCATCACCAAACTTTCTGCTTTCAAACAATCCTAGACAATTTTGACTGCATGTGTAATTTCATATGTATTTCACTAACATGGCTGTGAGAATGTTTGTGTGCCCACTGCTGTCACATGTAATAGCGTTGTGTTTCTGTCCAGCAAACTGAGAGAGAATGTACAGAGCAAGGGTACAGGAGCATGTACTTCTCAAATGGGCTACATGAGTTCACATTCTATGTTATTTAAGGCTATACACACTAACAAACCTATACTGAAAAAGCTCCCTGTCCTTATGCCAGGTTGTGTGCATCTCTTGAAGTGACCGTCATGGTTTAGAGGAATAAAGAGGCAATATAAAGGAATATAAGACCATTAGGAAATGCTAGTGGATAACTGCTGTGATTACAGAATTCTGACAATGCTGAACTGTCCAGTTAGCAAACTGGATGGTGACACAGCACACTCCTGAATGAAGCAGGCCCAGAAGCAGAACAGTGAGAAGGAACTGATAAAGCTACCTGTGGTTTCTGTCCAGGAAAGAAAAGATCAGAATTGAAAATATGACCAGTTGCTTTGGAGAATTATATCTTATTTTCAGATATGTATCTATCATTTATATTTACATTTATTTTTAACACTTCACCCTTTTAAAAATCCTTTTGCCCATTTCATGTGCCAGCATCAACTTTGGCACCATTTACCCCTTACTAAAATACTGTGCAGAAAAATCCAATATAACAGAAAGAACAGAAGAGTGAGATTTTCAAAAGTGCACAGTTATCAACCTAACTTTGCCCCCCTCAAAGAAGTCAATAGGAGTTTTACAACTAGCTTCAATGAGATCAGAGCTGGTCATTACTGAATATATATCTCCAATGAAAATTGATTTTTTAACCGATTGAATAAACAAAGGTACCACAACACAGGAGAATGGTAGGTAAGAGAGAAAGGGTTGTATGTGAATTGAAGTACTTGTGGAAGAGTTTCCTTACCATCTCATCATCCCCCAAAATCACCATGTGTTCTTCAATCTGATTAAGGAAATACATGATCATGTGCATAAGTCCAATTGGGTATGTCTACATTAGAGGCTTAAGTCAACTTGAAGAGGCTTAGGTCGACTTAAGCAGCTCCCAGAGCACATATGGAGTTCATTAAGCACTCGCTTAAGTCGACTAAATAACTCCTGCCCTTTAAGTCAACTTTATTAAGTCAACTTAATGCAATATGTCCATTAAAGTTGACTTAATAAAGTCGATTTTGTTCAGTAGAGACTTTTAAGTTGACTTTATAAAGTTGACTTAAGCCAGGGAACCCATTTAAAGTCAACTTTATTAAGTCAACTTTAAATGTGTTCCTTTGCTTAAGTGAACTTTATAAAGTCAATATAAACAAATGGGACCTCACTAAGTCAACTTAATGAAGTTAACTTAACTGAACCCTGTAGTGTAGACCATTGAGTGGTGCCTGCACTTCAGCCTTAATGACTTTCACCCTTCCTCTATCAGTTCCTTTGCTGAGTGGTTCTCCAGATATGTCTCACACAGTGTAAAGTGGTGAATATATGCTAACTAACTGCCAGCTCAGAGAACTGAAGAAATGGGAATGATTAGTATTACTATTCAGCTGATGTGCCAGGAAGACACAACCCTGGAACCAGAGTGGGATTGAGAACACAAGAGTGATGAGAGAAAGCAAGAGCAGGTATCTGGCAACATAGCCTTTGGTCACATTCATCATTCAGTGTCGTCAGTTCTAAGGTCATGTTTACATCACCCAAGAATACAGACTACGGAGTACAGACTACTATGTCTGCACCAACATTCTGCACTCTGATTCCCCTGGGTGGATGCTGTGAGATCCAATTAAAAAATTCCTAGTTCACATTAATGTTATTGTGTTTGAAGGGGACTATATTAACATGAACTAAGAACATTTTAATTCATGACTTAAGTGTCTACACAGTGTAATTACATACTGTATTTGAGTATGCAGTGCTATTCATGCCTTCAGAGTCTGAACAGGGAGACAGTGAAGACAAAGTCTGAAGGTTTATTTTCCTTTTTTATCTATCTGTTGCAACATTCTCTGGTAATTCCATAAGGAACCAACGTGGATTACTACATGGGCCAAGCGGGCCTATGCCCAGGGGCCTTCCACAATGTGGGAGCTTTCTGCCCTGTTGGTACTGGGGGAGGGGCAGGGGGCAGGGCAGGCCAGCCCAGATACCAGGATCCATGCTCCCACATCCCCACTGGGTAGGCTGTTCTGGGGCCAGCCCAGAGGCTGGGCTCTGCACTCCTGCCCTGCCCCTGGGCCAGCTGCTCTGCCTTGGGCAGGGTAGGCCAGCCGCAGTCTCACTGGGTGGCCCCTTCGGTGCATGCAGTACTGCCACCGGTGTGGCCTTTGGGCTGCACCAGAAGCCACATTGTGTATGCCAGTTGGCCCCACCACCTCCAGGGGCTGAATGGCCAAGCTGTGGCCAGTGTCTAGCCCCAGCCACCTCCACCCCCTCAGCACTGGCCTGCCTGCACCAGGGCCCCAGACTGGCAGGGGCATCCCAGGCAGGGGGCAGGGGGCAGCTCCAGGTGGGGGCCCCACCGATGGCCAAGGCCCAGGAGCTCAGTGGCCCCTGATCCACCTCTGCTCAGGACGCTACATTTTGGGCCCCTCAAAAGTAGGGAAAATTTTGCAAGTTATCATATAGTAACAGATATTTCTCCTTATATAAAATTGTTTTTTGCATTGTACAGTGGCTTCCCATCATGATATTTTCTGACACTGCATTATACGGCAGAGCTCAGTGAAAGAGATGCTATCAGATCATTTTATGAGTGCCATCAAAACCTTCAGTCAGTGTTAGAGATTAGAAATTTCTGATATTCCCATCAACCCCTACCTTTCCTATGGACTCTGGTACAAACATTACATAGTTACTGAGTTTAATTTTCTGAATCCAATCAGAATCTAATACTTTGGTTGTCCACTATATCATTTCTGATTTTCTATTTCTGCCCCATACTTGGATTTCAAGTTATTCCATTTTTGTCAATTTGCTACCAACTTATTTTTACCACTGTTTACTGTACACTGGAAATTTCTGATATTTTAGATATATTCCCGAGTGTTTAATTGCTCAATAACAAACCAATTCTGGTTATACTTAAAAGGCAAACATGAAATTATGGAAGTAGCGAGGAATTTAAGAAAACAAATTTGTACTTTTAGCTTTCTTCCTTCTCCCTAATACCTTAACATCTATCTAAGGAAATAGTCAGTAGTTCTAGCTTCACTGTTTCCCGCTCCAGATGTCTACCTTCCTTTCACTCAGTTATGCTGCTTATGAGGCACTGCAATGCCTCATAAATTCAATTACCCTCTAATGTTCTGTCTTTGGAATTCCAGCAGTTATCCATATCCTTTACCCCTTTGGTTCCTTCCTTGCTGTGACCTTTCCATTTGTCCTTACTGTGCTCCTTCTGTCTGTATTTGTCCTGTGTTCCTTTTGCATGTCATTGCCTCAACCAAGTTTGTGCACCTGCCTTTGTTACACTGGTCCCTGGATATGGTTACTTATTTCCCAAATTACTTTGACCTTTTGTCTTCCAGTTCTGGAAGGATTTCTCATCTGGTTATCAGCTGTGCTTTGACATATTTCATGAGACACTGTGCATATGACTCACAAAGCTGGAAGAAAAAAAGTTTCTCTAGTCTCAGAGTCTCATGGCTTCATCTGTCCATCCTTTATCAGCTTTTCTTAAATCTCTGGTTCTTTGATTCTGATATCCTTCCTGGATTAATTTCTCATCATCCCTCTAGCGAAGTGTCAGTCTCAAGCAAGAGTGAACATTTTCTTTTTACTTTTTAATGTTTGATTCTGTACTGATTGAATAATGCTATTTTCCTCTATAACTTGAGTGATTAAAATACTTAAAATTGCAGGGAAAGGGTTTTTTTTTTATAGATTTACTCAGAATAAACTTGTTTCTATGCTTTTCTCTAAAGTCACAGAGCATACTATGAGAAGAGAGAATACTAGGGTGATGGTGGGAATCTACAATATTTGTCTGAATTTTTAAATCAACTTACTTTGGCCCTCTTGTCCCATAAACACCCTATATAAACTTATTCATCTAGCTAAATAGGTTTGTCTGACATACTTTGCACCATCAAAAGCACCTTATATGCAATCAAATTTTATTCACATCAGTATTTATGGAAAGCTCAGTGGTAAGTGGACTTGAGAATATTTGCAGAACCTGAACTTTGAATATGAACTTGCTACTTTTTAAACCAAAAAAAAAAAAAAAAAGTGCATGTTATGACACCAGCATAAATGAAGGACCTAAAATGAGACAGAGGGGTTTGCTCAAGTAAGAAAGTAAGTTTAATTTTCCTTAGTATATAGAAATACATGTGCATGATTTTAAATAAAGCTGGATGTTTGTATTTGTCTGACTTCCCATCCCATCCATCCTATGGTTGTCTAATCAACACTCATTGAATGTTAGTTTGTAACAGTATTATTGAATGCTATGCTATTTTATTAATGTGCATAAGACAATTGTATATTATAATTTTGGTACCCTAATACAACATTGCATTATGCTTTTATATGTATGTCTTAAGGATTCTCTCTCTCTCTTTCTGTTATATGTTGCAATATATATATTTGTCATACCGTGCCATAATTAAGTAGTCCTAACATTGTAATATGTGTTGAGAGAAGGTTATATTGTATTGAGTATTGTATTGCAGTTTGATGGTTTATAGTTATAATATTCTGTACTGTCTTATGCCACTTATTTCATTTGTTGTATTGTGTTGATTTTCTATTTAAGATTTAAATTGTATTAGAATTAGCATTTAATAAAGAGAGCTTGTTTTTCAAAGAAATTACTTTCTAAGTGTCAATCTTTAGAGAGGAAGGAAGTATCTGGGTCTTCCCAAGGGCAAACGGAGGCAGGCAGATCTAGGAAATTTTCCAGTTATTTAAATGGAAGCTCTGATAAACTCTTGTAAATCCCCCTGAATGACCACTTCCTGTTATCTGTTTATAGAGTCAAGCCTTGTGATTAGTCTATTAGTATACCATTATAGAGTCTCCTGGGTTTAAACTTTCAGATAACACCATCGCCACAACTCTTGGTGTCAGTTTCCTTCCCCTGCTTCTCATCAGGGGGTCTATTTTGTAATAAGTTTATCTTAGTCCCAGGATCTCTAGCCCATGGACAAGTCATTTTATTACAAACAGCAAAACTCAAAGAAAAACTGCAAGCACAGAATAAGCAGAAGGAAGGAAAGAAATCTCATGTAGCAAATATTCATCAGGATGTCAGATACAGAGATAGAAGTGAACAAATCAGCCATCACAACTGCTGATTAAAACAAACAGAGGAAAATCCTATTATATAATTTCTTGATATGAGCACAGAGTCAGATTTGCTTGGTACAATACAAGAGATAAAACTCCAAGAGGAAAAATAAAAATGGATCAGTTTACTTGTGTGATTGAAAGCAAAATTGTTAATAATGAAACTGGATGTGGACTCTGACATTTCTGTGATTTCCCTATGAGAATATGAAACCCCATTTAGATACATTAAGTTAGACAGCATGCTGGTATTTCTGAAACATTTTCTGGGAAGAAGATTGCACCCATGGATGTGATTACAGTGCATCAAGAAGCTGAAGTACAGTGATTACAACTAATACTATAGCGACAGCACTGGTTTGGCATTTATGTTGTAAAAATGGAGAATCCAGTTTTTGGCAGAAAGCTGCTTACAGTTAACTTATATAGGAAAAAAAGTGATAAGGCTAGGAAATGAACACACGCTGCTAACTTTCCTCATTTTAATTCAATCAAACAAAACTCGTTAAGATTTAAGATAAGTATTTTAATTCCTAACAATATGCTTGTTAAAGCAAAATCTTATTATACCATCCTTGATTTTGTTGTAACAAGAATATCAGCTGTTTTATTACAGTCAACAATGGCATTCCATTGGAGTGTGGATTGCTCAGTTCAATTATTACAATTTTCCAGATTCACAAGGTTAAATTCTACTTTTATACATACTGTAGTAAATCTAGAATATGTTTACGGTTCCTTTAAAATGGCAGAACAAAGCAAGACAGCTACAGCAGTAACAGTGAAAAAAAAAAAGGAAAAACTCAACAAAAAAAGGTAAGGAGAGGAAAAGGGGAGGGGAGACAGGAAAAAGATAGCACAGAAGATAATTGAATTGATTATTGCAGCCTAGAATGAAACTGTTGAATACAATGATGAGAAAATTTTAGTTATACCCACACGGAAACACACACAAATATAAACATTGCACAGTACACATTTATACACATTCCCGATTCAGGGTCAACACTGCTAAAAGATGCACTAGATCATTACTAAAATTACACAAATATAGCATTGAAACTGTTCATAATGTTAATGAGAGGTGCATCCTTTTGCACAACTGACCTCTAGAAAAGTAGTTAATTACTAATGACAGATACTGCTAGATGATACGTCTCAATAATATACAGAACTCTATTACTACAAAGGTCATTTCATACAGTAATTTAGACACTGGTATTGCATGCAATAAACCATAATCACTGATAATGAAAAAAGCTTTATATGTATTTAAATAATGAAACAAGTGACAGGATCAGTTTGCCAGTGACTTATGCCATATGCAAGTCTGTAAAACCTAAAATAAATACAAAGAATACAAATTAAGGCCAAAGTTGGTCTTATCTACCTAGAAAATAGTTTGGCCACCAGTGTCATGTGGCATCTTCTGGGAGGGAAATATGGTAACTGCTGAGTAGCATAGAATCATAAGGTTAGAAGGGGCCTTATGAGGTCATCTAGTCCAACCCCCTGCCAAAAAAGCAGGACCACTCTCCCTAAATTATCCTTGACAGGGTTTTGTCTAACAGAACCTTAAATATCTCCAAAGATGGAGATTCCACCACTTCCCCAGATAGCCCATTCCAATGCCTCACCACCCTCCCAGTAAGAAAGTTTTTCCTAATATCCAACCTCGACCTCCTCAGCCACAACTTGAAGCCACTGCTTCTTGTTCTGTACTCTGTTACTAGCAAGAACAGCTGAGCTCCATCCTCCTTGGAGCATCCCTTCAAGTAGTTGAAGGTTGCTATCAAATCCCCTCTCAGTCTTCTCTTCTGCAGGCTAAATAAGCTTAGTTTTTAGTCTTTCTCCATAGCTCTTGTGCTCCAGGCCCTTGATCATTTTTGTTGCCCTCCACTGGACTCTTTCTGATTTGCCCATGTTCTTTTCGTAGTGGGCAGCCCAAAACTGGACACAGTATACCAGATGCAGCCTCACCAGTGCTGAACAGAGAGGAAGATCACATCCCTCAATCTGCTGGTAACACTTCTGCTGATTCAGCTCAGTATGCCATCGGCCTTCTTGGCAGCAAGAACACACTGCTGACTCATATCCAGCTTCCCATCCACCATGACCCCCAGGTCCTTTTCTACAGTGCCACTATTTAGCTGATAGCTCCCCAGCCTGCAGCAGTGCATTGAGTTTTTCCATCCCAAGTACAGGACTTTGCACTTGTCCTTGTTGAACATCATGAGATTTTGTTTGGCCCACTGCTACAATTTGTCTAGGTCTCCCTGAATCCTGTCCCTACCCTCCAGTGTGTCTGTTCAATCAATCAACCAAATCATAGGGCTGGAAGGGACCTCATGAGATCATCAAGTCCAACCCCCTGGGAATTGAACCCAGGACCATCTGCATATTAAGCAGAGGTGCTAGCCACTACACTATTTGCAGTCATAGTGTTCCCCCCAGCTTGGTGTCATCCACAAACTTACTGAGCGTGCAATCTATCCCATCATCCGGATCATTAATGAAAATGTTGAAGAGAACTGGCTCTAGGACCGACCCCTGAAGCACACCACTCGTTACTGGTTGACAACTAGACATGGAGCCATTGACTCCTACTTGCTGAAACCGTATATCTGGCCACTTCTCTATCCACCTTACAGTCCACATATCCAACCCATACTTCCTTAACTTGCTGATGAGATTGCGGTGGGAAACCATATCAAAAGCCTTGCTAAAGTCGAGGTATACCATGTCAATGCTCTTCCAGCATCCACAAATCCAGTCAGCTCATCATAGAAGGCACTGAGATTAGTCAGGCATGATTTACCCTTGGTGAATCCATGCTGACTGTTCCTGATTACTTTATTTTCCTCCAAGTGTTTCAGGATGGATTCTTTGAGAACCTGCTCCATGATTTTTCCAGGGATTGAGGTGAAGCTAACAGATCCATAATTCCCCGGATCCTCCTTTTCCCTTTCTTGAAAATAGGTAGTATATTTCCTTTTTTCCAGTCCTCCGGCACCTGCCCCATTTGTCACGAGTTTTCAAGGATAATGGCCAGCGGTGCTGCTATCTCATCGGCCAACTCCCTCAGCACCCTCGGATGCAGTTCGTCCGGCCCCATGGACTTGTGCACATCCAGCTTCTTTAAGTAGTCCCTAGCCTGATCTTCTGTTACCAAGGGCCTCTCTTCTTCTCTCCAATCTGCCATGCCCACTGTAGTGGGCCGGGAGCTGGCCTCCCTGTGAAAACTGAAGTAAAAAAAGCATTGAGCACTTCAGCTTTTTCCTCATCCTCCCTCACAAGGATACCTGACCCATTCAGTAAGGGATTTACACCATCCTTGATCATCTTCTTGTTTTTGATATACTTGTTGAACCCCTTCCTGTTATCCTTCACATTCCATCACAGAACAAGAAGACACCACAGCTTAGGCCAGGAAGTGAAGGGAAATACTCTACCTAACTGAAAATGTAAAGGAAACCTAGGGAGACTAGAATTTGGCCATAATACTGGAAGCAACTGTCACAAACTTTTTAAAAAGCACTATGAAACATAGGCTGTGTTCACACGGCACTTTTGTTTCGGAACAACCTCGTTGTTTCGAAACAAAAAAAAACATGTTCACACGACGCACAGTTGTTTCGAAACAAGGGGAAGCCCTTGTTTCGAAACAACTGTGTTGTTTCGAAACAAGTTAAACCCCATTTGGGGACGAAACAACGCTGTTTCGAAACGACTTGTTTCGAAACAACGCCGTGCGAACATGTTGTTTCGAAACAACGGTTGTTTCGAAACAACGGCTTGACCTCCCTCCCAGGGTGCCCTGCACCCTGGGGAACAGGAAGTTCCTGTCTGGGAGTGCCTGTGAGGCAGCGTGGCACGAGCCTGACAGCCACATGGCCTCCCAGGCAGGGACCTCATCCGGGGGGCGACGCAGGGCCCCAGTCTGGACAAGGGACAATGTCCTTTGCCTGCTGGGTGTCTGGCAGTGCGCAGACATCCTGTCCCGGTTCCGGGCATCCCACCGGAACCGGGACATCTATGCGGACATTGCCGCGGCAATGGCCGAAGCCGGGCACACCCGCACACTCGAGCAGGTCCGCTGCAAAGTCAAGGCACTCCGCCAAGACCATGCCCGGACCAGGGAGGCCCAGGAGCTGCAAGGGGCAGGCAGCTCTGTCACCTGCCTGTACTATGAGGAGCTCCATGCCTTCCTGGGCCCACAGCCCAGCGGGCAACCCGCTGAGGCTGTGGACTCAGGAGGGCATGGGAGCCCCTCGTCGGGCCCGGAGGCACCCGGGTCCGATGCCTCCGTGGGGGTGCCTCCAGCTGCACCACCACCACCGGCAGCGGAGGCCACCCCCAGCAGCCTGGAGATCTTTGCCGAGCCGGCAGTGGAGAGCAGCCCGGAGACCCAGGGGCCAACCACCGCCCCTGGGTCCGACACAGACGCTGGGACATCACAGAGGACCTCTGGCGCCACTGTGGGTAGGTACTCCCCCCCCACTGAGGCACACAGGGCTGGGCCTGTCCAGCCGGCCTTGGGCAGCAAGGGGTCCAGGGCCAGGCACAGGGGCAGGCAGGGCAGAGGGTCGGTGCGTGCAAAGCCCCCCCACCCACGGGTGCCATGGAGATGGGTGGCACCAGGCGAACAGGCCCCTGTGTGCTTGGGGATGGGGAACTGGGGCTGCCTGGTGGAGATGCAGTTGCATCCCGGGTGGGGTGGACAGCACACGGGCTGCACCACTGGCAGGTGGCCGTGGGAGACCCCCCCTGGACCGGGGCATTACTGGGTCCAGCGCACCACTGTGGGCACCACCAGCATGCGTGCCACCCCAGGACACGGTCCCCAGCTGGCGGGCAGAGGGAGGACAGTGTCGCCTGTATATTGTCCTGCCCTGTACACCCACCCATTCCCTGTCTGCCAGGGTGTCCAGACTACAGGGGTGAGTCCGACTTTGTAGTGGAGGGGCTGACGGAGCCTGCAGTGCCATAGCACACTGTGTACAGGCAGGTGGCCCAGGGCCCCCTAAACCCCAACGACTGCCCCAGCCAGACAACATTGCCACCCCGGGGTCCTCCAATGTCCCCCGCCGGGTACTGCCCTGGCCTCCGTCCGAGGCCCTGGGGAGCGGGGACCCCACCCCAGGGCGATGTCCCACGGGAGCCTGGGCCCTGCTTGCAGTCAGTGCATTTGTGTGTGCTGCAGGCAGGTGCAAACAGACAGGGCCAGCAGGCAGCAGGGGCCAACTGTGTATTCTACTTCCCCCCAGCACGTCGCAGAGCTGCCCCTCGCCGGCCGCCACCACCGCCCGTAGCAGGGCACCCAAGGCCCCGACCCGCCCACCACCGGAGGAGGACCCTGCGCTCCCGCACGGAGATCCTGGAGGCCCTCGCAGACCTCGGGGAGAGGATGGAGGCCTCGACGCAGGCCTGGCACCAGCAGCAGGGGCAGCGCCAGGACGCAGCCCTCCGTCTGCTGGAGAGGTCGCTGGACACTGATGCCGAGCTGGTGGCGGTGATGGGGCGCCTGGCAGACCAGCTCCCAGCGGCCCTCCGGGAGATCGCCGCGAGGCTACCTCCCCCACAGCCCACCACCGGCACGCCCCATGAACCAACCCACAGGCGGCGGGGGACTGAGGGAGGCCGTGGGCGCCGTCGTGGGATGCCAACCGCCCCAGAGCCCCCCACGGGCCAGGAATGACCCCACCCCTGCCCCCCCGGACCTTTGCTCCCCTCCCCCTCCCAAGTTGATGCCCCCTTCCCTATTACCCCCAAAGTCCCCTGTCCCCTCCCAAGTTGATGCCCCCTTCCCTATTACCCCCAAAGTCCCCTGTCCCCTCCCAAGTTGATGCCCCCTTCCCTGTTACCCCCGAAGTCCCCTGTCCCTGCCCCAACCCCCATTGTATCCCTAATAAATGCATGTTGAACCATCTTTTGGTGTAGTGTCTTTACTGGGGGTAGGTGACAGTGCGGGTGGACGGGTGGTGCTGGCTCTGGGTGACGGGGGGGGTGGGGCAGGGCAGGCCTGGCCCCTACAGTTCCTCGTCCATGAAGGAGAGCCGGATGGCGTCGCGGATGGAGCGGGCTCGCCGGGATGGCTGCTCTCCTGATGGCACGGGTGCAGGCTCGGCGAAGGTCTCTGCGAGGCGCTGGGCCTCTGCCTCCCACGCTGCGTGGACGGGCTCCCCCCGCAGGTCACAGTAGTTGTTTAGGGCCACGCACGCCCCGATGACGTGGGGCAGGGTTGTCTCTGCCAGGTGGAGGCGGGTGAGCAGGCATCGCCAGCGGGCTTTCAGGCGGCCGAATGCCCGCTCCACCACCTGGCGGCAGGCAGTCAGGCGGCGATTGAACTGCTGGCGGCTCGGGTCCAAGGGCCCCGCATACGGCCGCATGAGCCAGGGCCTCAGGGGGTAGGCCGCGTCGGCAACGATGAGGACGGGCACCTCTACCCCCCCGAGATTGATGTTGTGCGGGGAGAAGAAGGTGCCCGCCTCCATGTCCCGGTAGAGGGTCGAGTTCCTCAGGACCCGGGCGTCGTGGGCCCTCCCTGGCCAGCCGACGTAGACATTCTGGAAGATGCCCCGGTGGTCCACAAGAGCCTGCAGGATCATCGAATGGTACCCTTTCTGGTTGCGGCACTCCACAGGCCTGTGCTCTGGGGCCCTCACGGGGATGTGGGTAGCATCGAGGACCCCTGCGCAGTTTGGGAAGCCGAGGGCGGCCATCCCGGCGATGGAGTCCTGCAGCTGCCCTGCTCTCACAAGGCGCCGCAGCAGGACGTGGTTGATGGCCCTGGCAACATCACGGAGGATGTCTGAGATGGTGGACAGCCCGACCCCGAAGAGGTGTGCCACCACTCTGTGGGACTCCGGAGTGGCCATCTTCCAGAGGGCGATGGCCACTCTTTTGTCCACGGGTATGGCACGCCTCATGGAGGTGTCCCTGCGAAGCAAGTGTGTGGCGAGTTCGGTGAGCAGGGCCATGAAGCTGGCCCTGGTCATCCGGAAGTTCCTCCGCCACTCTGCGTCGCCCCAGGTGTGCAGGACGATGCAGTCCCACCAGTCTGGGCTGGTTTCCCGAGCCCAGAGCTGGCGAGGCACTGAGGGGGGCAGGGACATGAGCTCTGCCTGACACACCAGGAGGATGAAGGCCCTGGGTGAAGTCTGGGCATCCTGCGGGTCCACAAACAGAGTGTCCTGTATGTGCAGGGCACTCTGCAGGTGGGCAAAGGATCCCCGGAGTGCACGGCGCTGTGTGGGCTGCTGGGCAGTGTCCATTGCTTGCAGCACGCTGCTAGCCTGAGTGGACACTGAAGTGAGGTCGGGGCCAGCTTTTATAGGAGTGGCTACCAACATGGCCGCCGACATGGCCCAGGGAGGCGGCCATGTTGCCACACCTCCCATGATGCCGAGCCCCTGAAGCGAAATAGCATGCCCAATGTGTGAACATGCTATTTCGATTCCCGCTTTTTTTCTTATTTCGAATTAACATTTTGTTAATTTGAATTAAGTTATTTCGAAATAAGGTGTTATTTCGAAACAAGTTGTTTCGAAACAACTTGTTTCGAAATAACCCTGTGCGTGTGAACACAGCCATAGTGACCACAGGTGGCCCACATTGTACTATTTGAGGTGCCATCATTTGAATGGATTGTAAAACTAACCCCCCCGCACACTGACTCTGAGGAAAGAAACATAAACATGCCTTCAGGCAGAACATGAATCTTTTCCTGTAATTTTTAAGTCAACCTTCTGCTTCAGCTTACTTTCTGAGACCTGATGAGATGTTAATACCTGCACAAGAGCATTTTCATGTGGGTCTATACTATTGTGATTCAAAAATAACATATGAATACTTGAGGGAAACCGTAAGTTCCTAAAGACTGCACAGATGAGTAGAGAAAATTGAATGCTCTAGTAATAAATAACCATATGTCACAAAATACTTCTTTTCACTAATCTGTTCATAGTAGTACTTTCCAGCTAGACATTTATAGCCCTCATTTGCTATATGAGAACTACTCATGGAATAAATTGAAACTAACATGATAATTTAGCTAATAGTCAAGCTATTAAAGGAAAATAATATTTAAAAAATTAAAATGACTGCATCTAATTATACATTAAAATAATTAATAATCATATAGGCAGCTTTCATCTTGACAAATGCATAATGTTGGGTAGGGCTAGCAGAGTTGAGCTCCTGCTATAAGCAAACTTGAAAAATTCTTTGTTCTAACCATGCCAGTCCAGGCCCAATTTTTACCATACATCCTTTTACAATGCTGTTACTTTTTGGGTTGAAACTTTCTATGCTTGTTTGCCCAAGATGATTTTTACTTTATTTTATTTTATTTTATTTGAAAGTCTAAGAAAAAACCCTTCACCCACATTTTCATATGAGATTAAAACTCCACATTCTTTCTTTCTTTTTTTTAAATAACTTTGTTGTTTCAAAAATCATTTAACAATGATTGCTGCTTTGACATGTCATACTTGATACGTAAATAGCCTCACATGCCCCTCCTGCACCACAGACGGACACCTACATGTATCCTTTCCCAAGAATGTACCCTATGTGCACAGAAGCGACCAACCAGCTGAAGCCCCCTTATGACTGGGTGAGAGGTTTGCTGGGCCTTGGTCACCTCTGTCTTGGGTCTTCTGTGGCCTAGCCATCCTGGTAGGTCAGGCACATTAAAAGTTTAATTCCCTTCTGGACTATACAAGTTCACCTGCAACTGCTCAAAAACCAGGCTGGCTACTCTGTGGTGATTCCTTAGGCCAACTCTCAGATGGGCCCACAGCAAATTTTTTCTACATCACCATGGATCTCAATCTAATCACATTCCTCTTGAGAAAGTAGCAAACCACAGGACTTCTCTGAACAGAACTTGAAGCAAACAAAACACTACTGAACCATCTTTGACCCTTCTCAGGGTCTGAGTCCCTCTTCCTTCTTGGGCTCCATGTTCTCTGTGGACCATGGGGATACTTTTCTTTCTGCTCCAGGGGCTTAGCACACCATTTAAGTCCATTCTTCTGATTCAGCTTTCTAGCTAAAACCAGGGTCAGTTAATCTGCTTCACAGACAACTTCAAACTACTGGGATTCTTCATTCTTTAAGTCCTGAACCCATGTAGCAAGGAACTGTGGTCTCCTTCAGAGCCAAGCTCCGGGGAAGAGCCTGAATACCCGCTCTTGAGAAATTTAGGAAATGCAGGTCTCCAGCCCTGGAAGCAGAGGGGCAGAGCCCAAACAGGAACAGAAAATATAAAAGTCCAGTTTAACAGCTCTATAGAGGCTGAGCTGTTGAAGGGGAAAGACATGCCATCCCAGAGGCAGCAAGCCGGATGAGACTGGGCTTCTGCCAGGTGGCCAACCCCATCCCTCCAGGAAGAGGGCCTGATGGACCCAGCGAGTGGGAGGGGATCCCTGAGGTGGTGGACTGGGGAAGATGCCCCAGGGCCTGCCTGGCCTGTGACCAGTTGCCCGTCACTGAGACTGGCCTGGAGCCGGGAGAGGCTGACAACGCAGGCACCCATTACCCCTGTGACCTGGAGGAACTCCTGTTGGCTGAAGAGGAGCTGCCAGCAGTAGATGCACCCTGTGACCTGGAGGAATTGCCTCCCACCGATAGGCTGGAGGAGTTCCCTGATCTGCCCCTATGGACACCAGGGGTTTTGTCAGGATTCCATGGGCAATTTACTCAGAGGATGCCGATGGCTGTTACCCTCTGTGGAACCAGGTACCTGGGCCCAGGGTGGGAGGAAGTAGTCCAAGGAAGTGGACTGCCATGAGGTTGCTAGTACAGCGGATCTGTGTTAGCGTGTTGTGACAGGAGCCCTGCTGACCCAGTGACTGACCCCTCAGTCACTGGAAGGACCCTGAGCTGGGACTCAGTGGAGATGAGTGGGCCTGTGTCCCTCTCCTCACCCCTTTCTTTTCCCAAACACCCAGAGTGCTTGACTCTCACACCAGGGCTGCAGAGGGCCTCAGGCTGTTGTATTGCCTGTCTGGGCTGGCTTCGAAGCCCAGACAGGTGCTATTGACTCTTGAGCCTGTCTGTGCCACCAAGGGGATGGGGCCACTGACTCTGTGCTGGCCCCCCCACCTAGGGGCTGGGGCTACTGACTTTGTACTCACCAAACCCAGAAACGGAGGACAGCCAGGCTTGGTCAGAGGGCGAAGTCCCAGGGAGAGACTGGGAAGAAAGTCCACTGTACAATGGAGCAAAGCACTGACCACCTGGAAGGGGGACAACTTGTGACTAATTCCCCAGTCCTGCCAGCAGGAGGTGCCCTCCAGGGTGATTGGGTGGCCTGATTGCCACCACCCTGTTGCAGGATGGGGTTAATTAAATAGGGTGGGTTGCCTGACAGGGGCAGACCATGCTGTTATACACTTACTTTCCATTCCAATAACAGTGTGACACACCCTTACTCACATGCACAACTCCCTCCTCAGAAACACAGCCACAAGAAACAGACCCCCAGAAACTCATATACAAAGCCCTCCTCTCACCCGTTCACTCCTGCAGTGAATTTCTATTTAATACATATTCAACAGAAGTACTGCATTTTACACCACCACCACACAGACACAAAGCAACAAGAAAGCCAAGCAATTCTCACTTTATGTCTGCTGCTTAGACTGACAAAAGCCACATCTGTATGCAAGAGTAAAGCAATCCTTATGCAACTCATATAAAATGGCCTTGGGAAAACGACTACCATTGTACCACAAAGTTTAATATTGTAATATCTGTGCATAACTATGTTGAACCAGTGGAAGCTCTGATCTGTACACCATGTTACGAGTGAAAATGTTTCAACAATACACACAAAATTAAAAAAAAAAGTGCTGATAATAGATCACCAGGAGCTTGTATTTATTTTTGGATCAGCTACCGATAGAAATCATTTGAACAGCTATGTACAACAAAACAAGTATCATTTGCTGATGCATGGGTTTTCAAGAAGTTCTTCCACCTTTTGTCCTTCTTGATACTAATGAGGTGTGGTTAAAGCAAGTGTGCTCCATACAGCACAGGTATTACTCTCTTCATCCGTGGGGTGCAAGACATACCAAACAAACAAGGAAGCAATAGGGCATCATAGATGCATCTAACGAAACTCTTTACTACCCAGGAAAGCTTATGCTCAAAGAAATTTGTTAGCCTTTAAAGTGCCACAGGACTCTAGTTGTTTTTGCTGTGTACAGGCTAACAGACCTACCCCTCTGAAATAATTTTATAAGTGAATCATTTAAAGAAGCTTTTTATGCCTATAGTTCACTTCAAGTTAAGGACTCAATCCTGAAAAGACTTCAAAGGGCCTTGAAATCATGAATAGCTTTATACATGTGAATAAGTAATTGTAGGGCTGAAATTATTGGGCGTTGTATATGTGCCTATTTGCTTCACTGAATAGGGATAACCTTGAGCCCAGACTTATTTGCCTTGCTGAATCAGGAACCAAAATATATAACATAACTTCAAATTTCATTCATGAAGAACAGGGGCTACTTTTGATACCAAAATCATATTGTTTTGAGTTAATCACACCAAGAAAAAAAAGATGGAATAATTTTTTGTAAAAGAATAAAGTGCCTTGACTATGCTTTTCCACAAGTGTTAATTTTAGTGAAATTTTATTTAGGAGAAAAAACAGAAAAATATTTCTAACAATACTGAAATATTAAGTTTTAACATTTTTGGAATGATGAATTTTAATTATAATTTTGAAGTGACCTTTTGTTTTGATTTCTTAAATTGCATTTTAGATATTTTAATATTAAAATTTTAGAAAGTCCAAATCCAAATGAAGGTCTAATAAGACATTTACAACCTCCCAACCCAAAGTTTCTTTCATGGAAAATTTTAAAATTAGATTTCACTCTGATTTCAAATGAAGGTAAAAATTCAAAATCTCTAAATCTTTCGTGAAATGGAATTTCCATCTTCCACACAGATTTAACATCCTTAAACGTTTCTGAAGTTTAACCTTGAACTTTCTGGATTTTTCAAAATGCTGTTGGCACTTTCAGTTCTGATGCTGCTGTGACCAATGGGAAAGTAGAATACTATTCTCATCTCATTTCTGTGAAGTTGTTTCTAATTCACATGCTTCTAATTGTGGTATTAAACAGACAGTTTTTAAGGAAGGGAATACAGACTATATGGTATTGTCAACGTCTGGAAGCCTATTTACCAAACCTAACATACTCTACCATTCTGAGAGCATGCTAAAGAAAAGAAAAACAAAAAATCTATTGTTAATGTGAACTCAATGCAAACATAAACAGTATTCATCAAGCAATATTAAAATGTCAGTAGCCATTACTAATGAGAGTATTACTGACAAATGGAGAATGTTCTCTCCAATTCCCATTTTTTCTGTCTCTGTATTATAGACCTTTGAACTCTTGCCACTTATTTCAGTTATATAATTCATTGAATTTGAAGCTCCATTGTGTTTGGAAATCAATAAAAATGTAAATGGTCAAGGTCTTCCAACACAAAATAAAATCTCCTGAAAGCCTCAAACCTTTCATCAGCACAACCTTTCATATATGCATACATATATAGTTAAGCATTTCAGAGAGTGAGGAAATCAGATTAAGACACAAGAAAACTGCAGAATGAAATTACTTTAAAAGTGGTGTAAGTGTTTTTAGTAATGGATTATCTCACCTTTGCAGCAGTTTGAAAGTGATGGAAAAGCGCTCTTATTCTGAATAAACATTGACTGAATTTTAATCACACTTATGAGGTTAAATCAATCTAAAGTCAAAAGGGTCAGAAATACAGGAGACCAGTAGTATAAGAGTCCATGCAGTATAATTTAATGCACCAAATACTTTGTGGCTATCTTGTTACTATTAAAAATTACCAATATCTATTTGTAAATATATAGCAGGCTTGATCTTTAGCTGGTGCAAACCAGTTTAGTTCCAGTGACTTGACTTATGCTAGCCAAAAAAGCTGGCCCATTGTTTTTTGATAGTAATCAAAGTAGTGAGCAAAATAATAATGACAGGATCCAAGGATTCATGTACACAAGACAGTCCAGACTCACATCTGTCACAAAGACATATCTCTGATCACTTATTTAACTAATTTGCAAGTTTTCTTAGGCTATAAATCTAGTCACATTGACTATGTGCTCCAGAGGCCATCTTCCTTCTTGTTTTCTTTGGCAGTGATTCAATGAATATTGAGATGCCTACTGTAAAAATGAGAGAGATGGTATTCTGCTATACAGCAATGAATAATAGTTCTGATTTATGACTAAAGGCACAAATCAAACAAATACCATGACAATTTCACCAAGTCTCTAATGAAGATATGAATGGATTTAGGTATGACATTAGGTGAAATATGGCTGGGGGAAAACAAACAGTAATACTTTCTTGAAGGACTCTGCTTTATTAAATTGGTAAGTCTACCTCCCAAAAGTTTTTAATCATAGTTACTAGCAAAGGATTTCAAATTAAAATATGATTGCCTAAAAAACATGCATTAGAAATCCACTTTTGCATTTTTAATTAGGAAATAATATTGCTCTTTAGGGTTTTATAATTACATATTGAGGGACGATGTCAAGAACAGAACTGCCACACATATGCAGTATCAGTGAAGGTTGTGATGAAGTGCATTTCAGAATAAAATAGCTGTGTTTGGTGTGCCTATATAGTAGGTGAGACAGAATGATTTAGAAATGCTTTAGGGCAGTGAGAAAGGTTAATTATTACAATTTTTTGTGGGAAGGAACAAGTGGAGACTGGGCAAGTAACTGAATGGGACTGAAAATAGGTTGAGTCCTTACCCTACTCTCAGGCTAGCACAGATACAACACTTGGTTAGTGTCCATAACTGGACCCCATTTCTGAGGGTCTTCTTTTATTCATAATAGCAAAATATGGACTTTTTCCTAAGATTCCACCTGCTGTTGGCATTTTTCCTAGGATTTTCATCGCAGCATATGCCTCCTAACTTCTTTCTTTGCAAAGGACATTCCAAACCATGGCTACAAAATATGAACTCATCCAATCTGACTCCCTAGGTAAGCAGTGTAGTTGTGGCCATATTGCTTCCAGGATATCAGAGAAAAAATGGTGGGTAAACTATTACATCATGCACCTTGACTCTCCTAAGGTTAGCAAGCAGAAAAGGTCACCATCTCTCTCTGCAGAAGGCTCCCAGTACATGCTTTATCCATGAAGGGAAAGGAAGTTAACAGAAAGGTGACAAGAAAGGTCAATATAAAGGAAGGATATCTGGGTTCTGGATATCTATAACCATAAAAATGTCCTAAGCTCACAGGGTTTTATGGCCTGTGCCTTTTAAGGGTGGTTTACCAAGTTGTCAGAGAAACCTTGACTGAACATATAATCTTAGCAACTCCCTACTACATACACGTAACCAATTAATGGACACTCTTTAAAAACACAGAACAGCGGGTCAAACTTTAAAATCATGAAAGCCAAAATTAAAGGGAAAACAATAAAAAAGAAGTGACTCTACTGTAAACCAAATTGTCTCAAATTTTGGTTCTTACAGTCCTAAAGGCTATTAATGCTATATCAGGTATTCTGTGTAAATGGCATGCTATTGCAGACATTTAAAAAAGCAAATCACACCTAACTAAAACACTTTGCCTTGTTATTTTATCTTCCAGGTTCCACTAGCTACATTTCTTTGTTTAGCTAGTCAGCCTGTTTGTGTTACACTAGTTAAAATGATATTTGTGTGCCTCACTCACTCAACAACAACAAAAAATTACAGATTTTCAAGTCTACTTGCAGAGATTTAGCATCATTTTAGTATAATTTTTATCAGACAAGCTGTTTATTTTAGTAATCACAAGTACACTCTGAGCTACATATTTTACTATTGCAGGCATTCCACATTCTGCTGAATGAGCTCCATACTCTACTAAATCCAATAATACACTTTATATGTGGAGGGCCATACCCAAATGAGCCAGCTGAATATTTCAGTCTTTGTTTTTAGACTTATCAGTTGGGATGCATGCTTAACCAATTTGCCTGCACCCCTTCCTAACTGAGCTTGTAACTGAACCATTCTGCATTCTCTGTATTAACACTTTCTTCAGCCACAGATTTTGATTATGAGTTTGCTAAAGGTAGAGGGGTCATGAGCTGGCATCTATAACTTCTTAATTATGACTAAAGGTTACATTCAGTGATAATAGTGTAACCTGATGAAATGTCCTAGGCACCCTATGCCTGCAGGTTAAAATAATGAATGATGTGCCTCACTCAATGACCATGACAGGATGTTAACTGGCAAAGCACTGCTTTCATGAAATGGAGAGAATCTATTTATTATTGTTAATATTATTTTCAATGAGTTGCATAAGAAGAGGATTATCTAAGCTTGGTGATAAAACTTTTAATTATCAATCAGCTGGTGAAAATTTGGCATTTCCTTCTATTGATGCAAACCCATGAGCACTGGCCCAAAACCATTATTCAGAATTATCTGACCTATGATTTTAATTAATATGTTTACCAAACCATTCCCTGAAAATATTTTTATATTTTTAATATTAAAATTTCAGTAGGTCACTTTGTGTGTGGGGTTAGTCCTTACATCTACATTGTGTGGGTTTTGCAACCTGACGGAATGACCCAACATTTACATGTCTCAGCTAAAAGGCTTTATACTCTTTGCAAATGAGAGCAGTACCTGAAGAAATAACTGGTGATCTCTCAGGGAGGAGAGCCAGAGGGCGAATGCACATTTTATGAAACAGACAAAGATCAAACAAGTAAGTATGGCACTTAAAGACTAACATTATTTATTGCATGAGCTTGGCTTGTAAAGTGTTTAATGTGTTTAAAATCATTCCCTGTAATCGTTTGCATAAGAATATCTGATACAGTTTAAAACTATCTTATGGGCCTCACATTTTAACATAACTGGATTGGGTTGCTCAAGGAGGCACAGAAGGGCATGCATTGACCATCCAGCAGATTTTTTTGGTCATTTTTATTTCATCGAATTAATTCCAAGTAACTGTATGTGTCTGTACTTGTTTGGTCCCATTGTGAAGTCACTGATGAGAGATTTGTGTAGGTCCCCCAATTGCCTAAGTACATGAGGACACTGTCTAGTAGCTCATCCATTCATAACAAGTTACAGAATAAATTGCCTGAGTGCGAATTCTAATTTTTGGTCTTTAGATATGTAAATTGTGACAGCTTTATAGCTTGGTCAGTTTTTAGGCTTAGTACTGACAACATGAACCATTCAAATACATACAAAGCTAGTAAAGTATAGCTATCTTTCTGACTGAACCAAGGTGTGGCACCTTTAATTCCTCATATCCCGTACAGTGGTACCATTGAAGTCAGTAAATTCTTTAAATTACCACTATTTACCTATGTTTATTATAGCATATAATGATGACATCTCAGATGCCATAGCTGACGTTTTAATGGCATTAACTCTGTGTCCTCTTTATGTCACATAATAAAAGAAAGCACACTTTGAATTGATTTTCCCCAAGCAAAGGATACTTTACTGGTTATAACTAGGCTCCAAGAAAACTATATGTACTACAAATAAATCAACATAAGAGTCCTCTCAAAGAGGCATTTTTTCCTGCTATTTTCTAGACTTACATAGATGCATTAAGGAGGGAGAAGAAAGGCAAGAACATCAGAACAAATAGAAAATGCTCAAAAATGACTTAGTAAATCTAGATTGGTCAAAGAAACAATGCAAACATAGATGCTGAGAAAAGGTATAATTTATATATTATATTTTCCATTTCCTTTGGAAACGTCTCTAATTTACTTTCTGTAGTTCTAATTTAGCTAATTTATTCTGATCTGCTCCAAGGGAGTACAGAATACATGAGGCAATGCTGAGTGGAACTAGGGTTTTACGATTAAGAAAATACAAAATTCGTGAGAATTTGCCAGAAATCCTTGATTTTTTTTATGCAGGACTGGCCCGACCATATAGGTGAACTAGGTGGTTGTTTAAGGCACCATGGTTTAAGGGGAGCTAAATTAGATGGAAAGGATTTTTTTTCTTTATTTAATATAAACATATATCAGTGTTATCTCTCATAAATTAAATGATCATTTCTGATGGGAGCTTCAAAGTTATAGTCTGCCTAGGTCAACAAAAATCCTTGGGTTTGCCCTGTTCTTGTGTTAAACATTTTAAACTAATAGGCTATGTCTACACTAGCAAATTAGTCTGGATTAAGGTGGCTTAATCTGGACTAATTTGATCCCTGTCTACACTAAACTTTTCCTAGTTTGAACTAAAAAAAGAAAAAAATTATTTTTGCTCAGTTTGAACTAACCACTTTGCTCAGTTTGAACTAACCACTTGGTTTGAACGGTTGGTTTGAACTAACTGCTTAGTTCAGACTTAGCTCTGCTAGTTCAAACTAAATAAATTCGAATGAAGTGGTTAGTTCAAACAAACTGCATTTTTTTTAGTTCAAACTAAAAAGTTAGTTTGACAGAAGTACCTTCTAAAAGTATATGCAAGAAAAAAAATTCATATGTGTTCTGCCATATCCATCTGAGACATCATCAGAAAAATTGCCAGTCTTTAATGGTGCTAGGCAAACATATGTGAACTGGTTAGTCTTTTTTTTTACAAAAATATTTTGTTTCTGTCCTCTCATTCTGTAGATTTTGGAAAATCTAAGGGCTAGGATCTCAATCCCAATAATGTTAACAACAGTCTTTCCATTCACTTCAATGTGCAACAGATCACACCTTATTTAATGCAAATAAGTAGGTAGTAGCTAATCAGAACTTAATTAATATATTTTGCTTAAGTGGTGCAGATGGAGGCAGAGAGGCATAAACCCAGTTGGTGCAAATTAGTACCTCTCCACTGAAGTCATCAGAGCTTTTCCAATTCATACTAGCTAAGGAGCTGTGAGACAATGTCTTGCTGAGTCTGAGAGTATCCGGATATTCCAAAGTACTCAGTACAAGTTCTGTAGTACCCTCTCTCCTCAGGCGCTAGCTGGAGCACAGTAGGGTGAGGCCAAGTTATTGTGGTTGCTGGCCACAGCACTGTCAGCCCTTATGTTCTGCTTATGTTTTACATGGGTGCTCAAGAGGCAAGGCAAAGAGAATCTTTTAATCCATTTTCCCTCCTTGCTTGTGCAGGAAGAGTCATAATTATTCCTTAAACATAAAGTATCAGAAATCCGTGCAAATAAATACTGTTTGTTTGTTGTCTCCAAATTATTAAAGACAATCTGATGATAGGAAAACTTTATGAATATTATTTTTGGAAATAATTTTGCCTGTACTCAATGTCACTACAGTTTATTGATTTAATCTCCAATCTTCTTTTATTACAAGCATATGCAAAAGAATTTGCTTTCTGCAATTTAACACATCCTGCTACTTAGTACCTACCTGAAGCCATAGGATGCTTAGCTGGTGTCATCATAACAATTTCTACAACAAGCAATTATAATGTTACAATAACAATAGTATTATGACTTCCAGTAAGCATCAGAGAGAGCAAACAATCTCCTAAATAAATCCCCTAGTATTCCAGTGTCTTTATGTCATAAAAAATAAGAGAATGGAAATAAATGATAGATACAACTTTTTTCTATTTTTTTCCCAATACGTGTATTAAGGACTTTGTCCATACTGGCATAAAATAAGGAGAATTATCCTAAAAATGCATTATAAAAATAAAGAATCACAAAAACTTGGTCTCCCAGATCTAGCTGTAATTCAAATCCTGTTCAGGTGCACATTTGATTTGCAAAGCAGATGACTTCTAACCATAACAAATTAAACTCTGTCATTTTTGTGTTCATTTTGCAAATTATGTGTTTATATGGAAGCCACTTAACCCATTTCCAAATATCAGTGATTTATTATTGGAACATTGGCTATGTCTACACTGGGGGTCCCTGGAAAATCGACTTTACAAAGTCAACTCTAGGGTATATCTGCACTGGACACAGCGCAGACATACCCAGGGGTGCCCCATGCCCTCCCACCCCTGATCCTGATTGGACTCCTGGAGCCTTATCCAGCCCAAGCCGCCACTGTCAAGCTGCTGGAAGCCATATCCTGCCACTCATGGAGAGGGGTTCAGAGTCTGATTTGGCTCCCAGCCCCTTGCGGCAGGCAGTGTGGGCTGGGATCAGGGGGCTGGGAGACCGATCAGGTTGACATTTCATGGGCTCGGAGTCTATGGAATTGATGAAGCTCTGAGTGCTTGTGCCACAGCACAAGCAGCTGGGGGCCAGATTGGGCTCTGAGCCTGCTCCTAGCCACTGCAGCCTGCAGAGAGTGGCTTGGGGGAAAGATGAGGCTCTCAGACCCTCTCTCCAGGGTTTAGGAACCAGCTGCTAGCCTCTGCAGCCTGCAAAGAGGGACTGGGGGCCAGATTCGGCCCCCAGGTCCTCACCACATGGCAGGAGCTGGATTGGGCCCATTCCAGGGCTGGATCAGGGCCTGGGAGCCCGATCATGCCTGGGGGGGGGGGTTGGGCCCTGGCCTGTAAAATCAGCTTAAATGCTCAAGTCATCATATATGGCAGGAGTGATTTAGTTGATTTAAGCAATAGCTTAAGTTGACTTAATAATTTCTAAATACATACTAGGAGTGGCTTAAGTCGATTTAAGGGGCTTTAACTTGATTTAAGCCCATAGTGTAGACATACCCATTGACACCTTTTTTGCCTTTTCAAAATCAGTTTTCTTATACTCTCCTAGTTTTCAGTGGAAGAACAGCAAAGGATGCAGAGATGACACTGAAGCCATTTAAATATTGCAGCAGACTTTTTGAACTCCATCCCACATCTTTAAATAGTACTCACGGGACAATATCTAAGGATGTGGTGAAACATATCCTTGAATAAATTATTTGATAACAACCTGAGATTATGGGATTACATTAACAATTATTAACATAGCATTAAATCTGTGGGCCTGATTCTTACCTAGTGAAAACTGATCAAAGTCCACTGAAATCAAGGGAACTAAAACTAATTTACATCATTTGAGGATCTTGCCTTGGGATTAAAAAGCTCTCCTTTTCTCTCTATGCAGTTTCCAATCACCACAACATACAATTATACTAAACAAATGGCTCTGAGTGGAACACTGTTCAAAGTGCATCACCAGGCATCAGCAGCTTTCGAACTGACGCACTATTTTGCTAAGAGAGTATTATGCACTGAATTTATCTAATTAACAGGACTGCTTTTGGATTGTCATTATAATCATCTGGGCATAGGAAGGAACTATATCTCCAGTTATAAATCTCTAAAATCTGAAAAACACTACCCATAACAAAACAGAAAAAATGTGGAATATTATTGTATACCACTTGTCCCTGGGATAAATGAAAACCACTCCTTGTTCTTCTGTCATGTATATGCTTAGCTAAATACAAATGACAGTTTAGCAGTTCTTTGAAAACAGGTGTATGATAGTCAAAAGAAACATCATAACAGAGTGAATGATTCAGTGATTACTGACAACCTTAAAGGAACATGGGAAAGCACAAAAAAAATTCCCAAATTCTAGATTAGAAGCTGTGGTACTTATAGTCAGTACAAAAAGAAGGAAATTTTAATTAGAAGGCCTTTTTACTTTCTAGTCAGCATGATTTAGTCATGATTCGGTGCTCTCATTGGAGTGCATTGTAAAAATATTTATCTGTAACTTTTAGAGTACATTTTTGGATATTTGCATGAAAATAAGTGATTAGCTGCTTATTAATGGTAAAACCTTCTGATCTGCCCCCCCCCATCTAGTACTATTCTGCCACTGTCTACTCATGTAAAGCAGTGCCTTATTCATTGAGAATTACAATACAGAATAAGTACCACCCTCCATGAGTAGAAGTAGCAGAATTAGACCACATATAATTTTTAAATCTAATATTAAATGAAGTAAATGTAATACAACTACTCTGGTCCATGTTGCACACTGTTCAAGATCCATGTCCAAAATTCCCATTTATTTCAATGAGGACTGAAATGAAACACTGCCTTGAGCAGAGCAATCCACAAATTCCATTTCAGAATAGAAGAATTTCTTCCCAACAGCCTACTGGGCAGGGGAATTAATTGCTATCATCCTGTGTGAACTGCAGATTGCTCCCATCACTGCACTGGTTCCACTCCATTGGATGGTGAAGTCAGAAAATGAGGCCACATTCTACTTTTTGGGGAACGTTTTTGGGGCACTGAGAGTCCTGGAAATAGGTAGGAGACAGTGCCTGGTTCTCAATTACATTTGAATGTCTACCACCTGCTCCTAACAAAAGACAGAAAAGCTATTTGAGCACTCCTTCTCTAGAAGGCTCTGGTCCCATATAAAGTATCCTATCCTTATATAGTAATATCAAAATGTCTGAACTTTTGAAGATCCATATTTATGATTAGCACTCAGGTTACACAGTCATCTAGTTAGTTCCAAGGAGCAGGCTAATAAATTGAATAGGTAATTCATATTCTAACTCATAATAAATTAAAATAAATAATTGTCTGTATCACTGGGTGACCTATGAGTTGAGCAAGGCTACCTTTGTGGGCCCAGTGTGAGTTGGTACACCCCATCAGACACTGAGACTGCTACTGGATCAGGCAATTTCAATTAGGGAAACTCAGGGCCCCTGGCAGGTCCTGCAAACACTCACTCTATGCCTCTTGTGCCTCCTGGCTGGGGCAGACAAAAGCCATTGGTGGAAAAGGGACTCTGACCATCTACACAGGGTAGAACAGTCAGTTTGCAACCTTGGAGCAGGAAGGAATGAAGCAAACAGTCTATGGGACAGGCAAGAGCAGTTGTGTGGGAATAGGGGAACATGGACCCGACCAACTCCACCAGGTTCCAAACCAGGGCCTTGTTAAGCTGAGCCTCCTTTTATCGTTCCTTTTCCACTTTGAGCATAAGAAGGAGAGTTAAGAGGGTGATTGGTTCATTTCCACTGGCTCAGTGAAGGGTTGGTACAACCATCACCAACCTAATTGATCAACTAGTGAATATGAATGTCAAATTTTGATATCAAATGGACAATGAACATAACCGTAATATATCCATCACTACTCACTCCTTATTCTCCTTTCCCTGCTCCATTTTACCTATTATGCCTTATTTAGATGTTAGTATTGTGTTCTTTTTTCCATACATTACAAACACTTGACAAAACTCATTCCTGCCTTAAACTGTATTCAAGCCATTTTGCCAATTGGTATTAAGAGTCGTCCTTGAAGTTAAAAATTGTGCATGCTGTTGCACTTCTCTTTCTTTTCAGTAAAATGTAATAAGACATGTTTAAAAGTAATTATAGTTTCAGTAATTTGGAGATTTTCCTTCTTCATACCCTTAATTTGAAATTTTTACATATAAAAAGTGATGCAATATCAACTTCCAGAAGGGTAGCCATTTAAGTCTAGTTCAGGAAAACAAAACAAGAACTCCTGTGGCACTTAGAGACTAAGAAAATTATTTTTATCACGAGCTTTCATGGGAGAAAATATTAACTGAAAGTTTAAGTATGTTTTAGGATAAAAGGTAACTTTACAAATTCCCAGAAGGAAAATTCATTTAAGACACACCTTTAAAAACTATTTTATTTAATACCAGGAAAGCAACAAAATGAAATTCATCACTGATGCAGAAACTTAGGATGATTTACTTTTTGGATGGTTTGAATGGACTTTAAATGATGTTAGGTTTGTAACATAAATATAGAATCCTTGTTTTCTTTATCCTCATAAAACAGATTGATTGTACTCTCATCTTATAAATGGACAGTTTTATTTATAACTCCATTCAGGCAGTCCTCACTTGAAGAAATCTCATTTTTTTTCTTCTTTGTAAACCTAAAAATCAATTTTAACTTAAAAACAATTACAAGAACCATACAAAGTAGCATCTATTGTTCTTAATGCATTGGTATGTGGAGCTCTGGATGTTATTTCAGCATTTTCAGCTGTCCTCTGACATTTACATCTCAGAACCTGATCTATAAATTTAGGTCTCTTTTAAGGTTAACACTAATCTTTTGATAGCACTGATGAAGCTTGTTGTGTGTGCACTAGCAAGAGAAAGTAATAAAACATCATGTCAGAATGACCTAGGAATGAAGAAGGTAGCCTTTTATGTTTCATACTGTGAAGCACTAACTATCAAAGAGCAGATGGCTGAAAGGCAAGAGATCTGTAATAGGTCTCAAGGTATTATATAGCAATTAAAATAAGTGACCAAGGTCAAACAGCCATTGCCTAATTCCTTTGACATTGTTTATACTTGTTCATGAAGAAGCACTTCTCTAACTGATGAATTTGAGGAAAAACATTGAGAAAATGTTAGAAAATTTCTTTGTCTATACCAGGAGTGCCCAAACTTATGGAACTCAAGAGCCACACAAAGTTGATTATTAAACCTTTGAGAGCCGCACTGAGGCCTATAGCCATATACTTTTACCTACTCCAAAATTACTAAATTTAAAATTCATTGCACACTCTATTTTTATCATAAAAAGAGGACAAATATCGATCCTACTAATGTCAGATTCTAATAATTACTTAAGGTTACAATGAAAATTAGGCCTATACAGTAAAAACTTAGCTGTTGCTTGATGTAGAAGACTGCAGGCTAGTGGTAAGTTGTTTTAAAATCCTGACCATGCTGCACTTCTCCTCATTGTCCTGACCCCCACCCCCCCATCTCCTAGGCTTTCCTAAATTGATTTGCTGACTTTCTTCTGGGAGCCACAATTTTTCATTCATGATCTACATGTAGCTCCCAAGCCACAGTTTGGCCATGCCTGCTCTATACACTTTTATTGCATTTAACTACTAATTCTGCAACACTCATTTCAAAATCCATGTTCCTACAGCATACAGGTCAAAACATTTAATGCTAAGGGGGAATTTGGTTACTATTATGCCCAATTCTCTAGTCCATACTCAGATTGAGCTCCCATTGGCTGTGTAAGGTTGGCAGGAGTAAACCACCCCTCCCACAAACACATAGGCTATGTCCACATTCAGGGAGTTAAATTGATTTAGCTTGAAGTGATTGATACAACAACCATCAAATCAATTTAAATTAAATTGATTTAACAGGTCCCCACAAAGATAAACAAATCAAACTAGCATGTCTGGGGAAGGACTTTCCAGCTCAATTTAGGAAAGGGGCACCCTGGGAAGTATGGCAACATGGCCCCTTGGCAGGGTCATGTTGCCACCCAATCCCCTGCCTGGCTCTTACCTGGAGAGCCAGGCAGGGATAAAAAAAACCCCTGGGGCAGGCATCCTCCTACGCTGTGCATATCCCCACCCCCCACTGGCCTGGCAATGACAGGGTAAGGTGGGTGTCCCGCATACCCCGCAGCTGGCCTGGCAGTGGTGGGGCCAGGGACGCCAGCATGCCCCACTTCCCTGCAGCTGGCCAGGTGGTGGGAGCAGGGAAGCCAGCACTCCCAGGTTGCCAGCTACTGGCTGGGCAATGGGGGCAGGGAGCCTGCATGCCCGGCTTCCCCACTGCTGGCCAAGTGGCAGGGGCAGGAAGCCTTCACGTCCAGCTTCCCTGCAGATGCCAGGTGGAAAGCAGCGGTGAAGCCGGGTGCGCCAGCTTCCCAGTTTTCCTGCCTCTGCCGCTGGGCCAGCTGCGGGGAAGGCCAGGTGTGCCAGCTTCCCTGCCTTTGCTGCCCAGCCAGTGGTGGTGGATGTGGGGCACCTGGCCAAGCCTGCTGGCGGGGGATACAGGGCAGCTGGGACTCCATTCCCCAGCCCTGTGTGCCCCCCTCTCTCTGGCCAGAGTCCTGATTCCCTCCCTGCCCAGGGTGCTGAGGGGACAGGTATTTTTTTCCAGGGTGCCATACACCCTGGGAGGAAGGTCAAAGCCATTGAAGTGGAACAATGTTGTTTCAAAACAAGGTGTCCAAATGGCCTTGCTTCAAAACAACCGTTTTACTTCAACGGCCGTTTCAATTATCTACTTGGTTTTACCATTTCGATTCAAGTTTTGTTGTTTTGATATGATGGAGCTCATCATATCAAAACAACAAAATACCGTGTGGACCTAATTTGTTTTAAAGTGAAACAATCAGCATTGTTTTGCTTTAAAACCTGCATGTGGACACACCCGTAGCTCCTCCAGATGTGGGCACCTTTGTAACTGTTGTATAACTATTTAAAGTGTACAGAAACTAAATGGGATCAACAGACATTTTCTACTGTAACCTACCACGTACATTTCTCAGTGATCTCTGAAAAGAGGCATGAACGCCAGTAGACTGGATACTGGAATGCGTCTCAGGAAACCTGGCTGTGCCACCCACTCACTGTATGATCTTGGGCAAGTTATTCCCTCTCCTACCTTCCTATCTTCTCTACTGTAAGCTTTTTGTGCCAGGCACTGTCTCTTCCTATGTTTTGTACAATGTTGAGAATGACAGTGCTTCCTGGAACTACTAGAAACAAAGAAGATGGTTAGGGTATGTCTACATGGGAACTGTTATTTCAAAATAACCCATTTTGAAATAAAATCCTTATTTTGAAATAAGTTAATTCGAATTAACCATTTGTTAATTTGAATTAAGGGAAGCCTGGCTTTTGAAATAGCTGTTATTTCAAAATGGTTATTTCAAAATAAGGCCGTTCGGACATGTTGTTTCGAAACAGTATGTGTCCGAATGCTGTTGTTTTGAAATAACAGCTATTTCACTTTCCTGCTAGGTTTAACAGTTTCAAAACAACAGCTGTTAATTCGAAACAACAGGTCCCATTGTTTTGAAATAACGGTACATCGTGTGGACATGAGAAATTTTATTTCAAAACAACAGCTGTTGTTTTGAAATAAAACTCACGTCTGAACACAGACAATACATAAGATCCCTCTGAACTTTTTCTACTTCAGTGGTCAAATCTGGGCAATTTGTAAAGCACAGCATTCAGGCTACCACACTCCAGGAAAGTCCGTGCCGCAGATAGGAATTGCAGTCTACTTTCCCCACTGCTGCAGATTGCTTGCTTTGTTTGCATAGGATTGTGCTAGTGGACTGGGGAAGCCATGTGGGGCTCCAATAGAGTCCTAGGGGCTCTTGTCAAAATTCTGCCACCAAATATCAAAGTAAAGTTTGAAGAATTTCTCAACATTTCACAGATTTCATTTCTGGATACTTGTTAAATCAGTCCTGCCAGAACTATTTGTTCTTGGGGCTGGAGACATAGAATCACAGAGGGATGAGGTGGGGCTAACAAACCACTATAGAAATTTTGTGAGTTGTTAATATGCTTCCACCCCTCCCCAATATCTTGCAGAGGTGAGTGTGAATGATTCATACACACATGGGTGAGGACAGACACTGGCACTTGGGCACTGGGCACACAGTACGTCAGCCACCAGGTGGGCACTGGACAAAGTACAAGCACCTGGGCAGGGACAGAAGCAGCAGTGAACAGGATCCAGTTGCAAAAGAATCTCTTCTCAGTTCTTGAGCAATGCTCATCCCTGTCTCTAGCTGTCCTTGTCCCCCACTCCCACCTGCATCCCTCTGTTCCCCTGCTTGGAGCTCATAACTGTTCTCCAAAAGAATTAAACCAAAGGGAAGCTGTTTAATTATACATTTGTTTGCCAAGTGGTATTGCTGCCTTTATTTGTTTATGAGAAACAGATTTTGTTTAAATGAGAAATGAATAGATATCTCAGGCCCTCATCATTCATTTTTATGAGCATATGAATTTAGGGATGCAAGATTTATCACAGGAAAAGAGGGGATATTGTAGGAATCTCATAAGATATAAGCTGTACATCACTGGAAGGTCTGAAGGCAAAACCATCCACTGATGTAAACTGTGTTGCTCTGTGAATATGTATAGTTACTGAGGATCTGATTTTGACTGTCAATATATCAGTAAGGGATGAAGCAATTTCATACAGATTAACCCACCCCTCCATTCGTGGCAGTGCTCTGCCCCCTTTATCAGTAAGTGGGACACAACAAAGTTGATAAGCTAACAGACTGGAATTTTTAGTTCAGGCAATAAAGGCTCATACTTTAAATGATAGAGATTCCATGTTTGATTTTCCTTGCCGATGGATCACTTGCAAAAGTGAATAATTTTCATAGTGCATGTACAATTGTAGGAAAGAGTTAATTGTAAGAAGTAGCATCTGGCCTGAATGATAGCTGCTAGGTTAACAGGGACACAGGAAAGGCAAGCTTTGCTGTCCTGTAAATGAGATTTTACTTAAAAGTTAATGAGTTCCAAAATGGTAGCTGTGTTAGTCAAGTTCAGCAAAACAAGTGAAGAGTCCTATGGCATTTATAAAAACTAACAAAAATATTTATCGCATGAGCCTTTGTGTGGGAAAATCCCCCTTTGTCAGCCACTTCAAAGATGAAGAACTTACAGAAAGCTTCTGTAAGCTCCACTTTTTCAAAGCAGCTGATGAAGTGGGATTTTCTCGCACAAAAGCTCATGCAATAAATACATTTGTTAGTCTTCGTAAGTGCCACTAGACTCCTTGCTTGTTTTAGTTAAAAGTTATGTTATCTTCCTTTTTCTGTCCTTGTTTCATGCAATTTGTGATAAAAATGTGACTAGAAGAGTGCTATCTTCCTCTCTTACATAAAATCTTGGATGGGAATGTTCTTTATCATCTTCCTTCCCCTTTCCTTCCTGTTTGTTATGACGTTATTTTTGTTGCTAAAAACAATGAGTTTGAAGGTAAAGTACCTGTGTGCTATATGTTAAATTTGTAAATAAGGGTATGGTAATTAAATTCATGACATACTTACTAATATTCATTTTTAGGTGTTAGTGTAATGAAATAAGGGTCTCCAGGGAGTCATTGAAAATATAAGCTTTTGCATATTTTTTTAAGTATAAAAGAATTGTAATGCCTCCTTCTCCTTGTTCAATAATAGCATCAAGGTGGAATGATCAGGCAAATAAAGGATAATGTGTGACCCAATCTTCCTCTTAAACAACTGTTTTGTTCACTAGTAACAATAAAAAATCCCACTTTATTCACCTGCTAGAGTGGTGGTGGAGAATAAGCAGCTGAACCAACCTAAGAGTAACCCATACAAGGGTTCTTACTCCCATCCCTGCAACTCACTATCTACCCTAAAATTTTTGTTCTACACTAAGAAAAAGTAACACCACTAGACTGAGCCAACAGTCTTTCTTACCAGCTTACACCTTCTTTCTTGGAAACTGACTGGACTGAGACTGGAATGTGCAAAATAGCTACTGTAGGTTTAAAGAACTCCAGGTCAATGGTGCAAAGAGTCAAAATTACTGATGTTCATGATTATCTATTCCATTGTCAGTGAGACAGTGTATGCACATTAATTCTTAATCTGGCTCAATATCTACTTCATCAGAAGAAAGAAAAAGAAAACATTTGAACTCTGATGGACAAAGATGAATAATAGTATAATGATCTTGAGGGTTCATTAAAGACCACATTATTGAGTGAGTGAGGAATAGAACTAATCACACACACAATCAGATATAAATCTCAGGTTTGTAGCTGGGAGCATCCATGTTAGATCTCCTGTAAGGCAGGTCTCCTAATTCACACAACACTGGCCCATGACAGGGAGTGTCTCTAAATTCACAACCTTCTACAAGCATATCTTTACAAAAGTTGTCACTTATTGCCAACAGTTTACTATACTTTGATACTATAACTAAGTGAAAGTGTATGATATGACATTGGTGGACAGATGAGACAGCGATTTTCATGTGTTAGAGCACAGACTGCTTCCTGCAACTGGACAGTCCAAGGCTGCTTCTTTTTTGCATTCATTAATTTTACACAAGGGTGAATCCACTGAAACCTTACTCCTGATTTATGCTAGGGAGTGACAGCAAGAGAGAGTATCAGTTTCAGGAAAATACTCTTTCCAGAAAAGTGTCACTCTTTATTGGCTATTAATTTACAGAGGAGACATTGAGTTGCATTTTGGGTTAAGATGAATTTTCTTACATCAAACAAAAAAGCTCTCTTTGCATGAGGGAAGAAATTCTTGCAGGTTATTTAGAACTTGTCATTCTTGGAGCACTGGTGAATGGTAATGCATTTCAGGAGGCTAAATACAACTATGTAATACTACTAGAGTTGTGATATTCAAATATTTTATTTGATTCTTTACTGCAGTTTGATGTGATTTTTGCTTTGACTTTCAGGTTCAAATGAGAGGTTCAGCTTCCCAAAGCAAAACTCATTCTAAACTATTGAGTTTCATCATACTCAGAACCTTCAATCACAAGATTTTAATAAAAAATCGCAGATTAAGCACCAGATACATTCAATGGGTTTCAAATATTAATGAACTTGGTCTGACTGTGTTTGTCTTACTATTTTTGCATTAATGAAACATTGTAGAATTTATTGTGGGATATTTACAGTTGTCCAGTTCATTGCTAGTGAATAAAGAAAAGAGTAAAGAAAAATATCAAGGAAAAAGGAAAATTATTCTGAACATACAGAAGCGTATGTGGAGAAATCTAAAGGAATAGAAGTTTTGAGCAAGAAATCCATAGATAAAAACAATAACCCCTGGAAAGGGAAGCGATAGACGAAACAGCAAGAGACGTTAGAGAACCAGAGAATCAAAAAAAGAACAGACAAATTACACAAATATTTATTGGCTGGATTAAATATTTGAAGTGGGAAACATTTCTTTTATAATGCCTTTTTAAAAAGCACAAGAACATATTTGGCAAAAGAGCTGATTTTTCCTCAAATTGATTCAATTCTCCCCACAAGTGGAAATGCTGAAAATATAGATTTTAAGGAGTTTCTTGGTCACTCTTCCTTCCCCTCTCTAGCACCCCCTGCTTTCTTTTTGTATAATCTGTGGGGAAAAAAACTATGGTACTGTATGAATTATGTCTATTATTTATATCCCCATAACATCTAGAGGCCCCAGACAAGGTTGGGGACCCACTGTGTTAGATAAGTATGCCGTAAAACAGGTTCTTTGGCCCAATACCTAGGGGCATGTCCACACACAGGTTTTAAATCAAAATAATGCCAGTTATTTCAATTTAAAATATTTAGGTCCATATGGGTATGTCTACACTTACTAGTTAGTTCAAATTAAGGAGGCTTAATTCAAACTAAATTAGTGCATGTCCACACCAGCTTTCATTCGTTCGAACTAAGGAAAGCCTAGCTCGAAGTTACAAAACCTCCCTTAAGTTCGAAGTGATGGTTAATTCGAAATCATTAGTTCGAATTAACCCAATGTAGCTGTGTTAATTCAAACTAACTGTGAGTTTGAATTAACCACGGCTTAATTCTCCCTATGCAATAGCACCACCTACCTGATTTGAACTATCAAGTCCTGTGCATGGCCATTCTAGCTCGAATTAGGGTTTCTAGTGTGGCCATATTAATTCGAATTAACTGAATTTGAACTAATCATTATTAGTTCAAATTAATGAATTCAAATTCAGTTAATTTGAACTAACCTTAAAAGTGTAGACATAGCCCATGATGTTTTCTTATTTTGAAATAAGAAGCACCCTTATTTTGAAATAAGGAAAATTATTTCAATATAATACAACCTAGTATTATATTCAAATGAGGGTTGTATTGAAATTATCATTTCAGTATAACCCTATGTGGACCTGTTATATTGATATAAAAATATACCGATACAAGGGGTCTGACTTTCGTCCTCCCAGGGTGACACCATGGAAAGAAGATCCCATCAGCATCCTGGCCAGGGAGGGGCTGTGCAGGGGGGCCCACCACCCCAGAGTTGGGGCTCTGCGTTCCCACCCCACCCCTGGGGCTGGCTCCCTGCCCTGGTGGCTGGGAGAGCTGGCCCAGAGGCCAGGGTCTGCTCTTGCTGCCGGAAGCAGTCGGGTGGGGGAGAGGGAGCAGAATGGTAGTAGGGCCAAAATAACCACAGGATGAGGGATGGTTGCCCCATTTGCCACCCCCATGGATTGCCTTGTATACATATATGGCCCTCATTATCGTCTATTCATCTCACGGTCTTTCAAGATATTTTCTACTGGTTAGTAAGAAAGTACTATTACCCCCTCTTTATGGATGGGGAACTGAGGCACAAATTTATCAAGTGACTTGCTCTAAGCTCACACAGGAAGCCAATGGCAGAGCAGGGAGCTGAAGTGAGGTTTCCCAGGGCTCAAGCTAGTGCCTTAACCACTGGGCAATTCTTACTCTCCATGTTTGTCTTAAAAAGGGTGGGTTTTTTAACGCTGGCATGAAAAAATCAGCTTGACCAGCACATGACAATGAAGAAAGGATCTTTTCTCTTCATGCATCATTGCCAAAGATCCTTCAAAACAGATAATGCTACTATAATAATATTGATGCAACCTTGTCATCTCCAAATTATGCCCTTAATCCTGTGCAATCATATTAGCCTTCATTGGTGCTCAAATGTATTGGAAGGTATAATTTGGAAATGAAGTAGTTGGGCAGATATACTATAACTGAATATGCATCTCTGCCTGTTGGATCCTTATTACTCCAGTTAATGCATGGAAAAGGAAGTTCCACATTTCATCATCAGAGCCCAAGATGAGTTTTTGGTGTTGGTGTCAGTAAATGTGACACATAAACAACCATAAATATCCTTGTAAACTGAACACATTTGATAGGGAGTCATTTTAGAGGCATCAGACATGATGACTAATGCAATTTTTATATAATCAGTTCTCAAGAATAGAACTGAACTTCAAATCTCTGATGCAACATAACATAACAAACCTTGCTGAAGTTTAACCGCTACAAAAAATAAAGCAAAACAGAAACACCTGCCACTTACCAGCCCCATGTGGGTGTACTATATTGAGTCCACAGCTATGGCCTGATCCTGCCACATATTAAGAATCCCTGACTTCTCTTGGTGAAAGCCACACTGACTTCAATGTAACAAAGAGCTCATTCTTTTTCAGGTTCAGACTCTTAAGGCCTGCAATCCAGTGAAGTATTTATGCCAGTGCTTAAATCCTTTGCCATCAAAGCCTTTATGCATGTGCTTAGTTTTAAACATTCCATTTTACTTTGTTGAATTTGGTGCCTGATCAAATCTTCTTGACTGTTTCATTTCTCAGGAGTTATACCCTGGGCCTATCATTGATGTTTCAATGGTTTGCATACAGTTTACCTTAGAAACAAAGAAAGAATACAAATAAAAATAACTCCACAGCAAATGGTAATGTTGGTTAAAGAATACATTAAATGCATCTAGTTACTAAAACAAATGAGTGGACATATTTTTCTTGTTAATATAAATATTTTTTAACAGATCACCAGCCTGTCTCCTTTTCAAATGGCTATAATCTATTTTTTATGGCTAATCTGAAGTCTTGGTTCACATGTATATATTGTTAAATTGATCACAATATCTATTGCCAAATGTACAAACTCCTATTGACTTCAGTGGATTTTAGATCAGGCTCAAAATGTGAAGTCAAGAAAACATGCTCCCCATTGTTCTATGGAAGGAAGCCTTTTATTTTATTTTATACTCTTTCCTCTGGAAAACACAGTGGCTATGTCCACACACAAGCACCAAAATCAATTTAACTTAAAGCAATTTAACAAAATCACTATAAAAATCATTAAATCACTTTCAATTAAATCAATTTAACTGGTCCACACCAAAAAACTGAAATCAAACTAGCATGTCCAGGGACAGGACTTGCTAGTTTGATTCAGGAGAGGGGCACCAAGGGAGGTGTGGCAACATGGCCCCCTGACAGGGCCATGCCACACTTCCAATCCTCTCCCTGGCTCTCGCTGGTTGAGCCCAGTGGCGGGGAAAAGAATTCCCCCCCATCGGGCTCTGGGACTTCTAAGCCTCACAAGGGAGAATGGAGCCCATATCAGATCCCCCTGTCTGCAAGCTGGGTGGCAGGGAAGGGACCCCACATGACCGGCATTCGATGCGCTAGCTGGGTGGTGGGGAAGGGACCCTGCAAGCCCTGCATCTGGTGCACTAGCCTGGCAGTGGAAAGAGATCCCACGTGCCCAGCATCTGGCATGCTAGCCAGGCAGCGGGGAAGGGACCCTCATACACCTGGCACCAGGTGCGCTAGCTAGGCAGTGGCGAAGGGACCCCACATGCCCAGCACTGGATGCACTACCAGGTGGTGGGGAATGAACCCCGCATGCCCGGCACCAGGCATGTTAGCTGGCCGATGGGGAAGGGACCCCATGTGCCTGGTGCTGGGTGTGTGGGGTCCCTTCCCTGGCATCCAGCTAGCGCTTCGCATGCCAAGTGGGCCAAGTTCTCTTCCCCCGCTGCCCGGCCAGCCTCGGGGAGCTGGGCATGTAGGGGAAACCAGGTGCATGGGGCTCTCTCTCCCTGGCACCTAGCTGGAGCTGGGGGAAGTTGGGTGTGCAGGGCTCCCTTTCCCCAGCACCCAGGATCCCATCCCCTGCCACCCGGCCAGCTGTGGGGGTGCCAGAGCAGGAAGTCCCTTCCACCGCCCCCAGCCAGGGGGCTGAAACCTGGCTCCTCCCTTCCAGGGTGCCATACACCCTGGGAGAAAGGTCATAGGGTTAAATCAAAACAACCCTTATAGTGAAATAACAGGTCCATACACTGCTATTTTGATATAAGGGTTTCTATCTAACCCTTGTTTCATTTTCAACCAAGGTTTTATTAAATCTCTCTGACTTGTTTTGAAATGATGGAGCTCATCATTTCAAAACAAGAAAACATTGTGTGGACCGAACAGTTTTTAAATTGAAATAACCAATATTATTTTGATTTAAAACCTATGTGTGGATATACCCAGTAAGATCAGAATGGTCACACTGTGATCATCTCTGTGCATGACAGATGTCTAGTAATTTCATGGGGAAAGAATTGCATGGCAGTCTGTCTTTCCCACCTTATGTTTCTATGGAAATTATTCAAATGAAATGACTCCCAAAAAACCTCTGATCTATGTTACCCCAGAGTTCAATACGCACACTCAACTGGTCCACACAAATGCATCTCATGCTTTTACACCTGAGTAAACTGCAGAGTATTCAGGGGAAGAAGGATCCTCCTGAAGATGATTAGTTTGGAAATGTGACCTTATGTTTTATAATCATTCTTTGTGAAAAGAAAACACTCAGTCAATGGTCTCAAAAAACAAAGTTGTTTTTCTTCTCTGATTTTTGATACTAGCGTTGGCCAAGGATGAAGACAAATCTATGAGTTTGTCAAGCAGGAGAAAGGAACAGGAAGTTGAACTGGGGCTAGAATAAGTGTTTAAATCCACATATAAATCCTGCTTACTCTATGATTAGGATTTAGCTTTGCCAAATCAGAGCTAAATTCTGAATAGTGATTTAACACCTCTGAAACCTTGAGAGATTTTAACCCCAAAATGACCAAGGGACCAAATGATCCCAGGAATTTTCAGTAATCTTACACATGGAAGGCTTCATGTGATTTCTTTTCAACTTGAAATTTCCATGTAAATGCTGTCAAAAGCTATTCTCATGACATTCAGTCTACACCCAAAAAGTAGGTCTCCATCTGATTTTATACTTGACAAAACAGATAGACAAAGTGGTAGGTTCAACTCCAGAGATTCAAACCTAACTCTCTTGAACCTTCAGATTTTAAAGGAGATTAGAAATGAAGCTTAGATTTTGGATCACAGGTAATGGACAATACAGTACGGACTTGAAGGAGCTTTAAAGCGAAATATATAACCATAGGTATTTTGATTAGTAAGGTAGTCAGTGGTAGTTTAGTGTGAAGATTGATGGTAATATACTAGACAACAGTGTATAGTATATCCTACCATCTACTGGCACATGTCTGTTGCACTATTTAATCTTCTCTTATCTCTACATTATCCTTCTATCTTTTGCTAATCTTGTCCATGTTAAAAAGTTCTCTTATTTAACTAGAAAATGTATCTTTTCCAAACCCCTTGTGATAATCAGTAGGCATCTTTTCTTCATCTTGATGAATAAAAATCAGCCTTGCTTTTAGTTCTGATTACAGCTTGTTTCAGTGACACGTAGTCCTTATCCTGGTGTCCGCAGATGATGTTGAATTCAACAGTGAGAAAAGAGTCCAACCTGGGGAGGATCAAGGCTCTCATTTTCTCTTATCACAGATTTCAAGTAGTATTCATGATCACAAGACAATTTTCATTTTCACCTGGCTACGTATTGCTTAAAACTTATAAAACAGACCAAAGAAGGTTAAGAAGAAAGGATAAAGCTAAAGCTATTTTAAGCAACATACTTCATACACAATTTTATCTTTCAGTTCCCTTCAAAAATCTAATTTACATCAAAAAGTACTTTGCAAAGACATTGTTTAGGTAACAGATACTATATCTCTACAACATAGAAGACAGACAAATAAGCAAAAGAGAAAATATGTTTGCAGGCTTGATGAGTTCTTTTGAAAATAAATGTAATCCTTCTTGAATCACACAATTTAAAGTTAAGTATACTGCTTATATTCCCTACTGAACCCACAAGTGATGTGATACAGAGATATCACTACTGTTTATACAACAGAAAATCAAACAACTTTTAGGAACTTTCTACTCCATAGCAATCTCTTTCCACCTGTTTGACCACTACCTCTATCTTCCTTATCTTTGTTAATTTCAGAAAAAAAAAAAAAAAAAAAGAAGGGATAATCAATGAATAACATGAGATTTATATTCAGGAAGATGAGACACTGATAGGAAGTTTTGAGTATGTTTCTTTGATTAATTTCAATGACATCTGAAGCACAGTATACCATACATGTTTAGAATAAATCCTGATATTTTCCTGTTGTTTCCTTTATTTTCAGTGTCCCCCCCTCACCAAACTTTTTCATTACCCGCAGCACATATTAAGAGGCTCTGGCTTCTGAATGAAACATGAAGAAGTTTGACACAATGTACATGACTTTGTTTTCAAGAACCTTCTTTGAATGTTCTGTTCATTGCTCTGTGAGGCTAGCTTTTATTTTCCATTTGAAATGTAGATCAAAATGTTGCTACGAAAAGAATACCTATTCATTTCCCTGTCATGCATTTTACTTATTCTAATTTCCGAAGACAACTTAACAGCCATGTCTTTTGCAATTATTATAGAAGTGTACCTCCTCTTTCTCTAACTGAATTCTTTTCTGTTGTTGCACAATAATGCAATGTAAACACTTCACCTTATATCTACCTTAACTCTTTTGGTGCTACTGAATGCAACCAAATGGTATTTACAAAAGTCACACAAGCTTTCTCTTATGACCACTGTATATTTAAATATTATAAATTATATGGTAACCACACACAACATAAACATTGTATTTAAAACTTTGCTTTGGTATTTTCAGGATTCTCTATAACTCCCCTATAGAACATATTAGAAATAGAGGAATAGTTCCCTTATTCACAAAGTACCTTCTCCTTTAGATTATCCCACTAAAATCAGACAAAGTGTAACTACTTATGGAATTAAATACCATTCAACAGTAAAGGTATCATAACCTGGCTCATTATTTTAGTTTGCTGTCTAAGGCAACTAACAAGCTTCAGATACAGCCATTGTAGAATTAAACTAACACGTGTCCTCTTTCTGTATGTTATTTTATATTGATCAGTGACAAACACTGACATGGATTTAATACCACATATGCAATAACACTACAGCAGTATTGGCAAAACTAAATATTTAAAAATTATTATTTAGGTGCTCAGTGAAGTGATGAGCTTGCCTTAAACATCATGAGATTTAAAACAAAAGAAAAGTGGAATGTCAGTTTTTCCTAATGGTATAAAGTATTAATATCTATCTTCCCTGGTGTCTATATATTAGACTTTGGAATTTAACATCCTGACTTAATGGATATATTTTATATCTGAGTCTGAGGATGATTGTGAGAAAGACTTGAAACCTAGATATCTTCAGCAAGAGTAGAAGAGTTGATTATGTTTTTGGTGAGATATGTTTTATATGTTATAATCAAATTATTTTTGTTTATGTGTGTGCTACAATTACTTAAATAATTTGTAAATCATATTAAGAAGGTTTTAAAGATACCCATTATTTATTTTAATAGACAGTGTGGAAGTTGAGAAGTAGTTGTATGTTACTATGTACATTTCTGCATCCAAGGCAACTATACAATGGCCTCAGGTATGTACAAATTCTAAGCAAAATGATAATCATGACCTAGTGGTGACCCTCAAAGAAGGACATTCTGCTTGCATGCAGATAATACATCATGTAGTTTCTCTGCAACAGATTAAGGGTGGTTTTCATTTTTTTTCCTCTCATTTTTCAGCTTGTAATTAGCAAGAGAACCAGGAGTTATGGTGGACTTATAAGTTTTACCAACAAAATAATTCTTAAATGCTTATTTTAATTTTCATAATCTTTAGGTTTGACTGACACTTGAAAAAGTTTAGGCTGACATAGCTATAGCACACAGAGGGGTGAAAACCACAGTAATTAAGCCAACCTAACATCCATTATAGAAGTGGCTGTCAATGGAATAAATCTGTCATTGATGTGGTTCAGTGGTTCCCAACCTTTCCGGTAACATGGCACACTTCAAGAAGACAGACAGTTCCATGGCACATCCATTTTTTCAACTGAATCAATTGCTCATAAACATCATATTTACTTACATTTACTATGGTAAAAATACACGCCATCTCAGTTCAGCTCTTTGGTCTCCTGTGTTTAGAATGTTCACATTTTAGAATCAAAAGACTGATACCTTGCTTTTAATCTGATGATTAATTTTCACGAGTTTTATGAGTTGTAGTTTTGTTTGGATAGAATATTCTTTAAGATGAAACACTGTTTTTCATTGCCTCTATAAAAAATTTCACAGCACACTTGGACAGTTCTCGCCGCACACTGGTTGAAAACCACTGATGTAATTAGCACCACTCAGGAAGGTGGATTACCTATAATGATGGGAAAAAAGCACCTTCCACTGCTGTAGGACATATCTGCAATGTGGTGCTCCAGCAGCATAACCACAAAGCTGTAACTATGTTGCTGTAGTGGCCAGAGTGTATACATGCCTGGGAAGTTGCTTGTTCCGTGACTGTGTGCCCTTGTCTTACAATCATGCAGCTTCAATACTGCAGTGGTATCAGTTTCCCATTCCACATATCTCTTGCCTGTATCACAGTCAATATATTACACCCTAAGGACAACTTTGCTCAGGTGTGAACCCTTCAGTTAAAGCAAATGAACACAATGAAGAGAAAGAAGTGAAACAGGAATCATCACACTCTGGAAAAGGGGTATCTTTGAAACAGGAATCCTATCAGTGGGCCACTGTCTAACTCATGAAGTTGGGGGGGGGGCTTAACACCCAGCTTTACCACTTTTAGGCACTTCTCAATCATCAGTTTTACTGACAGAGAGACCAGAGAGGTATCACAGATAAAACCTGCCTCATTGTTCACCATGACTGAAACAAGCAGGCCATTATAGACTCATTCAGAGGACGGGGACAAGGTTGCCTGCAAAGAAGTTGATGCTAATACTGGTGATATAACCTCAACATACATTCAGTGGTAGGACCTTTGTCAGGCTATGTAGAAAAGGTAAGCTGCACCTTTAAGAATGGCTTGCGAGGTGGTTCAATGCCAGGTCAGACTGGGGATGCCGGCCCACTCCTCCTCCCCAGGGAGTCCAGACAAGTGGGGTCTATTTACACTCATCTCTGGGCACTGAAAACCATCTTTTACCCACACAGGCTTAGCAGAACACACCCTCCCATCCATGGCATTCGATAAAGAGTAGGTTTAGTGGCTGGCTAGTATGTCAGGTGCCAGCACCACTCTATCTCTGCAGCTGGTCGGTCTGTGGGCCCCAAGCCTCCTCCCAGCACTGGGTGCCATCCTGCTCCCATGGCTAGTGGGTTTGAGCACCACAGAACCAAGCACCAACCTGCTCCATCCCTGTGACTGACCAGTCTGCAGGCCCCCCAGTTCCAGCCAGGCCCCAGCGCTGAGCACTGCCATTCCCTGCCCTGAGGCTGGACACTACTTCAGTAAGGTAGGACCAACGGAAGCGAACAACCCCAGGCCACCAAAAGCCTTTGTTCAGCCCTGATAACCTATAGCAAAAGATCTGTTTCAATCATAGCGTATAGACTTCTAGAAGCAACTGGCCTAAACTCTACCCTCAGTTACAAAGAATAGAAGTTCAATGGAGTTACTTCATAGTCACACTGGTTATAGCAGAGAGCTACCTTGACCCAAGGTGAAACTAGGATATGATGTAATATAGACAGCAGAGTCAAAATATTTGAAAAGGTGAACCCTTACCTGCAGCGTAGCCCATTAATTATGAAGTTTCAATGATGTACTATGAAATTTCATGACCTTTGACTTGTTGTTTTCCAGTAAGAAGCTGTTCACTTATCTTGTAGTCTTCTGTTGTTCCTAAAAGAAATCAACACACCTTTGATCCTGAATTTACAATGAAGTTTCAGACTTATCCAAGACACACAGTTTTTTTAAAACCAACCAACCACCTGGCCTAGCGCTTCTCTTCTGATTGTAATTAACCACTACATGTTAATTATCAGGGTTTCCTTATTTCTTGGGAAAATTAGCTTTTACAAATGGAAGAATCTAAATGTTTCAATATATATGTTCAAAGAACATTTAAAGACACTGACAATACAATTTTATCATAGTAAATATCCCACCATTTAAATGCCATAAGAAAGAAAATGCCATGACTTCACTGGGCTTTTATTTAAAGAGTGGAACAGATAGCAGCCACTATTCAGAGAATAATGAACATGATGGAAATATATATAATTGACTTGCCAATAGTACAATTTTCCTGCTGTGATAACAATGCCTACTGTGGCTTTCTTTGTTATGTGTTGAATGTGATCCACCCTGTTATTTTGCATGCTCACATTACATAAATAGATGGACTAGAAACAAAACCTCAGAACCAAATATTTCCAGTTTTTGGGAAGATTGAAAATCTGGATCTGAATTTTTTGGCTTGGGCTGCTGTCTCCCATAATTCAATGGACTGTGTGTGTGTAATATGTCAATGGGGATTTGCACATCAAAATTCCTGTTAAGATCAATGGAATTAATAGTTATGACTTTTCAGGTTGCAAAGAATGTCTGCTTCTGAATAGAAGATCCTGAATGACTTAGCTCAGAGGTTAAATAGCACCATGAAGACAAAGTCAACAAGAGTCCCAGTTAAACATAACCATTGTGGAGGGTCATGGGACATTCTCTCAGGTAACTAGGACTTAGGATGTCTCAACTATAATTAAACACTCAGGCTGGCTGATGTCAGGTGCATCTGTCTCACAAGGCTTAGACTATGAGGCTGTAAAATCATGACTAGACATTCAGGTTTGGACTGGAAGGGGAGGGCCTGGGAGGAGACCAGATTTCAGCAGCTTAGTGTTATGTAGGCACCTATTACGTGCTTCTACCCTGTGCTGATTTTCCATCCTTGCTATTTGGTCATCTTATGTATGTGAGTTTCACATTCAGATCCAGGATTCTGTAGGATTTGGAAGTGAAGAACAACCCACAAAATATTGTGGCTAGTTGTAAGTCCAAGATTCAAGTGGGAAACCTCCTAGGAACAGCAGGTGGAAAGAAGAATTTCTGATCCATGCTGGTGTTTGTGTGAGGAGGGGCTGTGAAGCAGGTGAAACTTCCTTAACAATACGAGGTCAGATGTTCTCATTAGCGCAGAGGTCTCAAACTCACAGCCCACGGGCCACATTCAGCCCCTAAAATTATTTCCTGCAGCCACAGAGACACACAGAATTTCTCAAACAATTGAGAAAGCAAAATTTAACGTGTGTTTATTTACTTATTCTTTGTCTTCCTTATGATACCTTCATCTTGAACAGAAGTAATTCTTACTTACCGGTACTTACTATTGTGATTGATTGATTGATTGATCGATAGATAGATAGATAGATATACTCGTGCATTAGAGAAGAGCAATACATCTTTGCCCAGATCAAAGTGTTCTTTCATTTTTTAACCAGCATTTTAATTATTAGAATTAATCCTTTCCCACATCAGAATCTAAACAGACAGAATTTCTCATCACTTCAAGAAGAATTTTGATGAAGAAGTAACTTTTCTTACATCAATTTGTGTTCTTGTTAAATATTATGGACATTAGGAAAATTTACAGACACGCTGACAGGAAATACCAATATGGAGGTTGCAAAAGAGATGTGAGTGCACTCTTCTTCATGAGGCCTACATGCACACGACACAATGAGGAGATCAGTGACAGATCACTGATAACTGGTTAAAATAAATATGCCTGGTAAATTTTGAATGAATTTTCTTTTGCTTATGGATCATAACACACTCAAGGCACCAGTACACTGAATTTATCACCAGCTATTTAATTGTCAGCACTGAGTGTGAAAGTATGTACCCTTATGTTTATTCTTTTTATATAACCATGATAAACTTTCCACAAAGTACACTTTTTAAGGTACTATTTGAAAACTTATACATTTACTGATCATTATTATCCTGATAAACTGTGTCGTTACATTGTATATAAAGTTGAGTCTGTTTTATGACTTTACTGAGGCATGTCTAGAAAAGCTGGCACAGATAAATTCCTCAGAGATAAAAGGAAAACTGACACCTCACCCAGGTGTCAACAAAATAAATGAATATCACCTGGCTAAGCAGCCATTCTTTGGGAGGAAGAAGGGTGTGTGAGTGAGAAATTTACATCCTAGCAGTGGAACAGCTGCAGGTTCTCATGTAAACTGACTAGTTTGTCACCTGAAACCCAGCTGTAGGTGATTCTTAAAAAGGAAGAAAAGATACAAAAATGAGGAACACAGGATCCAAAACACCTGCCCTTTTTCATATCTACTCATGGCTTCAACAATGTTTGAAAGACTAAGAAAGTATTATTGAACTGGGGCCGTGGTCCTGGCTGAAGAATTCCAGCCAGACTGCTGTAAGCATGTGATCAGAGAATTTTTTTTTTTTTTTGCTTTAAATTCACTTAGCTTGTTAAGTTAGGTATTAATTTCCTTTTATTGCTTTATAACTAATGGTGACTTTCATGCCTCATTACTTGTAATCAGTTAAGATCTCTCTTTCTGTAGTTAATAAACTTGTTTCATCTAAGCCAGCGTGTTCATACTGAAGGGTTTGGGAAACTCCACTGGAGATCAGTATTTGTGCGTATTATTTTCTACTAATTAAATGATGGACTTTCTATAAGGTTGAAATGGAAAACGCTGGGCTGTATAAGACACACATTTCTGGGGATGAGCCTGGGACTGGAAATTTGTTGTTGTCTCTGTACAATATAATTCAGAAGTAGCTGGCTAGAGGCACTCATAGTGTAGCTAGGTGGAATCGACATGGTAGGGAGCTCTAGGTAAGCAAGGTTAAGAGTGGTTGCTCTCACATCAAAGCTGTAAAGGCTTCCCAGATCAGGGTAAAGCAGGGCCACATCTGTTCAGAGGTCCAGACTGTATTCTGGGAAATGTCACACTGAGTGAACAGTCAGTTTTTCAATATATTGGCAATTTTGGGGGGAAAAAATTAGTCTACCAGAAAATGATTTTTTTTTTCAAAATTTTCAGTAAATAGGAAGAAAATAGTTTTGAGTAAGAGGAATATTTCATTCCACCCAAACCAAAATGTTTCATTTTAATTTAGATTATTTTTTAATATTTCTGAAACACAGAATTTGTTTGAAACAAAATAATTAAATGTTTTATTGAAAAAAGTCAAAACATTTTTTTTTGGTTTTGTTTCCATCCATTCAAAAGAATTTGATGAAAATGACATGACTTCCTGCATAGGAAATGCTCAGGGGTGGGTGGCACGCAGCTCCCATGCCCCCATCAGAGTTCTGCCAGGGTTGGAGTCAGGCTTGGAAAGCCTCTGGCAGCTAGCATGCCCACTAAGCACTGTGTAGGGAAGCAAAACCAGGCTGGCAGTATAGCAACCTACCAGCAGGGACATGGAGATGCTGGCTGAATCCCATCCCTTCACTGGCAGCCACAGTTTCTTGCTTCATTCTGCATCTAGATTAGCCTGCCTGGCATATGCCTAAAGGAGCTTAAGGATTTGAGCAATAGGTGGGAGAAGGCAATGAGACTCCAGGGGGCATTAGGAGTCGAAGAGAGGGACCCCTGGGAGGCAATGGAGACCAGAGGTTGGAGGATGCCTTGGCTGTCACCTGGAAGCTGAACTTGACTTTGGTGGCAAGTGGGGGTGGTGAGGGTGCCATTGTACCCATCATCTCACCATCAGCAGCTATTTGTCACCTGAGTGGGCATTTTGATTTCACTATATCTGCGTTTTCACTGAAAAAAAAAAAGTTACATGAAAACATTTTGCCCAGCTCTGTACACAAGCCATGCAATTACTCTGTGTGAATGTAACAAGAAAAAATGCTTCATTTGAGCCTAGCCTATAACACTGCAACTCTCCTAATTTAGTGGAGCTGATAGATGAAGGCAAGGTCTGACAAAAGCAGTCTTCACCAAACTGGGCTACATAGAAAACACTGTGTTCCTCATCCTACATACATGCTCACTTTACCCACAGAGTGTGGCTTCATTGACTTCATTAAGACTACTCACAGTGCATAAAGTTATTGCAAATCTAAATAAACCAACCACACTTCCCAATTAAAAACAAACAAACAAACAAAAAGAATAGTACACACAGACATTCAAAATAGTTCCACAATTATCCTGTGGGTGATGCATGTCTATTAAATAACTTTTTAAAGATAATTGCAGCCAAAAGGAGATCAACAGAAAACACAGAGAACACAAAAGGAGAAATTGAGTGAATAAGTGGTCTCTAGAAAGACTCATATAGATGTAGAATCTAGTCACCGGCTGATAAGTTAATTGAATTTCTGAATGCATCTCCAAAAATGTTGTTCTGAATATAAGATAGCCTTTACCATCTATTGCGTGCATTGATTTTTAGATAACCCTTCAGTTTGGAAAAAAAAAAAAGTAGCAGAAATTTTATACATGTAGTCAGTTCTATTTTTTCAAAAGCCAACATAAGGTCATAAACCTCATTTTCATTGCCACTGATGGTAATTTTCTTAGTGTTGCAATGTCCACCAATAACAAGGTCAGTGGAGACAACTCACTTGTTTATTGTCCTCTGGAAAATTTGATTTAATAAGCACAATGTAACAATAGCAAGCAAATTGCCAGCATTTACATCAGATATTGGGAGAGGGCAAGGAAATCTCTTCACCATTGATTACTGTTTAAGGCTAGCTTAATTCAGATGAAATATTCCATTAGTCTTATTAACAACCATTCATTATTTTATCACAAACTTTAATAAACAGAAATATGTACCACATAAGTATTACGGTAATCTTTATTTGCTAATGAAAAATATGAAGTCAGATTAAAAGGTTCACCTATGCGAGAACTTAGAACTCATACATTTGTTATTCTGCTAAATTTCTTGCTCCATATATCATCCTTTATGCAATGCAGTTCCTGTAAACAGCAATTACCAAGACCTCAGAAAACAAATGATACTAATAGTACATTTTGTAATATATATAATGGTTCAAATGCAATTCAAGTAATATAGCATTACACTATATATCTTTTTCACTATGCGCAGTCAACCTGGGATGTTCCTTTGATGACAGGAGGCAAAGAAAAAGTTTACTTTTGTCTGCAATTTCTATTTTTGACAGTCCTGGCCATTTCTAGCTTTGACATTTAGTAATACTCATGCAAAATAGACCTCCTGAAAGTTAACTACAGCAAAAAGGGTCATATTCAATGTATTTAGGCTTCATCTTGACAAACAACCAAACCAGTTTTTGCCTTTACCCAGGCATGCGACCTCACTGGATCAATCCCTACATCAGTGAAGGCTTCCCTTCAGGGAAAGGGAACAAAATCATAAACTGGTGAAACACAGGAGTAGAGTATATCTATACAGTAACTTTGGCAATCATCAATCAAACTCCCTTTCCCCATACAACGGGCAACAGTTCCTCGGCTGTACCACTTCACCCATCTCTTACACTTAGCGCAGATTAGTAAGCCAAGTGATTCTCTGAAGGCCTGTTTCTACTTTCCAGTCCCACAGGGTCACCTTGCCTGGTCCCATTTGGAAGTTTCACTAAACTCAGCTAGTTATTTAGCCTTATTAAGGTTCTGGATAGGTGGAACCCCACAGAAATACCCTCAGCTCCACTGCTTTCTGTGTCCTCTCTCTCTCTTTCTGAAGTTCTGAGTTTTCTTCATCTCTCATTGTGACATCCTCACTGAGGACCCAAGAACAGTTAAAGCCCTTGAAGAGTCCTGGCACTATGTTCTTCGCTGCAAAGTAAGAAATCCTCCCATCTTCAAATGTATTGCAAGCCAACTATATGCTAAAATACAAGTTCAATATACAGATAGAGTGAATTTCCAATTGTCATTAAAAGAATTGTGGACAAGGGGCCTATGCAAAGAAAATTCTCTGTGGCAAACCTTTTCCTTTTTCCCAAGAGAGCGAGTAGAATGCTCTCTCTCTTCTTGGACTTTTTTAAGACTCATTCAGGCTGCTTGCATAGGACCTGTGACAGATTAGCATATATGTCTTCATCAACTTATAAATCCTGTTTTGTTTGTATATACCATTTTGATTATAAGATGCATGATATTTTCACTTCTGCCTTTTAGCTACCTTATTGAACTGAGAATTCAGGAGGTTCCAGGCAATAGTCATGTTAGTCTACTTCAGCAAAACAAACAAGAAATCCTGTGGCTCTTTTAAAGACTAACAAATCCAGGAGGTGTTAGCAGACTTTATGTCCTCAATAGCAGAGGGTTAAAAATGAAGCACAATCAAGAACCAGTTCTCCCAGGTGGACTATAGCAAAGAAACAAATTGCCTGACACATCTGGAAGTTATCTGGAAGTCACTTACTGAAGTCATCTGACAAGACAGACAAACTTTCAGATGTTGCTCTCCGGGCAAGATGTGGAAGAGACCAAAATCAGAATACAAGGGCAGACAAGAGAAGAAGATGGGTGAGTCTCTGGAACAATAGTGACTAAAACCCAAAGGAATTTTAGGTTAGATGAAGAAACAGAGTCAGGGATTTGCCTAGAGGTTATATTAATGTCCACAGGTCTGTATCTCTGTTGTAGTTCAGTATAAGTAAAGCATAATTAGTTTAAAAAATATTTTGCAAAGCCGGTGAGTTATTTGTATTAACTGTCATGAAGACACCCCTACTCAGAAGGTGAAGAGAAAAGTTTAAACTACTTGTTTAGTAAATCTGTCATGAATAAGCAGCCCAGTGACATGTAAACATCATAGAGGACATAAGAAATATATCAGAAGCAAACCCTTTTAACCTCAGTCATGGAAAGTAAACTGTGAATTTCCTTGCTGTATTCCTTAATGGTATAGAACTTTGGATTTTCTTTCAGTGGGCAGGAGTTTTGAGACATTTGCCTTCTTTAATGTATATACAGTATTCTTAGAATCCATTTCAAATACACAGAGTCCTCTTGTGTTCCACTTCTCTCCTCCCCCCTCCCCCTTTGCATTCTTCCTTGTGTACAGACGACAAAACGAATCACTGAATTCTGGAGAACACAAAGATTGCTTGATTCTGCTTGCTACTTAGGGAGCAAGGTTCTCATAGGCTATGGCTAAACTAGGGGCTTAAGTTAACTTAAGCAAAGTCCTGGCTACATTTACAATTTATTAAATCTAATAAGCATTTGCTTAACTCAGCTTAATAACTCTCACTTTTAAAGTCAGTTTAAACCTGGGATTTGGCTTAAGTTGATTTAATTGGCCTCCAGGCCACCTGAAAAACTTCCTGGCAACCAGCAAGTGCCTGCCCTGCCCAAGCCCAGGGCAGGATATAGCCCAGCCTACCCTGCTCCACAGCCAGAGTTAGCCAGGACTCTGCCTGTGTTGCAGCCATGTTGGAAGGCAGAGGCAGGCAGGCCAGGAGGCGGGCCCCAAACTGAACCCACTAAGAGATTGTAGCTCTCCTGGCTGTTTGGGGGGATAAATCCATACACTCCCAGCTCCAGTGCAGTCAGAGAAACTGGGATGTGTATAGGACCACCTCTGAGGCCCTGGCGGAGAAAGGCCAGACCTGCAACACCCAGCAGGTGCAGGTGAGGATTAAGGACCTCCATCAGGACTACCATGGGGTCCAAGAGGCCATGAGGCACTCAGGGGCAGTCACCACCACATGCCCCTATTACACTGAGCTCCACAGCTTCCAGGACCAGGAGGCAGACACCCAGCAAGGTTGCACCCTTGATGCTGCCAAGCGCCCTACCATGACGACGACCAAGGGGAGGGCTCAGTAGATGAGGACGTGGTGCTAAGTCACAGGAAGACCGGCATTCTGGCACAGGGCACTGCACTGGCCCCAGGCAGTGCCACCCTGGAGCTGTTCCCTGCCTCAGTGCCAACCCCAGGGACACAGGGAGGCTCCCCCACTGAGGAAGACCCAGGTGAGAGGACATCATGCCAGGCTCATGGTGCAGCTGCCAACAAGTCCTCCCGCCCTGTGGGCATTGTGGGAGAGGCAGGTAGGACAATGAGTGCAGGGGACAAGGCCCAGGGGGGCATGGAGGCCCTCCTATGGGGGTACAGGGGCAGGGGACCATGTGGCAGGGGGACTCAGAGTCATGCTTGGTGGGGGTCTGGCAGGAGATGGGATAGGGGCACTGTAGGTGGGAGCGCCAAGGCCAGACAGTATGTGCCTGACACCTCTGGCACATGACCTCAGGAAAGACCCCTGGGGCAGGGCCGACTGGGCCTCACCACCCTGAGCATTGCACCTGCCCTGTGCAGAGCACGGTGGCATACACTAAGGAGTCCCTGTCCCAAAGGAAAAGTGGAGTGGGAAGCAGGGGGATGGGGATGGGATAGCAGCTGCTGTCAGCCTGCACTCTGCACTGTGTAATGGGAGGAACTCTTGCTCTTTGCTTCTCTCCTGCAGACCCTGCACCCACGAGACTGGTCACTCCTGGGGGGGGGGGACACCCAACGCTGACCAGGAGGAGGAGGGAACATTGCTCCAGGGAGGAGATACTGGAGGACCACCTGCAGCTGGCAGAGCAGGCTGAGGTGGACCTCTGAGCCTGGCAGGAGCACGAGCACGCCCACCCCAGGGTCAAGCAGGCCCAGACAGACCACCTGCATGACCTAATCCAGCACCAGACCCATGCCCTGGAGACCCTGGTGGCATGGGCCTGGGGCTTTTCATGGGCCGAGGAACCCCTTGTGCAGGACCTGAGCAGCAGCCACCTCACTGCATGTCCAGGACTCGGGGTGGCCAGATGCAGGCCCAGAAACCACCAGCCCGATGCCGCTAGGCATCCGCCCCCTGACCACCCACCCCCTTCATTCCCCAAACCTCTCCTCTTCCCCAACCCCTCAAGGTCCCACAGCTCCCACCCCCACACACCCACATCAACCCCTTTCCATGCACCCCTTGTAAATAAAATCCATGTTACACCATTATCCTGTGTCTAATGCATCCTTTTATTGTGTTGGGGACAGGGGAGAGATGGGGGGAGGGGTGGTGATGGTACTTAGGAGGCTCAGCCTCAAGATGGCCCCCACAGTGGCCTTGCAGATCCCAAACTGGTGGGCAATGGAGCAGTGGCGTTCCAGTGTTGCCAGCTTCCAGAGGACAACAGCCAGTCTCATGTCCACAGGCAGGGTGGGTTGGAGCCAGATGTTGGTGCACTGCAGAACTGGGATGAGCTTGGTGACCAGCTTGAGGTAGGTGTTCTTCCTCACCTGCAGGGTCCGCAGCCAGTGGTCATCAACCCAGGTAGTGAGAAAGATCCTGTGTCACCGCTCACTGATGGTTTCCCTTGCCCAGATGTGCCTGTACATGGCACCTGTCCATGCCAGCTCTCAGGGAGGGTGAGGGGCCTGGTCTGCTGCACCCTGCCCCTGCATTGGCAGTTGCCCTGTGCCACCTGGTCCAGGGTTGGAGGAGTCTGGCCAGTGCATGGAGGGTGTGGAGTGCTGTTCTGGCACATTGCTGGCCATGTCAGGGCCCCTGACCTCCATGTTGCCACACACAGTATGAAGGGTGGTGTGGTCACTTCCTGGTGTAAAGGTGTGACCAGGAGAGAGGGACACTTCTTTCTGTGGTGCACTGTGGGCCAGCTGCCCACAATGAACCACTCGTAGGGTGACCTAGCAGCTGCCAGTGTGGACACTGACAATCTCCCGGCATTTTGAGTGTGGACTCTCTAAGCTGGAGTAACAAGATCTACTTTAAGATGACTTAAAGTAGACCTTGTTAAACCAGCTTAACTGAGCTTTCTAGTGTGGACATAGCCTTCTTTCTCCACCGGCTCCTGGGCTGAGCATTGCAAGATCAGTTAGTGATGACAGATCTCTTCCATCCAGCGAGAAAAAGACTGTATCCTTGCAGTCATGCCTGCTTGATACAGTGAGTACGAATATATGATGCAACCTTACATGGCTGCAGTTGTATGACCATATGATCCACAGTTTATGGTCATTTTATAGCATTCATCCACCAGAAGGATATATCATCATGGAATGACTATCGCAGAAATAAAAGTAATCAAGGATATCACAATACTACTGCGTTATCAATCCTGTGACTTTTTTTAAAAAAAAAAAAAATGTTAAATGATATTTAAATATCAAATACATTATATCTAAAAGGTTTTTTTTGTACTCAAAACACAAGAATAGTAATTTCTCTCAGATATATATAAAAATGTCCTTTGAAATACAGACTACTTTTGCCAATTCACTTGACTCAAGAATAATTTTATGACTAAACCAATGGGGAAATAGGAAGAGCTGATTACAGAAAGCATGACAATATACTCATTAGCATAACTAATTCAGCAGGTCATCTTCTTAACTCTTCATCACTACCATATCCATAGCACTATGTAAAATCTGGACAAAATGGGTTGACTCCTCTCAACCCTTGCCTTAATCTCGTAATGAACTTACCCAATGAAGTAGCAATATGCTTCAAGATTCTTTATTGCAGCCCATTCTCACATCATATCAGTTCTTTATAGAAATAAGTAAATGCATTGTTTGCTTTCTAAATAAGATTAATTTTAAATGGGACTGTGTCTTTGCTATGGTTCTAAACTAATTTTACGGACATGTCAAATCTCATCAGTGCTTAAATTCCCATGACATTCAATTTTCCCCCCAATCAATCTGCATGAAATTTGTGCTTTTCCCTACAATTTCCCATCAAATTGTAAACATTAACCATTTTATTAATCTGCAATTTGGATCAACAGTATTTTCTCGTTTCCTGGGGTTTGGTCTGCCACATCTTAAAGTAACAGGATGGGTATGTAACTACAATTTATTTATTATTTTCCTATGATAAACTGATCAATTATTAGGACAATAGAAAGATTCCATTGAAACACTGCTGCTTAAAGGTTTTGACACACATGCATCACAACTTGCATATGGGACTATTCACCAAGATTATGGAGCAGAAGTTTGCACAGAGTTATGCTTGGGATTTCCCACTGAGCATATATCCATAAAGATGATCAATGATGGGTCTCACAAATTAGGGATCTTGATTTTGAATCCCCAAAGGCTGGACGTGTTTGGAACTTGGGCTCTATTGCACTCCTAGCTCTATTGGTACAAAAAAATGCCCTAGTGTGAAAGATTAACTCTGAGCATCATAGGAGTATGCCGACATAACCACTGGAATTGATGTAGCTTCTGTTGACCTCACTGTCATCATTTGAGGAGTTGGTGCTCCTACATTGATAAGAAAAACTTTGCACTATTGTAGGGTGTTTCAACACTACATGGAAATGGCAACATAGCTACTATCACTGATAGAAGTGGTTCTCTCAATAGCTATCTCTACACTACAGGGCTCAGTTAAGCTGACTTAATAAGGTCTACTTAAAGTAGACTTTATTAAGTCGACTTAGTGAGGCCCCATTTGTTTTTGTTGATTTTATAAAGTCGACTTAAGCCAGGAGATCCATTTAAAGATGACTTAATAAAGTCAACTTTAAATGGGTTCCCTTGCTTCAGTTGACTTTATAAAGTCGACTTAAATGGTTCTAATACACTAAGGTGACTTTATAAACTAGACTTCAATGGGAACATTGTGTTAAGTTAAGTTGACTTAACCTTTAAAGTCGACTTTAAGGGCAGAAGTTATTAAGTTGACTTAAGCAAGTGCTTAAGCTTTCTTAGTGCACTCCATATGTGGTCAGGGAGTTGCCTAAGTTGACTTAACCTTCTAGTGTAGACATAGCCTATCCTAGCGCTGATGTAGTGGTTAGGCAACATGCAGGAAACATGAAGTGTCGCTGATGATGTTATACCCCTTTTTAGGTGTAAGCAGTTTCCAGGCCTATTAATTTAGCATTTTTTCAGGAGTATTACATTTATTATAAAAGATCAGTTCTATAACTCAGTTCTCTAAGCCAGATTCTGTCCCAAATACTAGTCCACAACTTCCACTGGCATTACCAGCTCTTATACATGAACAGTGGAGAGCAGATTCTGGGCCCACAATTGAGCAATACATATCATGGGAACTCCCCTCTGACTGAAAGACAACAAAATTTCTACTGACTTCAGTGGAATGGAAAATGAGATTTAATATGCCTAGTGCAGTGCTAGAGCATAATTTCTAGCAGTATGGCCTACAAGAGGCAGTACCCCTCCCAGAGGGTATGTTGGAGCACTTCCCCAATCTGTTCTTTCCAATAAATATGCAAAAACAGACATTTTCAGAGTGGCGAACAAAGCACTGGGTTTTTTTGTTTATTTGTTTTGGTTTTTTTGTGTTTGTTTGTTTGTTTTTTAATTCTCGGTATGTCCTAGATTATAAGTTTGAAAGACTTTTCTACTTTATTAGCTGTGATAAAATGCAGAAGACTAGGTGTACTGTTTCTAAGACATGCTAAGAAATAGAATGAAGTACATTTAAGCAGTTATTTAGGTACAAATACAGAAGTGCCCAATGCCTTTTCTTTTAGAAACATAGATAATGGGATATTTGGAATAGCCACTTGTGTTCAAAATGAATCTCAACGATACATTTTTGTCTAAATACAAAAGCATATAAATAAAATAAATGAATAAAATAATGGCAAATATTAATGAGTTGAGATTATCACATTTTGATCTTTAATGCTGCTTAAAAATCTACTTAAACTGAGGTTGCAGTGCAGTACTTGTCACTATCTAAAATCTGTGTGAATGGCGATGAGTAAAAAATGAGACCACCACACGTCATATAAACCCAATTTCCTATAGATACAAGAGGAAACAATATAAATTAAATGTAACCTGCATAATTAGGACATAAGCTCTCATTTTAGTCTTAAGTTCAATAGCTACCACTTAACCTGGTTCATTTCTTCTGAATTACCACCACTGAATAAATCTCGGCTACTTAGGCAGCGCTGATGCTTGCAGATGTCATAATTCTAAAAGACTAGTAGAAAGCCTATCCTAGAGGAGCGGACCATTATAGAACATACTTTTTATGTTATTCAGATGTTCAGCCTTCAAGAAGAGGAAGCAAGACCCATACTGTCCACAGGAACAAATATGCAAGAAAGAATGAACGGCTGAAGCAAGGAAAGAGAACTTGTTTCAAAGATTATAACAGAAAACTATAAACAGAAATCTAAAACCTAAAGTTTAAGTTCAAACATTTCAGGTGTAGTTTTTCTAAGTGTACTGTGTTGGACTGTATTCTCATTTTTAAGTTTATTTTAAAATTCCAACTAACTCCAATGGGAATAAAATTAGGAAACCATTGAATAAACATTTTGGAAAAATCTCAGTTTTTTAATTTTTTTTTTTAAATTTTTCTTTTAAATCTCCAAGGCATTAAAAAGAATGGGAGAAACAAGATAGTTACCCCCAGAACACATCTGATGTGTATCTAGCTCTAAAAATTGTATGAAACAGAAGAGTGAAAGTTTTCATGTAAGATCCCATAAAGCAAAACATTTTGCATTTCACATAGATCTGTTTACTAAACTTTGCTTACATTTTGGCATACATCTACTGAATATGCCCAGACATGGCTATTCAGTTGCCTATATAGTCTCACTAAATAGTGAAGGGACTCTTCCAACAAGTGTAAATGTTGGACACCCATCAACTTTGTCCAGTTTGTTCTGTCACATTTGTTTAAAAGTTGAAAAAAATCCCCATTGACCTCTATCCATTATTCATCTGTATCTTCATAGACTTATCAAACTTTCAAAAGCAATTCAGCTGTGACCCTGGACTAAGCCTGGAAAGTTTCTGTTCAATTTTTTTTTTTTTTTTTTTTTGAGAAGACTAGGAACATACGAATACAGGAATTAAAATGAAAGTCAGACATCATTCAACATTAAGTCTGTGCTGCTGGAAAAGTTGTAGTCCTCCATTTTGAGGTGTCTTTTCAAACTCTACAACTATAATTTGATGTACAAAAATAAATTAATATCTGCTATTTTCCTCTTTCATGTTTTCAAGCTGCTGTGTTGCATTAGTCCATTATGTGTACAGTGACTTGTGAGATCTGTTGGAATTTGATTAATATAGAAGCAGTCATACTCTTGGAAGCGGATTACATAATTGGATTACATCAAACACGGATGTGCATGCACGCACGCACTCACACGCAATGGATTACTGGAAAATAAATTTGTTCAATGTTGGCTAAATCAGCCAACATATGGCAACTGAAGATTTGTGTAACAGCACTTGCAAATACGGTGATGAGACCAAAATATTTATAACTACATGGTCATACTATTATCCCTACTTGTGTTCAAGAGCATGCACTCATGTTCAAATGGGTAGTCTCACTGGCTATGTCTAACTGCCACAGAGCTTGCAGAATAGTTAATTCGAAGTAGCATTATTTCAAATTTGTTATTTTCAAATAGGAGTTTAGTGAAGACTATTTCAAAATAAGGTAGGAGTTCTTATTTTGAAATAGAGTCTTTGTTGGACTTTCTATTTTGAAATAGGGAAAGGCAACAGAAAGTATAGGGCTATTATTCAGAGAAAAGTCAGTTCCATGGCTTAGAATGACTTTTTTTGAACTAGCTATTTCAAAAGAATCAATATTTTTGAATAAATCCAGGTTTTAGTATTTTGAAATAGTGTGTCATTATTTCAAAATAATGAAACACTTACTTCAAAATTCCAAAATGCCTGCATGGAGAGGCATAAAGTTTTTTTTGTTTTGTTTTGTTTTGTTTTGTTTTAAAATAAGCTTCCTTATTTTGAAAAAAACTTTTCAGTACAGACATACTCACTGAGAATGACTGGCTAATGTGCATAGGCTTACTTGCATAACTGTTCACCAAGTTGATTAAGGGTTGCACAAATTACATGTTAGTTATTTCTCTGTTTCATCATGGCACTAAGAAGGAACACCACTCCTTTCTACTGCATCATATAATTTTGAACAAGGACCATTAGTGAAGGGGTTAATCAGGGACATAAGCACATTTGCTGGTAAGCAAATTGTATTTGTATAATTAACAGTAACGAGAAAAGGCGAGTAATGAATTCATAAAGCAATAACAATAACTGTGCTGAAATAGTGATGTAATTTGCTTTTATAATGCAATTATATAGAAAATTAACAACACACAGTAGAACTCAATTCAGTAGCAAACTGCCTCAGCAATTGTCAATTCTGGGAGCCTCTTGGGCTCCACAACCATTTTATTCACAGGGGCAATTTGCCAAACTTTAGAAGAAATGTAAAATCTCTCTGATTTCAAGAACATCTCCTACCCACGTCCAAAAGCATCAGTAGTGAGGCAACTAGAAATTTCCTCATGGGGGCTGGAGCAATTCTGGGATGGCAGTCAGTGAATCAGAGTTAAGAGTGTTAAAGGGGCAACTGCCTGAAGATACATTTAATTAGGAAGGACAGGCTTCTCCAGTACTATAGGACGGAAGAGATATAATTCAATTTTCCTTATTATCACTTCCCATTAGTTTCTTCCAATTCTTCTATGGCAAGCATGTCAAACATGTGGCCTCCGTGCTGAATGTGGCTGGCGAACCTCTTCCATCCAGCCTGTGACTGTGCTTTGTACAACCACACCCTCCCTAACACACACACACACACACACACACACACACACACATCTCACATACCCAGTGCTCTGCAATGCTGCAAGAGTGAGGTCTCATGACATCACCAAGCTCTGGGATTGTGAGACTGTGCTCCACAAGATCACACTCTCTCCCTAACAGAGGGGAAGGAAGGGTACCATGGAGCACATTTTCATACACACAGAACTTGGCGATGCCATGAGAGTGCCATAGTTTTCAATGTATGGAATTCACAGTATCCTTAAAGTACATTTAAGTCAAGCTGGCCTGCCACAGTGAATGAGTTTGAGACCTCTGTTTTGCAGGATTTTATTTAGCTTCCAACTAGCAGGCAGTTCAAGAAAGTGTTGGGGTAATTTCTCCTTTGTCTTGAGTGACCTTAAGCTTGACTGAAAACATAATTGAGAATCCTGCTCTCATCAGTCAGCTTGGAGTTTAGCTCAACAATAGCAAAAACCAGAAATTTAGCTCCATCTGATAGGATGTCCCTTGATAAAGAGGGATACTTCATATTCAACAGGGTGTCCTGATACCCAGAGACAGAAAGAGTGATCTTCACTGTGCACTCCAGAGTTCCTCTTCTCCTTATGGTTATTCTACGTGAAGATCTAAAGTGCATCAGATCCTCTAATCTTAATTTTGGAGCAACTGGGTTATTAAACTGGGTGTACCTTTTTCAGCAGTGAGTGCCACATACCAAGACTGAGACAGTGGAATTTGTCCTTTTTGTTTACATTTTGACGGTAGTGCTGTCCCAGTAGTTTCCCCTTCATTAAGTAGCACACTACAGTCTCAGGGTAAATCTACATTGATTCTGCTGCATCAGGGTCTATGGATCAATGCAGCAGGATCGATTGGGCAGTGGAGACCTGCACAATTGATCCCAGAAGTGATCTCCGGCTGATGCAATAAATCCACTCCCAGAAGAGTAATACTGTGTTGAGTAGAGGATTTTTCTTATGGACAAAGTGAAGTGAAAACAGCTTGGTAGGGGAAAGCTAGTAAGTTGATGAGAGACACTCAAATTTCAGTACGTAGCTTGCATGTCTCTCATTGATGCTGAAAGCAACGTAGAACTGGCCTCATTAAGTTGTCAATTTTCACTCAGTTTCCTTTACCAGGCACATTTCAAAGTTACAGATGTTGTCAGATAAACCTATTTTAGAGTGATTAGCTTAGCAATACAAATACTGAGCATTTGTTTGACTGCAATGGCAAAAAACATGGATCATATATCTGAGAAAAGTATCTCCCAAGCTCCTAAAGAATGAGAACTGAGATATCTATTTTCCAATATGGTTTGCTTTAGACTTTGACAGTGTGCTATACTGTAATGTGCTTTCCCCCATTTTTTTTTTAAATTTAGTATCCAACATTAATTCTTTTCCAGCCTAAAGAAAGGGATAGAAGAAGTCTCACTGAAGGAACGCTGCATATAAAATTATGTCTCCACCTTCCATTGCAGACCAAGTTCTTTGACTCCCTTTCTGCCACTAACCACACACTGATAGGAGAATGCTTTTTGCACCCCTTTGGAAGAAGAAAGGAATCAAAAGATGGCTGGATCTTGAAGCAAAAGAGAGATAATGTTCCAGTTCTGTGTACATGGTTCAGTAAACGAGGAACCCACAGATGGGAGGCAGGGCTACTATTAACAGTAATGAGAAAAGCAGCTAGCAGAGTAATAGAAATAGTAGCTTTTCTTTAGTTCAAATGTCAGAGGCCTGTGTTTTTGGAGTTCAGTTCTCAGGTTATTCCTGGCTCTGCTTTGTGCGTGTTGTATAGCTACTACCAATTGTATTTGTTGTTTGAAGTTACTACAGACTGGGAACCAAGCTGTACTGCTCCTTGCTATGCACAGATTCATGAGAAGCTCTGCAGTGGGACACATATTCAAGGGATTAGCTACACTCAAATACTTACTAGGAGCTAACATGTTTGCCAAAGATTTCAGTTGTTTATCGACTGTTCATGATGTCTTTCTGATAGTGCACATGATATGCCTAAATTTTCCGCAGCAAAGACATGATTACTCACTATCATAATAAATGAACTTGATTCAGCTTTGTTTGAATTTCTTTTAAATCTTTCAATGAAAATAGAGAACATAAAAGCAAAGACTAAATTATGGCCTTTCTCTAAACTGCTCAATTTATTGCTACAAAGCATTGCTACATGCAATTTCTCCAATACACAAAAGCAACATCTTTCACTTTTGCATATTAATTATCTCTGAAAAAACACAGTCTTGTAGGAACTACTAAATACTGCCAAATTGCTAAATCTTTCATTCTGTTAGTTTAAAACATAAGAAAACTCTCTCTCCATTCTTGGATTTTGTAACTATAAAGAAGTATGCATTAGGATCAAAGATAAATAAGCACAGGACTCCTCCTCCAAACAAATGGTTCCATTCTCCAGGTGCCATAGACTTTCTCTGAGATATCAAGGACCTTCAGGCTACGTTCACACATACATGCTTATTTCAAAATAAGCTATTTCAAAATAAAATCCTTAATTTGATTTAACTTAAATGAAATTAAGGAAAACCATCAAATGGAAATAGTAAGTCCGGACACACGACTTGCTATTTCGATTCAGGAGAGTGGCATCAGGGGAGGTATGGCAACATGGCCCCCTGGCAGGGTCAGGTTGCCATCCAATCCCCTGCCCAGCTCTCACCTGGAGAGCCAGCCAGGGGAAAACCTGGATCAACCTGTTGCGTTCCCTGCTGCTGATGGGGCAGTGGGGGACGGACCATGGGGCATGCCCACTGCTGCCCAGCGGGGGCTCCCAGAGCTGGCTCCCCAGTTAATGCCTGCACCATTGACTAAACCTGTAAACAACATCAAGGGTGAGGGTAATTATATTCACCACATAGTTATTAACATTCTTTGCTTGGGTGTTAATGTAACCAGAAAAAAAAGGTCTTTGCGGAGTTGTTATGAATGTAAGCTTTTACATATTCTCAAGCATAAAACGAATGAGAGGTGGCTAATAAATGGTGCCATTCTACTCAATCGTCCTACAGGACAACCTGTTTGCATCTTCTTTCTTCTAATACTGTAATGGTGTCTTTTGTGCAGATACATGGGCAGAGCTGGCAGAGCAGTTTGTTGCAGGGGTACGTGCCTGCTTTAATGGTTCTGTTGTTTGGTCTGTAGTTGCTGGTGAGCGTCTGCTTAAGGTTGGGGCATGAGGTCTGTCTCCCAAGGCTTGAGAGAGTGATGGATTGTTTTGTACTAGACTAGGCTGTAGATCCCTGATGACATGCTGTAGGGATCTGCTCTGGAGGCCTGTTGTGTTCTGATCTTTTTCAAAATATAAACTCTTCAGTTAAAATGCTCTTTTATGATACATTAAAAAGTTACACTCAACATTTTACTCTGACTCACAAAAGGTTGACTTACTTCTTAAAACATGTTAGAGTCTATGTTTCCAAAATTAATGTTAAATAATAAGACTTTTAATGGAAAAAAGCTCAACACATAAAGAGACATTGATGCCAACTCCTGAATTTGCCAGGAAAACCTAAAATGAGATGAATATTTAAAATACAGCACTGCTAAAACAGGTTATCAACAAAGATTAAGTTACAAAACACCCAAAACCTGAAGAATGATTATGTTGTTAGATAGTATGAATAAGCAGCTATACAGCAGAACATACTTCAGTCACTTTTATTGACTCAACATTTTTGGGAGCAAATTATTGTTACAACATTTCTGCATTGTGGGACCTAATGCAATAAAATTAAATGCAGTTTTGGAATGTTTTAGTGAAATGAGATAGTTTTTGCCATATTCCATAATAATTCAGTTTTCAAAGAGGCAGAATCCTATAACAACAACTTTGCAAAATGTTTTCAGTGTTGGGTGAAATTAATCCTTTTGATGAGTTTATTCACATATTGAATGATACTCTTTCAAAATACAGAGTTCCCTATAGCGCAAATGCCTGGTGGAGTCACATCTAGCATCCCACTGACTTTAATAGGGCTTTGTATTGGCACAGTAGTCAGCTCATGCAGAACAGTTTATAGGATCAGAAGCTCAGAAAATAACTGAATGATATGTACATTTGTCAGGTAATATTTTTACCTTTGGAATTGTGAGAAGGCATTACCTTTCTATTTACTTCTTTTTCTTTTTTCTATGGCTTTGTGTTCCTCCTCTCTGTCTATATCTTCCAGCACACTTCTTACTGAAATGGGTAGTTTTAAAGAATTATTGTGCAAGTCCTTAGCATTGAAAGCCCTCTATATCTTTCCATATTGTGCCTATCAATAAGTTACCCCATTGATTACCCAAGAATTATTCTCCCCGCTCACCCTCTCCCTTCCATACACTCCACCTCGCGCTCTCATACACACACACTCCTTATTTTTTCACTACGTTTTTCTGTCTGATATATAAAAGAAATTGTCTGTGTATTACTCTTTGTGAAGGATCACTTTTATCTGTGGGTCTTTATTTTTATTGTTTTTTCCCCTGAAAATGTTTGGTAACTGCAATTTTAAAAAAAAAAAAATAATTTAGCAATTCCATAATAGTACATTGCACTCACATAACACTTTATAACTTCAAAGCTCTGTAAAAACATTAAATAATTAATCTTCACAACATCCCCAAGGAAGTTAATGGCCCATACAAGTGTTAATGGAGTGTGTTCCTTGCTAATCCTTTATGTTCTTCCTTTAGAAAGTCTTAAAAATAATAAAATGCTACCCAATAACTCTAATTTTATATTTTTATCAACCCAACTGCTCAATAGCTGCTCTAGTTCTAAACAAATTAGAGCTGGGTTAATTCTAACAAAATGTTTTCTGAAAAGCTGGCAAATTAAAAATTTAATTTAGAGTCACCAGACCAAATCCCAAAATAACTTATGCTGGTTAAGGATTTGGTCCATCTGAATCCTCTCTGTACATTGTGTATATTCATTTGTGCAATTAAAGTTTCCATTGTAAAATTCTCACCCACCACACAGTAAGTTGCAGACTATTACAAAAAGGAAAATAATCATTAAAAATAACCAATTACATACATTCGTAACACACAGTTTAATTGACAAGTTAAATGTTTTTGCTTGTGAATTTTTGGATATCTCGAAAAGGAACAAAAGAAAGTTAAACTGCAGAACAGTTTCCTACTACTTCCAAATCTCTTTTCTAATCCTTGGTCAAAATGACAACCTTTCACTTACTGACACCAAGAAGAGATTTTCAACACTCATGCTTATTTGAGGATATAAACATAAATCTTGAAATGGAAAGAAACTTAATTCCACAGATCATTTTAGGAAACATCTGCTCCTCTTATGGCCCATCTGAAACTGCTGAATGTGTATTTTCAACATGTCTCTTTAAGAGATGGTATTCTGACACAATACTCTTAGAAGTTGCAATTCTCTTTTGCTTAGAATTAGCAAGTTTAAAAAAAAATCTGAAAGAACAAGTTAGTTAAAAATAGGGCTGCTTCATATGTTACACTTTACTAAGAACCTTAAGCAGCATTCAAAGCAGTGATCTCCAGCCTTTTGCCAGCAGATAACACAATGCTCACAGGTTTCAATGGCAATTGTCCTTCAGAAGTAGATTACGACCTACTGGTTAGGGACCACTGATTTAAGGGTTTGTCTTTTCACTTCTATCGGTGTAACTCCATTGACTTGAATAGAGTTACTTCTGATTTAAACCAGTGTAAGAGGAAGAAGAATCAGGACTCACACCATTATCACTTGATGTGTCATGGCTTCTCTCATAAGACTCTAACCTCACACAGATCTGATTTTTTTTCTTTTATTTACAACAAACACCAGTCAAGCTGTACACATTTTGGCACCTTATAGTTGCAAGGGAATAGAAGGGCAAGCCAATCAATATTCATAATGGTATAGCAGAAATACACACACACACAGACACACAGATGAAGATTACAACTATATAAAATTCTATGTAGGGTGAAATTTTCCAACTGAATTCTACCTAACCTCTAAGAAGTCTTGATGCTACTGCTTTGAAATTTCCCTAATGGAATTTACACTTACACCAGCATGGAGTCTTAAATTGGTAGACCCACAAGAAGCAAGCGGTTGTAGAATTCCTCTGCATTGAGGAATTAAAGCAACAGTAACCACAAATACCTACCCAGACATTTGTTGTGAAAATAACATGGCAAGGAACAGATTATCCAAAAGTTCTTCAAATGCATTGAAGACAATTTTTTATTTCAAAAAGGGGAGAAACTTACTAGGGGAGAGGCTATTCTCAATTTGGTTTTGACAAACAGAGAGGAAGTGGTCATGAATTTGATAGTGGAAGGTAACTTAGGTGGAAGACGACATGAAATGATAGAGTTTATGATTCCTAGAAATGTTAGGAGAGAAAATATGAAAGCAAAACTGATAGATTTTAGGAAGACTTTAGCACGTTCAGGGATTTGATGGGAAGGATACCATTGGAAGAATGTCCAAAAGGAAAAACTACTAAAGACAGTTGGGAGTTTTTCAAAGAGACGCCATTAAGTGCAAAAGAGTTAATCATTCAACTGCATAGGAAGGACAAGACGTATGGGAAGAGACCCCTTTTGATTAACCAGGAGACCTTCAAGAATTTAAAAATAAACAATCCTAAAAATTGTGGAAGCTAGGTCAAATTACAAAGGAGGACTATAAGCAAATAACACAATTATGTAGGGGAGAGAAATCCAAAAGGCCAAAGCACAAACAGAGATCAAACTAGCTGAAGGTATAAAGGGTAACAAAAAGACATTCTTCAAGTACATCAAAAACAAGAGGAAAACAAAGGACAATGTAGAACCCTTACTCAACAAAGGGGTAAAATGTGGAAATGGCAGAACAACTAAATAATTTCTTTGATTTGTTCTTCACTGAGAAGGTCGGTGTAGATTGGATGTCTGATGTAGACGAGGGCAATAGGAATGAGATAGGGTCAGGAGCCAAAATAGAGAAAGAGCAAGTTAAAAATTACTTCAAAAAGTTGGACAGCTTCAGGTCACTGGGACCTGATGATATACCCCTGTCAAGGCTTTTTCCCCACTCTGGCACTCTGAGTGCAGAAGGTGGGGGCCTGCAACAGGCCTTAAAAGCCACTGGCCTTAAAGCCTGCTCTTAAAAGTCTCCAAGGCCTCCAATTCCTGGCCTTGGAGTGGTATCGCTGCCACCACCCAAATGCAAAAAAAACCTCTTGAGACCCAGGAAGGCGCACTTGGGAATTCCTCCCTGTGAGGTACTTGCGATCCTCTGTATTCCTCTCTCAGGAAAGTGACTGGCCCCCAGCTGCAATATGAGCTGGAACTGGAACAGGGTTCCCTCTAGTAGCTGCCTGTGCAGTCTAAGGCACGTGCACACAAGCCTCTTGCCCTTCAGGACACAGAACCAGCACTTACTTAAAAAGTAAAATCTTTAATCAAAAAGAACAGATAATAAACACAGAGAGTTGCTTCTCTGGGAATTAACTTGGGTAGTTACAGGGTAGTGGGAGGGGGTACATGTGCTCAGCACAGAGAAATCCAAAAAACAAGCCAAAAACAAAGAAAATACCCTGACCGCGTCTAAATAAACATTCCCTGTTCTACTCACGCCTGGTCAGTACCAAACTTAACTTATCTCTGGTAAGGATGTTGCTGGATTCTTCCTCAGGCCCCTCTGGCCTCCTCCTGATCCTTCCAGGAGCTCTGCTGCATCCAAACAGGCCCAGGCCAGGCTGCTGTTACAATTCAAAAAACCTGTGCTTCCCTCCTATTGGCTGTCTTGGGACTCACTGACCAGAGTGTTAACCCCTTCCTCCCCAAGGGTTATTACAACCCCCTAAAGTATTCAAGAGATATCAGACTCAGGAGATATCTGAGCCATTAGCTATTATTTTTGAAAAATCATGGAAGATGGGTGAGGTCCCCAAGGACTGGAAAAGAGCAAATACAGTGCCTATTTACAAAAAACGAAAATAGGAGCAATCCAGGGAATTATAGATCAGTCAGTTTAACCTCTGTACCATGAAAAATAATGGAATAGATTATTAAGGAGATGATTTGCAAACATCTAGAAGAGACTAAGGTGCTTAGGTCTACTGAGCATGGATTTATAAGAAACACATCATGTCAAACCAACTTAATAGCTTTCTATGACGTAGTAACGAGTCTTGTGGATAGATGGGAAGTGGTAGATGTGGCATACCTAGACTTTAGTAAGGCATATGATATGGTCTCACATCACATTCTTCTTAATAAACTGGGGAGGTACAAACTAAGTGGAGCTACTATAAGATAGGTGACAAACTGGTTGGATAACTGCTCCCAGAGAGTAGTTATCAACAGTTCACATTCAGGCTGGAAGTACATAACGATCAGGGTGCCACAGGGATTTGTCCTGTGTCTGGTTTTGTTCAACATTTTTATCAATGACTTACATGATGGCATAGAGAACAAACTTAAAAAGTTTGCAGATGATACCAAGCTGGGAGGAGCTGATAAGATCACAATTCAAAATGATTTGGACAAACTGGTGAAATGTTCTGAGATAAATAGAATGAAATTCAATAAAGATAAGTGCCAAGTACTCCACTTAGCGCTGAACAACCCATTGCACACATACAAAATGGACAATGACTGCCTAGGAAGGAGTACTACAAAAAGGGATCTGGGTGTAATAGTGGATCACAAGCTAAATTTGAGTCAGCAGTGGAATACTGTTGCAAAAAAAGCAAAAACCATTCTGGGGTATATTAACAGGAGTATTATGAGTAAGATACAAGAAGGGATTCTTCCACTCTACTCTACACTGATTAGGCCTCAACTTGGGTACTGTTTCCAGTTTGAGGCAACTCATTTCAAAAAGGATGTGGATAAACTGGAGAAAGTCCAGAGAAGGGCAACAAAAATGACTAAAGGTCTGGAACATTTGACTTATGAGGGAAGATTAAAAGAGCTGGGTCTGTTTAGTCTAGAAAAAAGGAGACTGAGCAGGGATATGATTACAGTTTTCAAATACCTAAAAGGTTGTAATGAGGAAGAAGGAGAAAAATTATTTTCCTTAATCACAGATAATAGGACAAGAAGCAATGGACTTAACTTACAGCACGGGAAATTCAGCCTCGCCTGACAAAGTGGGATTTTCTCCCACAAAAGCTCATGTGATAAATAAATCTGTTAGTCTTTAAGTACCACAGGACTCGTTGCTCTTCCCACCACCAATTGTCAGAGTGATTTGACACTAGAATAAGTTGCCTCGGCAGGTTGTAAAATCTCCTACATTGGAGATTTTTAAGAGCAGGTTAGACAAACACCAGTCAGGGATGGTTTAATGGGGGTAGTTAGTCCTGCCATGAGTGCAGAGAACTGAACTCGATGACCTGTTATGATGTCTTCCAGTTTCTATGATACCCTTAACCAGCTGGAGCAGCAAAATGCTCTAAGGGGGTGTGAGTTCTAAAGCACATTAATGTGTTGCATACTAATCTGTCTGTGTAGGTCCTGCTTATGTGCATGAGAAAGTTCTCTAATCTTCTTTAATACACTGTTTCAAATACACACTTAGAAATCTCACCCCCACGATGTGCACTGCTACACTGTGCAAACACCACAAAACACCCTAACTAAAAGATATATCTTCAGTTTGTGGATAATGTCAAGGGCAGGTCTTGGGTCCCAAAACCAGATATAACCAAAGGAATTAAGGGGTGAGAAAAGGGTATTTTTAAGACTTTTTAATCAGTAATTAGAAATAAACCTATTTAAAGGAGACAGGCAATTGTAATCAAATGCAATTTGAGTAAAACACACCTGACTGTGATGTAATCCACACAGATGCACCACACACAACTTTTTACTACCTTCTGTTTTCATAGTGACACAACTTATGCAATTTAGGCATGAGAATCTTACATATACCAAAGGCAATGGCAGTTGAATGGCTAGATTCTCATGCAATGTGCTTTGAAAATATAAATAATAAACTAATTTTGAATTTGTTAGGTACCTATTATAGTTGCAGAGCTGATTAATGGGCTCCATTGAATTTATTGCATGAGTCACTCTGTAAGACAAGTCTCAGCTGTTTTTAAGGAAAAAACTTTCAAGATCTTTTCATTGTGAAGGTAACATTGAACCACTAACCAATCACTACTGTTGGAAGTATATTCCACTTTTATAGAAAAGATGGCTACCCTAAACCCTATTGTAAAGGAAGTCAGTTAAGTTTACAATGCTCCCAAAGGAATCATCTGACTGACTAGTCTCAAACTCCTTACACTATCCCTGTGCTTAGGGGTAAAATCTTTCTCCATTATCATCATTTTTGGCAGGCCCAATCCAGCATGAAAAGGAGAGTTCTATCTCTTTGCTTAAGCAACCCTCACATTCTCTGAAAGAATGGGTGAAGCAGTTATATCACACAGACAAAAGAGATCATTGACTTAAAAAGCAACATATTTAGCAATGACTGACCTATGCCTGGGGCAGACAAATATATTCCATCTTGACAAAGAGAAGAATCCTGGCATTGTTACCGCTGACAGATGAGTCTAGCACCTTACTCATTTACCTTTTCTGATCAACACTCTGATCACAGAAAAATGTTCCAAAGTGTATTTTTATTTCTATGAGGTTTTCCTCCTTTCACAATGCCGACCATCTTTCTGAACACGAGAGCTGGAAAGGCCATCTAAATAAAAGTCCAAAGAGGTCCAACGAATTTTTTCTTTTATCCAAATAAATATTTTTAGATTGTCATATATTATCATATATCAGATCCATTATAAAGCACCAAAAACAGCAGCTCCCATCCCAGAGCGTTAAAACATACTCATTTAAAATTAAATTTTTCAGTGGAAACCATGAATAAAAATATTACCTGTCTTGCTGGTGATTCCCAACATTGCAAAACTGTGCCCATGGCTGGATTAATTACCAACCTTAATTCAGTACTTGGTTGTCGATGACTCTCCTGAATCTGAGAAAGTTCTACTAGGGAAAGAACTCTTTAGCAGGCTGTTAGGTCATCTCTGCCAATTATCAGCTCTCTGTAGAAGTCACATATGGATAACAATCAAATGGATAAGAACACAGTTTTGATAAGGACTGGAGAAATATGTAAAGAATAAATTTAAAACATTCTGTCATGCTTTTAAGCTTTATTTCTAATGCATTTTAGAAAATACAGGAAATGTATTTAAGGATTAATTCACAAAATTATAATGCATGCATATACATAGACTATTATATATTTGTCTATTCCACATGAAACATAAATGCAAACTTTTTTTGCATGCTATATGCATAGGTAAATATATAACACCTTACTACTTCTCACATGTAGGTGAGAAGGGCACGTTGGCCAGGTCTTATAACTAGAGGACATCCTCTGTATAAAGTTGCAAAGGGATAGCCATATTAGTCTAGTCCGGTTGTCTGCAACACCAGCTCAGTGATCCACATGCAGCTCCCTGACTGCCCCCTTGTTGTGCTCTGGCAATCTCGTCCAGGGAGCCAAGTGTGAGGTAGCTCTCTCTCCTCCCTGGACCAGCACAGGTGAGTACCGGGGCTGGAGAGCAAAAAGGAACTAGGGGAGGGTTAAAGAGGGAAAGGGGAAAGGAAATGGAAAGTAGAGATGGGAGAGTGGTGGGGGGATAGAAGGGGTGGTGGATTGTGGGAGGTGACTCTGATAGGCGAGATGGTGATCTTGCACCCTGCATCCAGAGATCAAGTTAAATTTGTCTTCTCTGTCTCATGCCTCTCCACCCTGTGCACTCCACTACAGGGCAGGAGGGACCCCAGTGTTACCCCTCAGCTGCCTTAGGCTGGCGATTTTTGTAGAGGCACTCAGGTCCCTTGGCCTTGCTGTTGGGCTGCAGGGGAGTTTGAAGTGGGGCCTATCCCCTGCCTAGTATTTTACCTAGCAGCACCCCTGTAAGAGCTGTTAATGTATTCCACAATCTCCTCTGTTTTCAGAGTCTCTGCTTTTGCTTGTTGCATCATGAGTGTTCAATTTTAGACAAAGGTGTTTTGTTGTGTGTGTGTAACACCCAGATACCTAAAACAGGCCATCTCTTTGAGACCTATTCAAGGAGTGTTACTGTTACTGGACAAATTAGCTGGATTGCCATTCACTTCAAAATTAAACAGAAATTATGTGAAGGGTCGGATGGCTTTAAAAAAAGGAAAACTGAGGCTGAAAGATAAGAATCCAGAAATGAATGGATTGAATTGTTCGCATTTATACCAACCTCAGCTGGGTTCCTGTTACATTTAATTTGCAATGAAACTGGTTAACAACAAAAAGTTGAATCTTGAGAGGCATTCTGCACACAAACATGCTTCATTTGCTGAGGAATATCCAACTGGAGCTTTCAGGAACAGGGCAATTGAAGAGCTACTGCACAAAGTGAAGCAGAGCAAGAATAGCTTCTAACAATGGACGAAGACACCAAATAGCATTGCTGCTGCTAGCTTTGCCATATCCCAAGTGATTGCAAAACATGGGCATCTGTTTACAGATGGTGATTATAAAAAGGAGTGCTTCATGGTAGGAATAGAGAAATTGTAGATTCCCAAAACAAAAAAGAAGTCATTCAGAAATGTAAAGATATGCCATTGTCTGCAAAGACAGTTAGGGACCAATCAATAAAAATGGCCACAGACCTTAGCAGCCAGCATAGAATCATAGAATCATAGGGTTGGAAGGGACCCCACAAGGTCATCTAGTCCAACCCCCTGCCAAAAAAAGCAGGACCACTCCCATTAGATCATCCCAGTCAGTGTTTTGTCCAGCTGGGACTTGAACACCTCCAGAGATGGAGATTCCACCACCTCCCTAGGCAACTTATTCCAATGCTTCACCACTCGCCTAGTAAGGAAGTTTTTCCTAATATCCAGCCTGGACCGCCCCAGCTGTAACTTGAAACCATTGCTTCTCGTTCTGCCCTCTGTTACTACTGAGAACAGTCGAGCTCCCTCCTCCTTGGAGCAACCCTTCAAGTAGTTGAAGGTTGCTATCAAATCCCCCCTCAGTCTTCTCTTCTGCAGGCTAAATAAGCCTAGTTCCTTCAGTCTTTCTTCATAGGGCTTGTGCTCCAGCCCTTTGATCATTTTGGTTGCCCTCCTCTGGACTCTCTCTAATTTGTCCATGTCCTTTTTTGTAGTGGGGAGCCCAAAACTGGACACAGTATTCCAGATGTGGCCTCACTAGTGCAGAATAGAGGGGAATGATCACATCCCTCGATCTGCTGGCAACACTTCTTCTGATGCAGCCCAGTATGCCATTGGCCTTTTTGGCAGCAAGAGCACACTGCTGACTCATATCCAGCTTCCCATCCACCATGACTCCCAGGTCCTTTTCTCCAGTGCTGCTATTTAGCTGATCACTCCCCAGCCTGTAGCAGTACATGGGGTTTTTTCGTCCCAAGTGCAGGATTTTACACTTGTCCTTGTTGAACCTCATGAGATTCCTCTTGGCCCACTGCTCCAATTTGTCTAGGTCTCCCTGAATCCTGTCCCTGCCCTCTAGGGTGTCTACCGTTCCCCCCAGTTTGGTATCATCTGCAAACTTACTAAGTGTGCAATCTATCCCATCATCCAGATCATTAATGAAAACATTGAACAGAACTGGCCCCAGGACCGACCCCTGGGGCACACCACTCGTTACTGCCTGCCAACTTGACATGGAGCCATTGATTCCTACACGCTGAAACCGTTGTTCTAGCCAGTTTTCTATCCACCTTATAGTCCACGCATCTAACCCATACTTCCTTAATTTGCCAGTGAGAATGCTGTGGGAAACCGTATCAAAAGCCTTGCTAAAGTCAAGGTATATGACATCAACGGCTCTTCCCGCATCCACAAATCCAGTCATCTCATCATAGAAGGCGATGAGGTTGGTCAGGCATGATTTACCCTTGGTGAATCCATGCTGACTATTCCTGATTACTCTATTTTCCTCCAAGTGTTTCAGGATGGATTCTTTGAGAAGCTGCTCCATGATTTTTCCAGGGATTGAGGTGAGGCTGACAGGTCTGTAATTCCCTGGATCCTCCTTTTTGCCTTTCTTGAAGATAGGTACTATATTTGCTTTTTTCCAGTCCTCTGGCACCTCCCCCGTTCGCCACGAGTTTTCAAAGATAATGGCCAACGGTACTGCTATCTCATCAGCCAGCTCCCTCAGCACCCTCGGATGCAGTTCATCCGGCCCCATGGACTTGTGCACATCTAGTTTCTTTAAGCAGTCCCTAACCTGACCTTTTGTCACCAAGGGCCTCTCTTCTTCTCCCCAGTCCCCCGTACCTAGTGTAGTGGGCTGGGAGCTGACCTTGCTTGTGAAAACTGAAGTAAAAAAAGCATTGAGCACTTCAGCTTTTTCCTCATCCTCTGTCACGAGGATGCCTGCCCCATTCAGTAAGGGACCTACACCATCCCTGATCCTCTTCTTGTTATTGATATACTTGTAGAACCCCTTCCTGTTATCCTTCACATCCCTTGCTAGTCGCAACTCCATTTGTCCTTTGGCCTTTCTGATTTTATCCCTGCAGTCCCGAGCAATGTCTTTATATGCCTCCTTAGTCATCTGTCCTAGCTTCCACTTCCTGTAAGCGTCCTTTTTATGCTTCAGCTCAGTGCAGAGCTCTCTGTTAAGCCACAGTGGGCGCCTTCCACATTTGCTGTGCTTTCTCCTTATCAGAATTGTATCTTGCTGTGCCCTTAGCAGGGTTTCTTTAAAATGCACCCAACTCTCTTGGACACCTTTCCCCTTCAGATCAGCCTCCCAAGGGATCCTGCCCATCAGTTCCCTGAGGGAGACAAAATCTGCTTTTCTGAAGTCCAGGGTCTGTGTTTTGCTTCTTTCCTTCTTTCCTTTAATCATCAACTTGAACTCAATCATTTCATGGTCACTGCTACCCAGGCTGCCATTGACCTCTACTTCCCTGATAAATTCTTCTCTATTTGTGAGCAGCAGATCGAGAGGTGCAAGGCCCCTCGTTGGTTGCTCCAGCATTTGTACCAGGAAGTTGTCCTCAACACTCTCCAGAAACTTCCTGGATTGCCTGTGCACTGCTGTATTGGCCTTCCAGCAGATGTCAGGGTAATTGAAGTCCCCCATGAGAACCAGGGCCTGTGCTCTAGAAACTTCTGTTAGTTGTACACAGAATGCCTCATCCACTTCCTCCTTCTGATCTGGTGGTCTGTAGCAGACACCTACCACAACATCCCCCTTGTTGCTCTCCCCTCTAAACTTAACCCACAGACTTTCAACTGGCTTGTTTCCACTTTCATAATGGAGCTCTGAGCAGTCATAGAGCTCCTTTACATATAGTGCTACTCCTCCCCCTTTCCTTCCCTGCCTGTCCTTCCTGAACAGTCTATACCCATCTATTGCAGAGCTCCAGTCATGCAAACTATTCCACCACGTCTCTGTTATCCCAATCATGTCATAGTTCTTTGTCTGCGCTAGTGCTACCAATTCCTCCTGCTTGTTTCCCAGGCAGATCAGGGACATAAACTCAGCTCCAGTCTACCCAATTGCATGTGATGAATCATGTGATATTAATGACATAGCACAGGTTGCCCTCCTCTGCATGTATGTGAATCCCCATGAGGAGCTCATTGAACTACTGCTGCTCAAACATGGGGAGAGGATATTTTTACAGCAATTGTAGATTGCCTCAAGGCCAAAGAAAGCAATACAAGCCACATAGCCTCTGTTGTGACTAATGGGGTGCTGAGTATGAGAGGGGCACATAAAGGCTTTGTGACTCTGCTGCAGAAAACGTTCGACAAAAAAGTGATATCGTCTCATTGTATAATCCATCAAGAGGCCCTTTGTGCACAAACATTTCCACCTGAGATCATGAAAATGATGACCCTGGTCGTGCGAATTGTCAACAAAATAACGGCAAAAGAACTGAACCAACAGGTCTGCAAACTTCTGGAAGAGGTGAACTCTAAGTATTCTGACCTGCCTTCATACAATAAGGTACATTGGCTATCAAGGGGAAAGGTGTGATGCGATTTCCGCCTGTCTGGAAGAAGTGAAGGTGTTCTTGCATCAAAAAGGCCAAGAATACATGGAACTTGAAGATCCTCTGTGGCTGCAGAAATTTCACTTCATAGTTGACATCACCTCACATTTAAACAGCACTGGAACTAGGAATTTCAGTGGCCAGAGTGGAATGTGCTCTTAGAATGAGTTGGATCTGGAGCAAGTGGCGCAGAACATGGCATTTGATTGACTGGTGAAATAGAGCCGCTCTAGCGTGCCCAGGGCAAAGTCCCGGTTGCCCTGCCCTAGTTATGGCCTTGCATTTAAATGACCTCAACAGAAAGCTTTGAGGAAAGGGGAACACAGATATCTCACTTTTGGAAGAAATACTGTCATTTGAGCAAAAACTAACTCTTGTTTGTGAGAGACCTGGAAGCTTGCTCACTGGTTTATTTCCCATCACTAAAACAATTCAAACAGCAGAATTATGAGCTTGGCAATAAGAATCTCAGAGATGTGAATCTAAACATGCAACAGTCATTTGCTGTGTGATTTCAGGAATTCAGAGAGGAAAGGACAACTTTAACGTGTATTTTGAACCCCCTCACTGCTGACACATCTTCACTCAACTTTTCTGCCTTTGTGAGATTGAAGCAAACAGATTTTTGAGCTGGAATTGACCAATCTGTGGGCCAGGGAATTGTGAACTTCAAAATTCAGTGGCTTCATGACAGACATTGAAAATCTAGAAAGACAAAAGTGTACTTTGGCACTAAAACACAGGTGGAAAGAAATTCACCATCTCTGCAAACAGGATCAGCTTGTGTTTGACATGTGGAACTCCTTACCAGACAGTTAAAGCAACCTGAAGAGATATGCTTTTGGCATTTTTCCATTTTTAGATCAATGTACCTATGTGAACAAGTGTTCTCAAGCATGAATTACATCAAAAGCAAATTTCAAAACTGACTGAACAATGAGAGTTTACAATCTTGCTTGAAAATGAAGACAATGTCATATAGGCTTCATATTCAACAGCTCTGCAAAGAAACTCAAACAGATACCTCACTGAGCTGGTAAACTAACTGGAGATTCTTAAGGATTTTTAAAATAACTGCACCAAAGATGTTATAGATACAAAAAAAAATTCATTGGTGTGAATTCACATTCACAAAAATAGTTTTTTTAAAATTGATACTTAATTATTCCTATTTGTATTGAACATATTTCCAGGGATATTCACGTGACTGCTGATGTCCTAAGAGGAAGGGACACACACAAGAGACAGGGGACAAGAGGAGGCATCATGCAATGGAGGATTGAGTCATTAAAACATATCATACACTGTTTAAATGTTTATACGTGAACTGTTTATTATCATCATTAAACATTGTTTTTTGTTCTTAAAATCAATATGCATCTCTGTTCTATTACTCAGTTTCTTACCCAGGAGGTTACACCCATTGCGGCTCTCAAAATACTTGGTTATTGAATGAATTTTTAAAAATGGCTCCTCTTTCGGGTTGCCGACCCCTAGTCTAGTCCAGCAAAACAAACAAGGAATCTGGTGGCACTTTTAAAGACTAACAAATGTATTTACTACATGAGCTTTCACAGGAGAGAATCCCACTTTGTCAGATGCTTGAAGATGGGGAATCTGTAAGTTTATGCCTGTAAGCTCTTTATCTTCAAGCATTTGACAAAGTGGGACTCTCTCCCACAAAAGCTCATGTAATAAATGAATTTGTTAGTCTGTTACCATTTCACCAGACTCCGTGCTTGTTTTCCTCTGAATAAAGTGAAACTAAGCATTGAAAACTGTCCTCCAGGTGTTGAATAGGGCAGAGGTTCCCAACCGGTATTCCATGGCATGCTGGTGTGCCACAGCACCTCCTTAAGTGTGCCATGAGATCTGCTGGGGAGCTGGGTTTATTTTGAATTTCCCTCCATGCACAGCCCAGTAAAGGTTGGTTGCAGATGCAGTTTGCATCTGCTGGCTGCCAGTGAGTGTGGGCCAGGGGAAGGGGAGTGAACAGGATTTTGGGGGAGCAGGGGGACATGGGGGCGTAGGACTGGTGGGGGCCCAGTAGGAGGCATGGGGGGGGGTCAGTGGGGAGGGAACCCTGCAAGACCTGTGATGTGTGGTGGAGGGCTGGTGGGGGCCCTACTGAGGCAGAGAGTGGCCACCAAGGGCAGCGGGGTCCGCTGCAGCTGAGGTCTGGCCCAGGCCTCGGACCTGGGGCCACTGGTGGTAGAGCCGGGATCCAGCAGCAGCTGGGGTGCTGGGTCGCCAGCAGGGTCCGGGAGCTGAGATGGAGTCTGGTGGCAGCTGGGGTCCCAGGGCCACCAGTAGCAGTGGCTGGATCTAGCCTCAGCTGGGGTCTCTGGCAGCAGCAGTGGTATGGCTCCTGGAGCTGCCCCTGGAGTCTGGCCCAGGCCAGGGAGGGGATTACGGGAAGGGAGTGCCTGCCACAGGCAGTAGGGAGTATGGGGGGAGGGGGTTGCCAGAGATGTGGGTCCACTGCAGGCAGCAGGGAGCCAGTGGAAGGGAGGGGGCTGCTGGGGAGAGGAGGCTGTTTTGGGGTGCAGGGAGCAGAGCTTCTGGCAGAGGGGAGTGTTGGAGGGAAGAGGGTACTGCCTGGAGCTGCTGGGGAAGTGGGCTCTGTCCGTGGCAGAGCTGCTGGGAGAAGAGGGAGTTCTGCAGGCAGTGGAGCTCCTGGGGAGAAGGAGGGTGCTGAGGGCCATGGGGCTGCCAGGGTAAAGGAGGCACCACTCCATGCTTTGTTGTGCTGACCCCCCATTCCCCATGTTCCCCCTTGCCATCCCACATAGCTACTCCTGCCCTCTCTCCCCCACTCCTCTCTTGCTCTGCTCCCTACATGGCCACCTTTGTACTCCTTTGCCACCCTTCTCTGCTTTGAACCTCACACTCTCTCCTGCCACCCCATCTAACCACCCCGATCTCTCCCCTCCCCTGTCTTGCCACTGCTGCCTTTCTACCCCCACCATCCCATATAGCAGCAGTGCCCTATGTGTTCCATGGTTCATGAATATTCATGAAGAATGGTGGTGTGCCTCAAAATAATTAAAGGTATTAAGGTGTGCCATGGCAGAGAAATGGTTGGGAACCTCTGGAGTAGGGCACTCTTGCACCACATGAGTTACAAACTGCAACAGCACCCCACAGGATTGAATTGAGACTAAGGGTTTGAACCTAACAACTGCTCTGATTTACTGTTAGTGTATGACCTGATCCTATGTTTTACACCCCCTTGCATTTATTTTCATTCCATTCTGTAAGTTCACCCATCTTCAAAGCATCTGACGAAGTGGGATTTTCTCCCACGAAAGCTCATGAGAAAAATAAACCTGTTAGTCTTCAAGTGTCACACAACTCTTCATTTATTTTTTTTTGCTGGACTAGACTAACACGGCTATCCCTTGGGAAATTGACATGGAGAAGAAACCAACCTAACCTTGTGTGTGAGCTGCAGCAACTTTAGACAACCCAAAAAGTAGCCTACTGAGGCTGGGTCAAGATTTATAAACAAGTGGACTCGCCAGGAAGGCAGGTACAGAGGTGAACTCCTGAAGTTATTTTGTTTTAGACTCTCTCCCAGGGAAAACATAGAACACCTTAACTAATGTAATAGACATAAAGCCATATTTTAAACCCTGTATCTATTAGATACATTTTTAAATACATAGTAACATACCATTATTACTTAGTTTAAAATACACGTATTTAATCTCCAATAGCCATTTAAAAAACAGTTACTGAACTTTCCAGAGGGGTAGCTGTGTTAGTCTGTGGACTGCAAAAACAACAAGAGTCCTGTGATGCTTTAAAGACCAACAGATTTCTTCAGGAAGAATCTTTTGTGGGCTCCAATGCACTTCGATGCACCTGCATCTGATGAAGTAGGTTGGAGCCCACGAAAGCTGATGCCTGAAGAAATTTGTTAGTCATCAAAGTGCCACAGGACTCTCGTTGGTAACTGACCTGTAGTTTATAAATCTCTCATAATTTAAGTTCCCCCATGTATTTTTTTTAAATATAAATATATTCACATGTTTCATGAATGTATAAAAGAAGTACCACCCCAAACCAGAACGGGATAAGATTAATGGTTAAATAAACATGAGTACTGCAGAAGTTCAAGGTAAGCAGCTCTCTAATCACAATCAAGTTTTGTTTTTTTGTTTTTTTTCCTGAGCTGTGAAGTCAGAGACGGAGAGGTTCTAAGTACAAAAATACACATCTTGGTAACTTTAATTGACTCTACTTACATGAACTGGATTATAAATGTTATACTTATTAAACTTACAGGTCCCAAAAGAATCTGATTCCTTTAATTTAATCTATGTTTCAGTTTTTAATTAGTGTGATGGAAAACTCAATTACTAGTGAAATTATATCATTATAAAGATAGAATGGAAAAGAATGGAAAAACGCCTCTTCATTTCCACATCTTACTGAAAACAGAGAATTACCTTTCAAAGATGAAAGCTCAGGGGAGACCCAGGGGGATGAGCTTGCATCACCCTATGTTTATAGTCAGGAGTCAGATACACATACTTTCTCTCTCTTTCCCTCTCTCGCATATATTCCACCCACTGAAGGGGCGGGGGGGAGAAAAATCCAAAGACTTTTCTTGAATAACTTCTATAGGCCATTGAAGTTACTATAACGGTTTATTAACCATGAATATTTTTTTTTCTGTTTAACTTGGAAAAAGATCTTGAAATAGGCTGCCATTTTTTGTGATTCTGATTCTAGTTCACACTAGTGTATATTAGCTCAGGTACAGATGAAGCTCACTAACATTCTTCCATTTTTCCTGTCATAGATGATGATGTTAGGATGAAAGCTACTACAGCTTGCTGTAGCAATGCTGGCTATGGGAAGAAGAATCTCTCTTTTACTTATAACATCTTTTTAGTCCTCACTCAGTGAGGATTTTGTATTGACATTAGGTCATACTTTTACAGAAATTTTACCAGCATATTGGGACTAGTCTGTTTAGTATTACAAAAACAGTGCAGTGGGATCCAATTACCACAGACAATTAGGACCTCAACTTTGCATCTCAGCCAAATGATGGCAATTCTACCAGAAAGTTGCCTTCTAACACCAAGCATCCTGGGACATGAATTCAACAGTGACTCCAAGGGACATGTGCAAATTCCAATCGCCACTACTACTTCTTTTAGCATCTAATTAGATGGAAGTCCTTCAAGGAAAACACAAGAATTTACCAAGATTAATCCAATCCCAAAGTACTAAGGCCAAAGATCAAAACTGTGAAGTACTAACTTACTGTATGATTACTTTTCTCCTCCCTCCAAAAATTTTCATGGAAAGGCTCATCCCATCAGACAGATCAACTAAAGACATAACAGTGCAGGTTCCCCTCTTCAGACCTTATTGGAAAGTAATTCAGCTGGCATTTTTTTACATACCAGTAACTACTGATGGAACGAACAAACAAACAAACAAACAAACAAAACAAAAAGTGTCTGTTTCCTTTCCAAAATGAATAAACAGCTGAACCAAAAATCCGTTGACTAGAAAGCAGAGTTAATGGAAACATCTACTGAAACCCTAAAAAAATAAAGAAATGGATGCCAAGTACTTGTTCACCCACACATTTTACATTTTTTCCTCTAGAAGTCCTTAAATTTAAAACTCTGTTAGTATGTTGGTTGACCATGTTGAGAAAACAGGCCCTGTAGGATGGATGTGCATGCACACACACAAGGAAAACAATAGTCTCCCAAGAACTGTCTATATTTTTACTTGTAACAATGCCTCTTGACTGGGTCATCTGCAGGGACAGAGCCCACCATTCTAAAAAAATTATAAGTCACTATTGCTTGAACAAAAGGACATGTAGTATGAAGTAAGGTAGCTTTAAGGGAAGCTGGTGAATAGATTCCAAGAAAAAGTTCTAAAACATTATTAAACCAGCCTGTGACAAGCTGCACTGATGCCAAGAAGGTCAGGACACAACAGATAAGAGCTAGAAGAAAATCACTTGGTCAAGGGAGAAGGTTTTATAAGTAAAGCAAAGTGAGAGATGATAGGATCAACTGGCACTGGAATCAGGCCAGCCCCTGGAAAGTATTGGAATCACGCCAACCACTGGGAAGCATCATAGAAAAGGAAATGGCAAGTAAAAAGCTAATAAATAAATTCATCTATCCATCTCCTGGAAAAATAATGAAATAACTATGAAGTCTTCCAGAACTGATACAAGAAAACTTAAGAGAGAAAGATTCACTCAAGATAATCATTCCCTCAGTGACAAGAAGTGGGTGAAGCATAGATGTTTCTCTGAGTGGAAACTGTTTAACTAGAGACTGTGCAGGTAGGATTGGGGTTGTCAGAAGAGGTCACCAATGAAAGCCAAGCCTGCTTGTTCTATGCTTTAGGGGGAGGCACAATCAGCAGTAAATTATCTGGAGAAGTGAAGGGCGCATGCCTGAGAATAAAAACGAGGAATCATGTGGCACTTTAAGACTAACAGATTTATTTTTCACATGAGCTTTTGTGGGAAAAAATCCCACTTTGTCAGATGCTTCGAAGATGGGTGAACTTACAGAATGGAATGAAAATAAATGCAAGGGGTGTCAAACATTCTCCCTATCATTTAGGAACTAACATAAATAGTTAGATTTCAAAGCAATCTCTGCAGGTTAAGTATTGAGCTTTTCAGAAAATCTTGACTGAGTGCCCCAAATGTGACATGGTAGGTATGAAGATAGTTTGAATATGTCACCTTTCTCTAAGTGCTTGAACAGGAGTTATGGGGGATGTTAAATCTTCACAATGTGTAGCTACAGTATGCATTTTCCTATAAGCTGACCCTCTGCTATTAACCCCAGAAACCCAAAAACTCCCTCATGGCCCGCATAAAAGCCAAGGCTGAAAATCAGAGCCAACCTGCCCTCTTCTTAACCCCCAACCCTGCTGCCAGCTCCTCACGCTGCCCCAATCCCCGGTCTAGCTACCCAAGCTGTCCTGGGCCCCTCCCTAACCCCCCACCTTGCCGCCAGCTTCCCCCAACTCCCCAAACCCTTCTCTACCCCCCCCACTGCCACCATCTCCCTGCACTGCCCCGAGTTGCCCCAATCCCTCCTTAACACCCCCGCCCTGCCTCTGGCTCCCCCTAGGCTGCCCCCTCCTCCCAGGGCCCCCTTACTTGGCAGCTCTGGCAGCCACACCATGCTAGGGCTCCTGCCCTGAGCATGCTGGGAGATTTCAAAACTTCCAGCCTGGGCTGGGGCTGCTCCCTGCTGCAGCGTTCCATGGGATTTTTTCCATTTCTGGCATACTCCAGCTTACTAGTACTTCTGGGTATGAAACTGAGCCATGCTTAAGCTGAGTGCCTTTTTCGAAGTGGATTTCAAGGAAGAAAATTCTTGGCTTATATGTGCGTATATACAGTAATTGCTACTGGACTCTACCTGTATACACAGCAAAAAACCTTCCTCAGTAAAATCAAGTATATTAGTTGGAATTTGAAGTATGTTTTTATGGCAATTTAAGGTAACTCTTGCTATCACAATAATTCATGACAGGGAGAAAGATGCAAGTTGCTAAAGAGAAGTCTACACAAAACAAAATTATGATACAAAGTTGAATATAAAATTCACCGGTATTATATTTTTCAGTTATGATCTGCAACTCTTTCTTTCCTTCATCTTTCAAACTTTTTCGTGATATTCTATTATCATCTAAGGAACCCTGTCAAGTTTGTTGTATAATTTTCTAGTATAGTTTAGATTAATCTTACTCTAATACATTTAGGCAATGTATTTATTTATTTTATTTTTTTAAGATCTAATGAATAAACAGCTAGTACTCACTAGGTAGCACACACTGTCTTATATTATACACATACACACGTATGTTGTTGTATGTAATAGTTACCTTTTGAAATTGCTAGTGATCAAAGAGTACCAGATAATTTTACCTCAGATTTGCATTTGTTGGGATGTTTCCCCCATTATGTTGAGAGGAGTATAATGAACAGTGAAGATACTGAGGTATCTGAATAACTATTCATCTGTTGTATAATTGGAAAGTTTAGTGAGACAGTTCATTAATCTCCCTATGACTTGTGTTAGATTAGTTTCCCAATCTGGAAAACCTCCATTCTTAGTTAAATTTCTCTATTGTGTTATTCACAAATGGTTAGGAGAGGCTTTGGTGGCACTCATTAAAATTTATATCCACCTACAAAACTGCAGATCACTTTAGCCACTGATATACTTTGATCTGAACAACACCATAGTGTGGATGACATTGTAACAGTATTCATATAAATAGAATACAGATATAACTTTATGAAAATATAACTGCATCCATATTGGAATGTTGTACCAATTTACCTATATCAGTAATTCATACCTCTATCTGAAATTGTTAAATCAGAACAAAAAGTGTCTGTAGACGAAACCTGAGGTTTTTTAATAGGAAACAATAAGAATATACTGGGGCTAGCTTGTGAGAGATACATAGCATGATAACATTGTTTCTGAATCCAAATATTATTAAAGCTATATCTCTACCAAATAAAAAGATTCAAATTCTTACACAAGTTCTTACAACAAGATCTTTAACATTAGAGTATAAGAAACCGCACATGATATTAGTCTCATTTTAGACAGTTTAGTAATCATTCATTTACAATAACAGTAATTACATGTTTAGATATGGCACAGTTTTTAAAGAAAAATTTAAAATTTTACCTAGAAATTGAAATTAGTGTAGCATTTCTGCTAGGCACATGCACATACAAACCATAAATGTGTTGCATTATATGGAAGACAGAAATAATGTTAAACCTTTTTCTTTAAAGTGATGTATTTAAGGAAGTGATGTACAGTGATCATTAAAAATGGAGAAATTTACCTCTCTATTATAGGCATATTAAGGAAAAGCCTACAGTCTGATTTAAATTTTAAATGCAACAGTAGATGTCCTGGGTATTATGGCTACAATTATTTCCTAAAATAATACTTTTGACTTTTTACAAACAGTTAAAATGTTTTCCATAAGAAAAAAAAAAAAAGACTCAAGATCCCAAGGCTTACAGTACAATCCTAACAAAGGAATACATATTAATTATAAAGGGCATTTTCACCTTAGTTATAATAATCAGCTATTGTTTGTACAACAGGACAGAGTGGAAATTCTTACACTAGTCACACACAATATCGACATATCAAAAGACTGAGGGAAGAGACATATGAACCTCTCACAGGATGTTCATGACACACTAGCCTAAATGAGATTAATGAGACTGAGATGGAGCTCTGTGGAGGAGTGGAACACATCTAAAGAGCTCCCTGCAGTGGAGCGTGTGCACCTTCTATCTCTCTCCCTATAACCCTCCTCGTGGTCATGGCCTTCATTAATTCTCTAGTCTTAAAGGGTATGTCCACACAGGCTTCTCGTGGTCATGGCCTCCTCGTGGTCATGGCCTTCATTAATTCTCTAGTCTTAAAGGGTATGTCCACACAGGCTTCTTATTTCAAAACAAGAGGTTGTTTCAAAATAAGAAGCAGCATCTCCACACGACGCACCATTATTTCAAAACAATGGGACTCGTTGTTTTGAAAAAACGGCCATTATTTCGAAACTGTTAAACCTTGCATCTAATCGAAACAGCCGTTGTTTTGGAACCGTTGTTTCAAAACAATGGCGTTCAGACACGTTGTTTCGAAACAACATCATTGTTTCAAAACAACTGTTTCAAAACAACATGTCCCAATGGCCTTGTTTTGAAATAACCATTTTGAAACAACGGCTATTTCAAAAGCAGACTTTCCCTTAATTCAACTTAAACTGTTAATTCAAATTAACTTATTTTGAAATAAGGACTTTATTTTGAAATAACTCATTTCAAAATGGGTTATTTCAAAATAATGATGTATGTGTGGACACAGCCAAACAGTCTCAGTTCTGGTATTGAGTCATACTCCAGTTGCCCTCCCTGCAGGCAATGTTCTCACCCTCTCTAGGCCTTTCTGGCCCCAGTTCCCTTGCTGAACCACTAAAAGAGTTGAGATCCCCCTTCTGCAATGTATAGAAGTCTAGGTTACTTCCCCTATCGCCAAACGGGGTGGGCAGAGGCACTTGGGTCCTAGAGAGCAGCCATCAGCTGTGTCCCTTTATCTATGCTTCATCACCATTACAATTCCTTGAGCTAAATCCCCCCAGGCTAGTATATTCTTCTCACTTACCTCAGGAGCTTGCCTGTGATGAATCCTGGCAGCCAGCCAGGAGCTCCATCTTGCTCCCCCTGATTTCTAACATCACTGTTTTGACTGAGGCCTTACGGCTTTCTCTGGCAGCCAGGTACACCATACATGCTCCTCCAGTTTCAGCAGTGAACTAAATTCAGGCCTTGCAGTTGCTTTTTAATACTAGCTTGGCTGAGCCCTGACTGTCTGCCTCCCCAGCAACCTCTCCAGGCTGCTTGGAGGATCCCACTCTATTGCCTTTTCTGGGATAGGGTGTGTTAATGCTGCAGGGCCCATAGGAGAGCCTCAAATGGTCTGGTATACTTTGTCACAGGCCTATTAATTGACTTGGCCCCATTAAAGGGAGATGGACTAATTAACCTTTGAATGAATATAAAGTCCAGCTGTGTGTATGGAAAGTCAAGATGATATGTGTATATAATGTCAAGCAGAAGAGCAGAAGAGAAACTCTGCAATTACTCCTTAGAGTGGAAGGGAGCTGGCAACAGACAAGGAGGAGTAAGTTATGAGATCCTGCCTTTGGAGATGGTCTCTGGCCAGAACTAAAAATTGGTGAGATAGATCTAGGCAGCAGAGGAAGCTTGACTGGTAAGCTAGGGATGGACCAGATGGTAGGAAGGGAAGTAGGAAAGAACACAAGCAACCAGCACTAGTGTCTGGAAGTGAGCAGATCGAGGGTGCTGGATGGAGTATTCCCGTGAGGAAACTGGGAGCAGTGGGCAGGCCTGGGTTTCCCTACAAACCACTGGAGGAGTGGGAGAAACTGGGCAAAGAAGCTGACGTCTGCCTGAGACAATTTGTCCAGAAAGACTTTGATACCCCTGAAGGGGAGGATGTTAGTGACCTGGCCAGAGGACCAAGCCACAAAGAGGCTGCACCCCAAGTCAAAGAGCGACAGAAAGGAGTGCACGCATGAGTAATGGAAACGGCATCAGATTTGGAGTGAGCTAATCCACAGAGTCACCAAAAGAAGGCACTCCCAGTACAGAATGAACCTTATGACAGGACCACAAAACTTGTGCAGCATCTGTTCCCCCTTTACAGAGAAGAAGCAGAGTGTCTGGCCTAAAGAACTGACTGATCTCAAAGGAGTTAATGAAGACCAGGGAGATCTTCATGTAGGCCCTGTGTCCAAACCCCATGGGGTGTGTTTACACAGCATTTTTGTTTCCAAACAACGAGGTTGTTTTGAAACAAAAAAAACCATGTTCAGACGATGCACAGTTGTTTCGAAACAACGGGAAGCCATTATTTTGAAACAACTGTGTTGTTTTGAAACAAGTTAAACCCCATTTGGGGGTGAAACAACCTTGTTTTGAAACCCTTGTTTCGAAACAATGCATGTGAACATGTTGTTTCGGAACAAGGTGTTCCAAAACAACATTTGAAGGGCTGCACCCTCAGCACCCTGGCCAGGGTGCTGAGGGGTGTCACCTGGCCGGCGCCTGCAGGGTGGGGCTGCAGGCACCAGCGGGGTTCAGTGCAGCCCAGCGCCGATCCCCGCCAGTGCCTGCAAAGGGGGGCTGCAGCCACCAGCGGGATTCAGTGCAGCCCAGTGCCGATCCCCCCCGGTGCCTGCAGCTCCTCTCAGCAGGCACCGGCGGGGAGCAGCGCTGGGCTGTGCTGAACCCCACCGGTGCCTGCAGCCCTGCTCTGCAGGCACTCGCGGGGTTCGGCACTGGGCTGCGCTGAACCCCACTGGTGCCTGCAGCTCCCTCCCCAAGCGAAATAGCATGTTCACACTGTGAACATGCTATTCCATTTCCCGCCTTTTTCCTTATTTTGAAATAACTTTTTGTTAATTCGGACTAAGTTATTTCGAAATAAGGTGTTATTTCAATAAGTTGTTTCAAAATGACTTATATCGAAATAACCCCCTGAAGTGGCTTCCTGCAGCTCTTGCCTGGATGCTTACCAACATGGTTTCATTGAATCCATGCTGACAACAAGATTTTCTGTTCCATATATCACTCCTGAAATCTCCCTCAAAAGGAGAATTACATAGTGCATAAAGGACTCTAGGTCAGTAGTTAATGAAGTCTTAAATACATAAACTGATGAGTAGATTGTTTGCAAGAAATCATGCATAGCTATTGATGCCCTCATCTTCTTACTATCTTCACAGATTCTACACCTACAAAGAATGGATGAACCTCATTATCCTCCCTTTTTATAGAGAGGGAATGACCAGATACAAGAATTTTTCCATGCAGAGACTGAAAGGGCATGATTTGGGATTATGGCTGAACAGCTTTAAAACAGTGGTTCTCAACTTTTCCAGATCACTGTGTACCTTTCAGATGTCTGATTTGTCTTGCGTACCCCAAGTTTCACCTTACTTAAAAACTAATTGATTACAAAAACGGACATATGACAAGTGTCACAGGATACCATTACCGGAAAAAAATGCTTACTTTCTCATTTTTACCAACTAAAATATAGAATACATCAATTGGAATATAAACATCGTGCATACATTTCATTGTATGGAACTGAGCAGCAAAAAAAGTCACTATTTTTATGAATTTGTTGTTTGTATTGACATCATTAGTGCTTTTTATGTAGCCTGTTGTAATACCAGGCAAATATTTAGAGGAGCTGATTGATTTCCTGGACCTTTATGTACACCCACGGTACTCATATCAATGGGGGAGGACCACTGATATAAGACATAGTCCTTTCCCATGCCAAAGCACACAAATAAATAAAAAGAGAAGAAAGATGAGGAGAAAGGATACACATGTAAGCTCCTGGGGAGGTAAGAGTTAATTATACTAAATTAGGTCCTCACAGACCATATGATGGACTTGAAATATAAATTGCTTAGATGCTAAAATATTTGACTAAAATGCATTAAATATTAAAATAGATTGATGTTCAATGATTTCATAACTATACTTATAAGAGCTAGATTGAATGTCAGATTTAAATTGCGGTATCACTGTTAAAATGAACCCTTGGAGCATTATCCAAAAATGAATATTAATAGTAAGGCATTGAATGTGGAAATTGCACATAAGTGGGTGAAAATTACTAGCAGTCCTCCAGAACAGTAAGGACTGGTCTACACTAAAAAGTTTTGTCGACAAAAGTCAGCTTTGGTGACAAACCAGTAGAGGGATTGACATTTAAATGCTCCCCATATCAATGTAACTCCCCTGTTATAGCTACATAATAAAACCACCTCAATGAGAGGAGCAGGGTTTATGCTGGCTTAGTTAGGGCGATGCAGTGTCAATAGAGACATCGCACCCCTTATATCGACTGTGGGGCTATCCTTCTTTCTCCATCAGTTACCTTAACAAGAAAGCCCATCTAAGAGCTGAGCAGATGGTTTCCACTCCTGACTGGCAGTGGGGCAAGAAGCTCAGGTCTTCATGTCTAGCTGGGAGCTGGGGAAGAAACTAAGGCCCTGAAGCTTCTCCACCTACTTCCCACTGGAAAGCAACCAGGAGCAGGAGGGAAGTATGAAGCTGTAGAAGCTGGAACCCACTTCTCAGGGGCAAGAAGCCCTGGGTGACTTCCCCTAGCTCACAGCTGACTTTCCCCTGCTCCTGACAGGTAACAGGGAATGGCACAACACACAGGCTTGTGGGGCTTCTGCTAGAGAACTGAGAAATCATGCTCTCAGCTCCCCACGCTGCTAGTTAGGTCAGTAGAAGTGCTTCTGGTGAGGATGCATTCCACTGACCCAAGGAGGGTAGTATGGACATCAGTCACTGCAGTAATTACAGTGTTCTATAGGAACAAGTTCTAAGAAATCTACTAATGAAGAGTGATGATAAATGTTTCTTCTTAAGGTTCTAACACAAGCCATATGTTTCTCCATCTTTTAATTTGTTGAATTTGCAATTAAAATAGCATCTCGATGCCCTAAATGGGGCTGGGGGCTGATTGTACTAGGCACTCTATAAGCACATTAAAAATAAAAATTCTGGCCATGCACCAACAAATCTGCAACTTAGGGCCTCTCTGATCCTTCAGCTGGTAACATGCAGATGAAGTTCTGCCTCCATGTAAAGTACCACTGATGTCATCATCTGCTTTTACACTAAGAATTGTAGGATCAATGTCTAAAGAAAATGTGTCCAGTTAGGACCTGGGTCATTTGTTTTATTATTTTTTTTTTTAATTCAGAAATCTGGTTTAGCCAACATGTTCTGCAAAAGTTGACCTGTATTACAATTTTTAAACAAAAGATTTTATATTTCAGTTTGAAATGATTTTTCATTTCAATTGGCAGAGATGAAAATACCTTTTAAACTATGTAGTACAAAAATGAAGCACACTTTAATTTCACCATTTTTTGAAAATGTCTTTTTGGGTTGATTGAAAATGAACCCCCCTGTTTTTTGTATAAGCCACCAAACCCCAAAACTGGTTTTTCATAGAGCTTGATATATATCATTGAACTTTTAGAATTTACTAAAGGTATTTTTATAGTACTTAGACTTTCCAGTCAGGATCAGGCTCTTGTGCTATACCTACAACAATGGACACATATGTCCATAATGAATTCAAGGCGTGAAGTTAAATATACCACATTTCGCTAACGAAAATATTTAAAATATTCACAATTCTGCAAATGCTCTGTGGAATCCACTACTGCAAGATTTATTTGAAACAGCACTTCTTCCATTACAACCTGTACCACAGACTTATTTCCAGAATTATTTTGCTTCCCCAAAAATTCCATGGTTCACCACCATGTTAAGATCTATCACATTTGTGACTCATGTTTTTCCTTTTGCTTTTTTTATTCCTATCATTAGCAATAGTGTTTATCTGTATGACAGTTGCAACTAAATGTATAGATTTAATCATGCATCTACGGCTTGGATTAACATCCCAGTTTTCTTTTAAGTAACAAAAGTTTTACAGAAAAGTCTATGCCAAGGAGAAAATGGATACATACTAAACTTCCAGTTGTAATAAAAATATGGAGCTCCCAAAGACGCTCAGGTAGTAATTGCATGACCTGTCATACTGAATTTGTATATCCATTTTCTTAAAGAGAGACAAATTTTAGTTAAAAATTGGATTTGGCAGTTCAGACTTTTCATGAATCTTTAGAATTTATTTACTTATTTGCTGTTTCACAATGTGCAACACACTACATTCATATACAACAGAAAGTGCTTACATTGGTCCACAGAGTCCATTATCATGATTGAATGTATTTGTCTATGTCTGTTCCAATATCTAAGCCTTACATTACAGGTTAATGAACCTAAAATTATATACTGGCTCTTCAATAAAATAAAACCATTGCATCAGCTTCCATTTCTCATGCACAGGGTACAAATAAAGCATTCAGTGCTGCATGTAGTTGCAGCTGAAATGTTTTTCATCACTTAAGTGTACTGATGAAAAAAGAGGCACTTGTGGTCATTTTCACCTGTGTTTTCTTGGTATGAATGCCTAATATTGGTTACATTTTTATCCGTCACTTTTCTGAAAGTAGTACTAATTTTGCAGCAGAGTTTATCTTATAACCACGATTCAGTTTGAAAAACGTTCAGCCTCTCTTTTCAGGTAGAATAGTTCTTGATCACAGCCAAAGATTTGCATTGGTTTTAAGTGAAATGATTCAGCAGAACAAAAGTACTGCACATTATATTAAAATTAAGGCAAATACCAGTCTAGCAAGTATTTGACATTCCTAAACTATTAAACATTTCAGAATGAAAGTCCTGCTTTTTCTATTAATAGGAAGATTTCTCTGAGCTCGAGGGTTTTAGAAGTAAACTATTTCACAGAGAATAAGTTCAATGCTTCTTAGTGAATCAGCAATTGAGCTTTCCCCTACCAGTCCCAGGAGGCAGCAGTGGTTGCTGGAAGTTCACTTCTCAATCTGCAATTCCAACCTTCCCTTGAACCAGTAATGATGGGAACAGTGGCAGTGCCCCCTTCTCACACCAAGCAATAATAAATAGGTTTGATCTGGTGGAAAGTACCCATCACCTCAGGCTGCTTCCTTTCCTAGTTCTAATGGGAGCTGCTTTTCCTTCTGGTGGACACTGTCTGAAGACTCAGGGACATATTACTATATTTGACTACATTTTGCTTCATATTTTCAAGATTTTATTCACAACCGAGGGTTAAGAAACCTGAGATTCTGATTTTGTTCCAAGACTTTGGGAAACTGAGACCTTAAACACTTGCCTATTATGTATATGACAAAATCTGGTCCTAATTAAACTGCATGTATGTATGTGTAGGAAAACTCACAGTGTAAAGAAACACCAAAATATGCCTGACTCAGACTCTGCTTAATTCCTTATTCTTATGAGAACTGAAAGTGAATGAAAATTAGAAAGCAAATTATTGAGTTTTGTGCTTTAAATTCCTTCCATTTATTCAGACATGAAAACTGTAGAGAGAAATCTGACCTACCAAGATGGATCTTCAGAAAGCAAAGACATTGTAAAACATAACCTGATCTGGCAATTTACTGCATAAAGGCCCAAGCTCTCTCTCCAAGTCAGAGGGAAACGAATTTTTAATGGACTGCAAGGGATGATCTAAAGCCCAGATGAGACTAGACAGACATGAGAGAATACCCATGACTATAGCTGAAGTACAACTCTCACCTCAAAGCTACCATCTTCCCATGGTTGTGAACGGAGGAACAGGGCTAGCTAGCTGGATCTCAGAAGGTCCTCCACTCCCTTGCCTTTTTAAATGTCGGCAAGCATTTCAAAATACTCTTGGTCCAGCTGTCCATGCTATCCTCCCTTTCTGTAGTGTAGTGTTCCTGATGTTTAAGGTACTGACCAATGATGCGTTCTAGAATCAAGAAGGAAATTTTTTCCATTAGACCAAACTGATAAAAATACAGGTGGATTTCCACATACTTTCCAATATTATAGGTGATAACAGTAAAACTTCAAATGTAATATGGGGGGGGGAACGACTTAAAAAAAATTAGCTAGTCTCAACTTGCAGCTGATGTCCAGTACAAATAAGGTTGATTGCTGGTCGTGCCTTTATATAGAGGAAAAAGAAGAGGGAGATCTGAAATCTTTGCAGACTGAGGTTACCTTTTGGTAACCAGTGCCCCCATCCCTCCATATGGGAATAGATGGAGAAGATTCAGAAGGGAGATGAGGCCTATGAGTGGCTCTCAGGAGGGCTATGCTAGATTATTGGTTGTAAATTGAGTCCTGAACACTGAACTGGACCCAAATAATTACCTACCATTCAGGAGCATGGGATGGGGTATCTTACATCCCTTTCCAGTGTTAAATAAATAAAATGGCGGCCTGCTGCTTAAAATCCAGTCTGTGTCTTGTTGTACATTTGCCTGGCCATTCTGAGCATGATGCATCTGCATTGTGTCTGTGATGAATTGAATGACTGGGATCTAAAGCTGTGCAGCAAGGAGTTTTGCTGTATTTACACAACTGGTTTCTAAAATGGCATGATCTCTGTCTTTATATCACATACCATCTATCAGAATAGGTGGATATGCAACTCCATCACTGATCATTGTCTTAGAAAATTCAGCTACTAGTACAAACTAAATCAACAAGATTAAACTTGACATACTACTCTTACCTAAAGTACATTTGCTTATAATGATAGTGCACTGTTTTCTTTTTGTTCACAGGAGTTAACAATACGTCTCTATCTGCACTGAAACAAAGTTGTAATTAAAGTCCCAGAGGGCCATCAGATTTCTTTTCTTTCTCTCTCTCACATAGCATGACCTGGATATTTTGTAAAGAAATCAGACTCTAAAAGGTTTCATTTTCTTTCCCATCAACAGGAGAGGATTGAATTTCTCTTTGGAAATTCAGGCAGAGAAGAATGGTTATATGCCCTCAGATCTTAATCTTCTAAATCAGAAGCCTCTCCTAGACATCTTAAAGTTCTATCGTTTTAATTATATTCACCATCATTTCAGTTTTTCCTCTAACAGAACTTCATTTTTTCCTCCTCTTATTCTTGTCAGAACAAAACCAGAGTAACCCATTTAGTTTGTGCCTCTGAATCTTCCAAGTTACCTTCTATTCCAGCAATAGTAGATTTTTTTAGGCTATTTGGAATAATACACAAATACTACACCTCGGGACACACATTTAGTTACCACGCACTGCTCTGTCATATCTCTCTTTCTGCTTTCTTCTCTGTTGCAAAAATTGCTGCCAGGAAGAAAATGTCAAGGTATCTATCCCTCTCAGGGCTGACGCAACACAGTAAGTGAGGTAAGCATCGCAGGGGGGTGCCAACGTCTGAGGAGTTCCAAAATGGGGACTGTGCTGCTAGGCCACTGCACTGCACTGCTGATGTCACTTGTCTGTCCAGGCATAATCGATCTGTCGTCTGCTGCGCTGCAAGGTAGCACCAGGAAGCCCTGAAGATAAATACAGCAGTGAAATGGTATCTTACTCTTGTATGTTGCTTAAAAATTAAGCCACTTAATATGTGCATAAATAACTACTCCTGAGAAAAATTTTCTAAGATTTTACAAATCTTAGAATTCTAATGCAAGCTTAAAGAAATCCATTTCCTTCGTACACGACTATCAGAGAATGCTAGAAATCAGAGCTGAATGTACTTTCCCTGGCTGCTCTGTTTTTTGGTTGTTGTTAAATTTTTTATCATCATGACTAGGTTTGCAATCTGTAAATTCATTCATTGCTCCCTGTATCAATTTCTTTTGCAATGTTTTCTTTACCTCTTCAATATTACAACAGAACCAGAGTTACGAACTCCAGTTATGAACTGACACACAAAAAAGCAAATACAGTACAATACTGTGTTCAATGTATACTATTTAAGAGATGAAAGTATAAAAATATTTGGCAAGGTAAAGAAACTTGTTTGTGCTTGCTCTGCTTAAATTACTGTTTATACTTGGGTATAAGCTGATCCAGGCATAAGCCAACCCCCCCCCCAAATTCTGAGCCAAAAAAAGAAGCTAAAATTGGTGACCCGGGTATAAGCTGAGGACCCCTTTTGGCCTTGGCCCCTAATCCCCCACTGACTGCTGCTGGCTTCCTCTGGAGTTTGACAGCTTCCCTACCCCAAAATCTCTGCTGCTGCTTTTCCCTTGCCCCCTCCCACCCCGCTGTCCATTCCTCACTCCTGCCCCCCTGCTCTGCCCGTTCCTCACTGCTACACCCCTGCTGCCCCCCTTCCCTCACTTCTCAGTTTCCTGCCGTTTCCCCCTGCTCCGCCCTTTCCCCACTGTTGTCTTCCTGCTCCCACCTGCTCCGCCTTTTCCTCACTGCTACCCCTGCTCACTTCTCAGTTTCCTCCTGCCCCCTACTCCCCCATTTTCTCACTGCTACGGTAACCTGCTAGGGTGGGCTCAAAGACAACTACTTGCCCCTCTCCAGTGCCTCACAGTGAAAACCCCTGCAAAAAGCAACTGGAGAGCCAGGATCCAGTTGTTAAAAGGACTCACAGCAAAGACTGCTCAGAGTTTCCATCCCACATTAAACTATTACTCAACAGAAACGTAACAATGAACTTTATTAACTAACTAAACAGACCTTATCCTAAAGAACCATAATACATTTAAACAAAACAGTAAGAAACCCAGGAGTCCCAAAGTTCAGGTGGAGTCACCCTTATCTCAATTGCAGTCTTTTAAGTCCTTGGGACTTGAATGCAGAACGAAAGCAATCCTCATCCTCTCTCGCTGCAGGAATCTTCAGGCAGATGCCATGCAGTCCTTTCTTCCTCCTGTGCAGCCAGCACCATGCAATCAGGTCACTGGCCATCCAGCTCTCAGTTCCCCTGCAGACAACTCCCCTGCAAAGCAGTCCAAAGCAGGGAGAAAACATCCTGCAGTCCACTCGTGCTCAGCTCCTTTCACTGAGTCCCTTAGCCAATGTTCGCTCCTCTCCAGGCTGCTCTTCTCAAGCTTCTCCCTGGGCATGTAACTCCAGCAAAACAATAAAACTTGTGGAGCATGCTCAGTGTGCTCCCTCACCCTCTTACCAGAAGTTTCTGGTTTCTGGGCTGCAAAATCTGCCCAGCAACGTAACCCAGCCATCAGGGTCCCTAAAAGAGATTGCACCTATTTAGGCACATGGGTTACACTACCCCCCTGCTCACTTCAGTTTCCTGCTGTTGCTCCCTGCTCTGCCCCTTTCTCACTGCTGCTCTCTGCTCCTCCTACTGCTACCTCCTGCTGCCCCCACTCTGCCTCTTCCCTCACTGCTGCCCCCCTTCTCTGCCCCTTCCCCACTGCTGCCCCCCTGCTCCTTTCTCAGTTCCCTGCTGTTGCTCCCCTGTTCCCCAACACCCTTTCCACCCCTTTCCCCCTCACCCTCCAACCCCTGCTGCCACTCTTCCCGGCCTGCCAGGCACTCCCCCCCAAATCTCTGGTCCCTGTCGCTGCTTCTCTGGGCTCCCCAGAAACTCTGGGTCCTCCTGCCGCTTTCCCCAGAATCCCCGACCCCCCCAAATGCCCGAACCCTGCCGCCCCTTCTCTGGCCTCCCTGAATCCCCTCCCCCAAATGTCCAGGCCAACGACCCCCAGGACCCCCTTACTTGGCCGCTCCAAATGCTGGGGTCCCTTTCTTCCTCCAGCCCCAGCCCCAGCCGACTGCCCAAGATGGCCACCCAGCAACACTGGGGCTCTGGCCTGCCGCATGGTCAGGGACAGGGCTGGCTGGGGCTGTCTAGCATATTCTCCCGAGTGTAAGCCGAGTGCCTGTTTTGAAGCCAATTTTCAGGCACAAAATTCTCAGCTTATATGCGATGATATACAGTAATTTAAAAAGAGCATTTTTCTTCTGCATCATGAAGTTTCAAAGCTGTATGAAGTCTATGTTCAAGTGTAAATTTTTGAAAGAACTATATTATTTTGTTCAGAGTTATGAACATTTCAGAGTCCCACAAACAACCTCCATTCTGGAAGTGTTCTTAACTCTAACTCTAAGGTTCCATTGTATTATTGCTGAAGAAAATGTCCTCCCTATCCCAATCTGCCAAGCCACCACTAACACTCAGATCACTTCTAACGACCTTTCTGTGATGCTCTGAAGAGGTGAGTCAATAATACAATGAATAAAAAATTATAGTAAGCCCTACTCACACTCAGCCTAGAAGGTCAGAAGGGACCAGGATGCTAACCTAGTCTGATCTCCTGTACAATGTACAATGCAGGCCAAAGAACTTCACCTACCCACTTCTGTAATAGACCCTAACCTATAACTGAGTTACTGAAGTCCTCAAATACTGATTTAAAGACTTCAGAGTTCAGAGAATTCACCAGCAACTAACCTGTGCCCTGCTGCAGAGGAAGGTGAGACCCTCCCAGGACCTGTGCCAATCTGCCCTGGGGAAAAATTTCTCCCTGACCCAACTATGGTGATCAGTTACAACCCGAGTACATGGGCAAGATTCACAAGCCAGACACTGCAAAATTCTTTGTAGTAACTCAGAGCCCATGCCATCTAACATCTCATTGGAGCTCACTGGGTATATTTACCACTAAAAGTCAAAGATCAGTCACTTGCCAGATTAGGCTGTCTCATCATACCATCCCTTTCACAAATTTCTCAAGCTCTTTTCACAGGCCTTTCTGATATGTCCTGTCTATTGTATCAAATCTTTTTTTTTTTAGATTGCAAAGTCCTCAAGACAGGAACTGACTGCATTGTGTTGTACATGCCCACACATCTGGACTTATCAAATAGTCTGAAAAATCTTTAGATTTCTCCAGATTCTCTCTCATATTTAAAGATGTTTCTCAAAAACAAAGTGATAGTTCCAATAATTTTTTTTTCTGATCAAATCATTCCAGTTTCTTCTAAAACCATGATATTCTTGAGTTTGTCATTATTTTCCAACCCATGTATGTCCCAAGAAATCCCAATTTAAAATGAACCATTTCCAATTGCAAGCCCTAAACATTTACAATAGACTGACTCCATTACATTGTCTCCAGGGATACCATCACAGGCCCCAACTACACCAGCCACACCATCAGGAGCTCATTCACCTGCACATCCACTAATGTGGTATATGCTATCATGTGCCAGTAGTACCCCTCTGCCATGTATATTGGGCAAACTGGACTGTCCTTGTGTAAGAGGATAAATGGACACAAAACAGATATCAAAAATGGAAACATCCATAAACCAATAGGAAAACACTTCACCCTCCACGGAAACAGTGGCAGACTTGAAAGCTGCCATACTTCAAAAAAAAAGAAACTTCAGAAACAGACTTCAGCGTGAAACTGTACAGTTGGAGCTAATCTGGAAGTTTGACACCATCAGGCTGGGTCTAAATAGAGACTTAGAATGGCTAGCACATTACAAAAAGTGATTCATTTGTTCACACATTTTCTCCCTTTGATCTACTGGTGTGAATGGGCCCCAGCTATTCTCTGATATGACTTTGCTTACACTTGCCCTCCTCCATTCTGGCATGTGTATATATACCTCTCCAATGTAGTTTCTACTTCATGCATCTGAGAAAGTGGGTTGTAGCCACGAAAGCTTATGCTCAAAGAAATCAGTTAATCTATAAGGTGCCACAGGACTCTTGCTGCTTTTACAATAGACTGTGTTCTACTGAATGCATACATAATATGGTTTTAAGAAACTCTTATTCTCAGTTTAAGAATCTCCATGTAAAAGACTGAAAATGTGTCTGTTCAAACATCAGTTTGAGTACTCTGCATTAGCTTCTTTTCCTGCCACTGAAATAAATCTATAGTCTCCCCCAAGACCTCTGTGAAAATGGAATATTTGTCATAAGGCTACCTCAATGAATAAAACTTAAAAGTTATTATTAAGAGACAAACGCTGATCTCACTGGTCCAGGATGGCATTCCTGTATCTGAAGGAAATAAAGATCCCCACCACCATCACTCATGGAGTAGAAGATGGAAAAAGAGATCATCAAGCAGGTACAGCTAAGGCAGTTCTACCTGTCCTGCTTCTGGTTTCCCCTCCTCTGTGAAGCCTGAGTATATGGAGATAGGGGGAGTAGGAGAGGGTGTTGTTCATTTCTTGTTCCTTTCCTCTGCACCTGCTTATGGGGAGCAAGGGTGCCCCACATGGCAATTTGGTAACTGATCCTGAGACACCGATTCTTATGATTAGATAAAGGAGTCAGTAGACAGGTTCTCACTTATGAGAGCTAGGTAGTAATAGGAGGAGGAGGCAGTGGTTTCTGATTGCTTTTACTGGAAGGAACAGACACCTTGAGTCCTCTTGCTTTCCACTGGCAAGTCACCAGACTGGCACTTCTCCAGCCCTATCTTTACCCCCTCCTTATCTAAAAATCTAGACCTGTAATGAAACTATGGGTTACTCTGATCAAAAACTTTATTTGGGGTCTGCAAAGGTACTTTAACTATAAGGAAAACTGGCAAATTACTCTGTGTATTTTGTTTTCTCTATCTACCATCTCTGGAACCCAGTTTTCAGCATTTAAACACAATGTTGTAATTTTAAATTAACCATATTAGTCTAATTCAGCAAGACAAACAAGGAGTCCTGTAGCACTTTTAATGATGAATAAATTTATTTATTGCATGAGTGTTTGTGGGCAGAATCCCATTTCATGGATTCTGAAAGTGCAGAGAACCCACCCACCAGAAAGTAGTTGGATCAACTGGAAAAAGTAGCCCTTAATTTTACATAAAAATCCTGTTAGATGCGACTTCTAGCCTAAGTCCCTGAACAGGCCTGCAGGCATAGAGGAAACATGGTCCTTATTCCCCCCCACACATTTTACAGCCAGGAATCTTTGTGCCCAATTGGTATCTGCACTGTAACACACCTGTTGAGTAGCTGGGGGCAAATGGTTAAGGTTTAAATAAAATTAGTCTCTGCACTGAACACTACTCTGGCATTGTAACCCTGGACCAGAAGGTTTTAAATCTTAGCAGTCTGAACTGACACAAACTCAACCTTAAGGAACAGACACAAATGGTAATTGGGGCCATTCCTTGTAAACAGCTAACAGCCATGTGCTAAAGGGAAGGTTTTGAAATCCAAATGTGTGTTGTTAGGTGTCTATTGATCTGTGCTTATATCTATCTCTATAAATTGTCTTTCCTGTCTATTACTATTACTCTATTGATTCAGAGCTCAAAGAAGAATATTAATACCTAGATGAACCTTGGGTGTAAAGAAACAGATTGAGAGAGCTAGACGGGTACGCTTCAGTCAACTAGTACAGGAAAGGCCCAAAAAAGAACATCATAGAACACCACTGGTCACCACATACAACCCTCAGGTCAGACCTCTACAACAGATCATTAAGGACCTCCAGCTTATTTTAAAAGATGACCCCTCACTCCCTCTAGCCTTGAGAGACAGACCTCTCCTTTCCTACAGACAACCCTCGAACCTTAAACAGGTGCTCACCAGCAACTACGGACCTAACAATACAAACATTAAAGTAGGCACCTATGCCTGCAACAAACCATGCTGCCAACTTTGTCTACATATCTGCACTAAAGACACCACCAGAGGACCTAATCAAGCCAGCTACTCCAAAGGGTCCTTCACCTGCTCATTCACTAATGTGATTTATGCCATCATGTGCCAGAAGTGCCCCCACGCCTTATACCAGACGTGGCTCGTGAGCCGCATGCGGCTCTTTAAAGAAAAATTGCGGCTCCCAGGAGAGTACAGGAGGGAAAGGTGATGTGGCGGGAGCCAGGGGCAACAAATTTGCAGTGGTCAGGGCCAGCAGAGAGGCGGCGGCAGGGTGAGAGCCAGCAGCGGAGGAGCAGCATTTTCAAAGCTGCAGGAAAAAGCAGCCTGCTAAGAGGGGGGAAGGGAGGGGAGGGGTGGCGTTGAGAGAGCCTCACTGGCAGAAAAAAGCATCGTGGTGAGAGCCGGGAGGGGAGGGGCAGCATTGGGAGAGACTGCAGGGAAAAGCAAGCACTCAGAGCAAGTACCTGCCAGATTCTACGGTTTACCCCACAATATTAATTCTACCCTCCTCGTCTGTGTGGATAATGATACAGTCTTTAATTCCATCAGTGCATGATTTTTAAAATACTTTTCTTTTTTGATATTGTTTTCTGGGTAAATATTTTTAAAACTGGCAACATAAATTGATCAAGAACAAGTCTACAATGAACTACAGATAAGTGATGATAATTAGACATTTAAACCTGAAAAGCAATTGTAAATTAATTTACTTTTTTAAAATTACCTGGCATTTCCAGATATTGTAATATAATGCAAAATTATTTTTCTTGTATTTCTATTTTGAGAATGAAATAAGAATTATCAGAAATGACTAAAAATTGACACAAGCATTACATCCCAAACCACTGACTACTGTCAAAAGATTATTAAAAAAATCCCTCTATTTGAAGAATGTTACAAGTACTTATTATGGATCATGGTTCATTTTCAGCATGCAAAATGATTTAGACTTAAGATAGACCACCACTACTGAAAACTGGCTTTAGAAAAGAAAAAAATTCCTCAAGCCCATTGAACAAGTGTGCCTGAGACATCAGTCTGTCATCTGTTCACAGAAGGAACTGCTAGCACATTTATTTTATAAGAAAAATTTAATTAACATAACTAAATTACCAAGATAATTTACATTCACCGCAAAGTTCAATAGCAGCACTATACTTCTACTGGTTAAATAGAATTTAACATGTATTAATTCTTTTCTTTGTTGTTGTTGTATAGTCAAAATCTATTTGTATTTCAGTGCAGTCTTTATGAATGACTCTATGGGTATCTGCGCCCATTAGACAAGAGTAATTGTTGTGAAGGGCTGAGGATGGAAAATTGTGTTGTAAACTTTCTGAAAAAAAAAATCTCTAACCAATAAAGATTTTACTTTGTATTATAAAAAAACAAATATTGATATTTAGAATTTATGCAGGGCCTGACCCCAAACTGAATAAACTCAATGGGATTTTTTCCATGGTATCTTCTGTGCATGGACTCCACAGCACTTACTGAAACAGGCTCTGATCTTCTACTTTCTGTCCCCATAAATTCTCATTGATCTGTTGTGATTCTGAACAGTTGAAAAGGTGTCCCTGTGTGCATCTCTTCACAGGATTAAGATGAGAGCAGTATTTTCCCTTACTATTGCTCTCATTTTAAAATTAATTGTGTCTGAGTCCTCAGACCATTTGTCTTCACTGTCCATGAGTATTTTAGTCAACAAGTTTACTGGCAGAAATATTGGCAGGGAAGTGGGGGCATAGTAGGTGCTGGGATGGGGTGGGAGGCAGAAGTGTAGCATGGTTGGAGAGAGCAGAGAAGCAGCAGCGTGGCAAGAGACGGCAGGGAAGTGGCAATGGCAGGTGGGGGAGAGAAGCATGACAGTCAGAGAACCCATAGCATGTTTAGATTTTCCCATAGGCCCTAATGCAGCTTACTCGTTGTTAAAATAAAATCATGTTTTACAAGTCCTAAACATGATGTGGAATACTAAGAAATGAAAATACAAAGGAGAAAAGTATAAAACTGAACATAGATTACTTTCAATTTTTGGCACAACTTACTGCTGTGAAGCATCATATTCCACAATGGAATTCAAAACGTTGTGCAATACTTAGAGATCAGCATCTCAGAGAGCTTTTACCTGCTGCATTGACAAGTTACTGCTCAGATTTAAAAAATAAACAAACTTGCCACAAGCCTGCAGTGTTCTACATCTAGCAACAGCTAAATTTTTACTCTATAGGCCTAGTTTCATGGTGATCAAATAATTATTAGAATCTGAGATTACTGGATCAATATTTGCCCCATTTTTATGATAAAATTAAAGTGTGCAATTAATTTTAAGCTTAGTAATTTTGGAGTAGGTAAAAATATGTGGATATATGCCTCAGTGTGGCTCTGGAAAGTTTAATAATCGACTTGTGTGGCTCTTGAGTTCCATAAGTTTGGCCACCTCTGCCTTATACATTGGACAAACAGGACAGTCCCTACACAGAAGAATAAATGCACACAAAAATCACATCAGAAATCACAACACAAAAAAACAGTTGCTAAGCACTTCCATCTTCCTAATCACTCCATTGATGATTTGTTAATGATGATAGTCAAGAAAATCAATGGAACATCAAGACTTCAAAAAGAAACAGCCAAAAGTTAACTAATATGCAGATTAGATTGTGTGAAAGCAGGGCTGAATTGTGACTATGGATTCTTTTAACATTATAACAGGTAATTTGACTTCATCCTCCCTTTGTGTGCTGATCCCTCGAGTCTGAATCCTTACAAATGCTCTGATTTGCTGTTGCAGTATGACCTGATCCCACGTCTTACACTCCCCTGCATTTATTCTCATTGGGCACATCTACACAGACCGTTTTATTCCGAAATCGGTCCTTTCGAAAGGACTGATTTCGAAATAAAACCCTTATTTCGAAAGGGCTCCTTTCGAAATAAGGGAAACCGTGGGATCGAAAAGACTGTTATTTCGAAACGGATGTTTTGAAATAACGGCAATGGGACCGCTGTTTCGAACCGTTGTTTCAAAACAATGGTGTTGTTTCGAAACAACGGGTCTAAAGCTGTTATTTCAAAACATCCGTTTCGAAATAACGGTCTTTTTGAGGGGGGGTAGGTTTTACTTTTTCGGAAGGACGATCCTTATTTCGAAAGGACGAGGTCCGTCCTTTCGAAATAAGGAAACATCATGTAAACTAATTTTTTTTAATTTCGAAATAACGGGTGTTATTTCGAAATAAAAGAGCCGTGTAGACGTGCCCATCCAGTTCTGCAAGTTCCCTCCTCTTCAAGGCGTCTGATGAGGTGGGATTTTCTCCCTTGAAAGCTCATGCGATAAATAAATCTGTTAGTCTTTAAGTGCCACAAGACTCCTTGTTTTTCTTGGGTTTAATAATATTACTGTCTGTATTTCTCTTTGAGGGTTAAGTAAACTGTCTATTAACTGTTTAACAGATAATATGGATGTGTGCCTAGGAAAAAGCTGTTACTTCAAAACTACAAGTAATTATATGTTATGCACCTAAGGATTACCTGCTGAGATATCTGCTATCAAGTGGCTACCACATACCAGCTAAAAGGCTATAAAAGAAACCTTGGATCCATTCTTATTTATTTTAGGACTGCTTGGATTTTACCAGGGAGAATTCAAGTCACAAGGCTAAGACTTCCAGGGATTCTCATGGGAGAATTTGAACAAACTCTTTATATAGTCTGTTTGAACTGTAACATGTGACACTAATTCTGAAAAGTTCCAAAGGGGCAGCCGTGTTAGTCTAGTAAACCAAAAAACACCAAGGGGTCTTATGGCACTTATAGACTAACAGATTTATTTATCAGATGGACATTTGTGGGAGAAAATCCCACTTCGTCAGATGCTTTGAAGAGGGGGAGCTTACAGAATGGAATGAAACTAAATGCAGGGGAGTGTAAGACATTGGATCAGGTTGCACCTGACGAAGTGGGATCTTCTCCCATGAAAGCTCATGTGATAAATAAATATGTTAGTCTTTAAATGCCACAAGACTTCTTACTAAGTCTGAAAATTTCTGCAACACAGTTCATCATTTCTACTTTGAAATGGACCCATTGTCACTACACTCAACTGCAGCTATATGAGCTCTTAACTAATATTTTTGCTTTTCATTTTTTTAAATTAGTTTAATAAGCATGGGCTATAAGAATCTATTTGGCAAGATCTGAAATATTTATCGACCTGATAGATAATTTCCAAAGGGGTAGCCATGTTAGTCTAGCTCAGTAAAACAACCCTGGGGTCTGGTGGCACTTAAAAGACTAACATGTATTTACTGCATGAGCTTTCATCAAATTCCTCAAGCATCTCACAAAGTGGGATTTTCTCCCATGAAAGCTCATGCAATCAATAAATTTGTTAGTCTTTCAAGTGCCACCATACTCCTTGTCTGTTCTGATGGATACTGTATCTGGTCCTTTGGAATTAGAACTTTTTTACATATGATGGACAAAAAATTTCAGTAATCTCTATCATGTTTGACTTGACTATCTGGGTAGAAGCTCGAAGATTGGATCACTTTAAGTGAACTGTAGGGTTGGCTTCTGGATGACTGATTAGCTGGAAAAAAATTAATTTTTAGAGATGTCAGTCAGTATCTGGGGTGTTTGCCTGCTCCGTTCTTCGCAGTTTGCTCTATATTGAATGATCTCAATGCCCCCCCCCCCCCGATGGCAATATCACAGGTATGAGTTTCATTGTTTCTGGGTCCACCTCAGAAATGGCTATTGTATTCAGAGTTTACTGTACTATAGCTTCAAATTAATGGAAGTGTCCTCTACTCCATTAGACTCAGAAAGACTATAAAATCATATGCTGTTAGAATAGCTTTTATCAACATATTCTGGATCTATATTTGCCCAGAGTTAAAATGTCAACTCTGGTTTTAATGAGGAAATTCACTTTAAGTATATAGTAATACTCAATTTGAGACCAGCAGATGGAGATAATACAGGCAAGCAAATTAAAACTCCTGGAGCCCTATTCTTTGCCACAGAGGACAAGTAATTCTCATTGACTTCAATGTGAAATACTAATATCCTGAGGGGAGACTATGACTGAAGAATGGGCTTTTTGAACTGCAACTTGTCAAATAAATGAACAATGTTCTATACTTTTCACTTGTAACAATCAGATGCCCCTTAGAAAGAATTTGGAGACACACCATGAATTTAAAGTATATAAGCACTGAGAGCTACTTAGTGATTGACCTAATAAAAAATCCCTAAAACCCAACCAATCTTTTGAAAGCAAAACATTGTAGAACAAGAAGATCACATTTGTATATGTCCTCTCTATCTGCAACTAAGAAAACAGGTTTATTTAATGAGAGTGCACTGAAAACATACACAAGTGTGAAAAGTCAGGTGGAATGGAAAATGGTAATAGCAATACATTCTTGACATTTCAGTTTTCAGTAGCACAGAGTTTCATACTCCTCAGAAACATTTTAAGAAAATAATTCTCATTTCAAATCTATGACTCATAACTTTCCGTATTCCTTGGTCAGATAAGGTATTCCTTTTCTTCTTACACATAAAGACAACAGTGCAGTAGTAGACACTGAAAGAGATAAGAAACAATATGTTTAACATTGATTGAAATGATAGCTTGTCACTGCTGAAAGAACAAGAATAATCCTTTTGCATAAATGTGAAGCTGCCAAATAAGGGAAGTCTCAAGCTATTTTATTGCATTATATTTGAATAAAGGTATCATAGAATCATAGAATCCTAGGGTTGGAAGGGACCTCATAGGTCATCTGGTCCAACCCCCTGCCAGAGGCAGGACCACTCCCACTAAACCATCCCAGTCATGGTTTTGTCCAGCCGGGCCTTAAACACCTCCAAAGATGGAGACTCCACCACCTCCCTTGGCAGCTCATTCCAAGGCTTCACCACTCGCCTAGTAAAAAAGTTTTTTCTAATATCCAGCCTCGACCTCCCTAACTGCAACGTGAGACCATTGCTCCTTGTTCTGTTCTCTATTACCACTGAGAACAGTCGAGCGAGCTCCATCTTCCTTAGAGCATCCCTTCTTCTCTTCTGCAGACTAAATAAGCCTAATGCTTTCAGTCTATCCTCATAGGGCTTGTGCTCCAGCCCTTTAATCATTTTGGTTGCCCTCCTCTGAACTCTCTCTAGCATGTCCCTGTCCTTTTTGTAGTGGGGAGCCCAAAACTGAACACAGGATTCTAGATGTGGCCTCACCAGTGCAGAATAGAGGGGAAGGATCACATCCCTTGATCTGCTGGTAATACTTCTTTTGATGCAGCCCAGTATGCCATTGGCCTTTTTGGCAGCAAGAGCACACTGCTGACTCATATCTAGCTTCCCATCCACCATGACCCCCAGGTCCTTTTCTACACTGCTGCTACTTAGCTGAATGTTCTCCAGCCTGTAGCAGTGCATGGGGTTTTTCCGTCCCACATGCACGATTGTACACTTGTCCTTATTGAACTTCATAAGATTTTTATTGGCCCATTGTTCCAATTTATCTAGGTCTCCCTGAATCCTGTCCTTGCCCTCCAACGTGTCTGCTGTTCCCCCCAGCTTGGTGTCATCTGCAAACTTACTGAGAGTGCAGTCTATTCCATCATGCAGATCATTGATGAAAATGTTGAACAGAACCGGCCCCAGGACCGACCCCTGGGGCACACCACTCGTGACTGGTTGCCAGCTAGACATGGAACCATTGATTCCTACACGCTGAAACCGTTGATCTAGCCAGTTTTCTATCCACCTTATAGTCCACCTATCCAACCCATACTTACTTAATTTGCCAATGAGAATGCTGTGGGAAACTGTATCAAAAGCCTTGTTAAAATCAAGGTATATCACATCAACGGTTCTTCCTGCATCCAGAAAACCAGTCATCTGCTCATAGAAGGAAATGAGATTGGTCAGACATGATTTACCCTTGGTAAATCCATGCTGACTGTTCCTGATCACTTTATTTTCTTCTAAGTGTTTGAGGATGGATTCTTTAAGAATCTGCTCCATAATTTTGCCAGGGATTGAGGTGAGGCTGACTGGTCTATAATTCCCCGGATCCTCCTTTTTCCCTTTCTTGAAAATAGGCACTACATTTGCTTTTTTCCAATCCTCTGGCACCTCCCCTGTTCTCCATGAGTTTTGAAAAATAACGGCCAGCGGTGCTGCTATCTCATCGGCCAATTCCCTCAGCACCCTTGGATGCAGTTCGTCAGGCCCCATGGACTTGTGCACATCCAGCTTCTTTAAGCAGTCCCTAACCTGACCTTCCATCACCAAGGGCCTCTCTTCTTCTCTCCCATCTGCTATACCCATGGTAGTGGACTGGGAGCTGACCCTGCCTGTGAAAACTGAAGCAAAAAAAGCATTGAGCACTTCAGCTTTTTCTTCATCCTCTGTCACAAGGATGCCTGCCCCATTCAGCAAGGGACCTACACCATCCCTGATCCTCTTCTTGTTATTAACATACTTGTAGAACCCCTTCTTGTTATCCTTTACATCCCTCGCTAGCCACAGCTCCATTTGTCCTTCGGCCTTTCTGATTTTATCCCTGCAGTCCCTAGCAATATCTTTATATGCCTCCTTGGTCATCTGACCAAGCTTCCACTTCCTGTAAGCTTCCTTTTTATGTTTAAGCTCAGAGCAGAGTTCTCTGCTAAGCCATTCTGGCTGCCTCACATGTTTGTTCTTTCTCCTAACTGGAATGGCATCTTCCTGTGCCCTTAGCAGGGTTTCTTTAAAATATAACCAGCTTTCTTGGACTCCTTTCCCCTTCAGATTAGCTTCCCAAGGGATCCTGCCCATCAGTTCCCTGAGGGACCCAAAATCTGCTCTTTTGAAGTCCAGGGTTTTTGTTTTGCTTCTTTCCTTCCTTCCTTTAATGAGCATCCTGAACTCAACCATGTCATGGTCACTACTGCCTAGCTTGCCATTTACCTCTACCTCCCTGATCAATTCTTCCCTGTTTGTGAGCAGCAGGTCGAGAGGTGCAAGGCCCCTAGTTGGTTCCTCCAGTATTTGTACTAGAAAGTTGTCCCCAACACACTCTAAAAACTTCCTGGATTGCCCATGCACTGCTGTATTGGCCTCCCAGCAGATGTCAGGGTAATTGAAGTTCCCCATGGGCACCAGGGCCTGTGATCTAGAAGATTCCGCTAGTTGTCCATAGAACACCTCATCCACCTCCTGCTTCTGGTCTGGTGGTCTATAGCAGACACCCACCACCACATCCCCCTTGTTGCTTTCCCCTCTCAATGTAACCCACAGACTTTCTACAGGCACGCTTCCACTTCCATAATGGAGCTCTGAGCAGTCACAGAGCTCTTTTACATATAGTGCTACTCCTCCCCCTCTTCTTCCCTGCCTGTCTTTCCTGAACAGTTTATACCCATCCATGGCAGAGCTCCAGTCATGCAGACTATCCCACCACGTCTCCGTTATTCCTATGATATCATAGTTCCTTGCCTGCACTAGTACTTCCAATTCTTCCTGTTTATTTCCCAGGCTCCTCGCATTAGTGTATAGGCACCTAAGATACCCGGTCACTTGCCCTACTTTGTCAGTTTGGTTTTCAATTCTATTACATATACCTCCTTGCATTTTTTCTTGGAGTCCTCCTCCCCCACTCTTCTCATTTGTTGGTGCTTCAGTGGAACATTTAAGACAATTATTTGATTCCCCCCCATGTTCCAACTACCTTCTCTTTTATTGCTGGTGCTACAGTCCCAACACCCCCCAAGTTCCATCCCTTCCCCCAGATCTCCCACATTGCCACTTACCTGTGGGCTTTGGTCTCCTTCCCCCGTTGAACCTAGTTTAAAGCCCTCCTCACTAGGTCATCCAGTCTGTGCCCAAACACACTCTTCCCCTTCCTGGACAGGTGAAGGCCATCTCTGCCTATCAATCCTCTGTCCTGAAACAGGACTCCATGGTCAAGGAAGCCGAATCCCTCCTGACCACACCATCTTCTCAGCCAGGCATTCACCTCTGGGATGCATCTGTCTCTCCTCAGGCCTCTAGCCTTGACTGGAAGGATCGAGGAGAACACCACCTGTGCTCGAAACTCCTTCACCCTCGCTCCCAGAGCCCTGAAGTCACCTTTGATCTGCTGAGGATCACCTCTTGCAGTATCATTGGTACCCACATGGATAAGAAGCATGGGGTAGTAGTCTGAGGGGCAGATGATTTTTGACAGTCCCTCCGTAACATCTCTGATACGGGCACCTGGCAGGCAGCATACCTCCCTAGAGGCCTTGTCAGGGCGACAGATGGGTGCCTCCGTTCCTCTCAGGAGGGAGTCCCCAATCACCACAACTCTACGTTTCCTCTTAGGTGAGGTGGCTGTGATCTCCCCAGCCTCTGGGGTGGATGGCATCTCCTCTACCTCCTTCATCGTGTCCAGCACCGCATAACGGTTCCTCACCACAATGGATGGTGGGATGTGAGCAGGCGTGGAGCACTGTCTGCTGCCAGAGGTGACCAGCTGCCAGTGTCCTCCCTCTGCCATAGGCATCCCATCCGTTTCCAGAGCTGTGGCAGTAGCCCTTGGCACCGGGATAGGGACCTCCTCCTTGCTGGTCTCATCGTGGACACTGTCAAGGAACTTTTCCAGGGCATGGATACCCCTGAGTCGTGACACCTCCTCCTGTAACTCTCCTACTTGTTTCTGGAGAGATGCCACCAGAAGGCACCTATCACATAGGCTCATCTCCCTAGCCTTATCATCAGTGGCAGGAAAATGAAGGCCACAGTCCTTGCAAATCCACACTAGGATCTGGGTGGAGAAATCCATTGTCAGACACTGTCTGGCTACACACAGAGGCAAAGGAAACAGCAGGGGCACTGGCACCAGCAGTGCGGCTCCTCTTCACCATCTTGGCCTCACCGAACTCCTCCTCCAACTCCCTCGCAAACTCCCCTGTTTGCTGTCCTCTGGTCGCTCTAGCAGTGGCTTTTAAAGGCCTTCTCTGCCTAGGTCAGCCCTTGCCCCTTGCTAGTCACACAGGGGGCAGGCCAATCACAAGGCTGCTAGAGGCTGGTGATTAAAGGGGATCAGGGAACAATGGTGCAAACAGCCCCCACCCAATCACACAAGCACAGTCCCACAACTAACAGCAATCACCTGTAGGGAAAAAGACACAAGCAAATCACCTGGAGGGAAAAAGGCATAAACACACAGTCAGCAAATCACCTGTAGGGAAAAAGACACAGTCCAATCACTTACCTAGGACGCACCTGGCACCAACTCCTTCCCTCGCAAACTCCCCTGTTTGCTGTCCCCTGTTCACAAGCCAAATAATCCATAATATTAAATATATTATTTAATGGTAATACATTTATGATTCCCAAATTTAGGAACACTTCCATGTTTCATGCCATACTGGGTTTGGCTACACTGCAATAAAAGCCCCATGGCATGGTTGTGGCTACCCAGATCAGCTTATGCAGCATGAAAAATTGCAGTGTAGATGCTTAGACTCAGATTGGGCCCTGAGGTCCTCCAAAGGGATGGTTTTCAGAGTCTGGGTTCCTGCCCATACCAGAACATCTATATTGTAGTATTATAGCCCTGAAGCCCAAGCACTGAAAGAGAGCAGCCAACATAATTTCTGAGACTTGGTGCCATGGATTTTCATCGCAAGAGTACACACATCCCCTGAGTTCACTTAGGTCCTGACTAATACTTAAACTCATGCCTAAAGCTGAATGTGTACTTAAACTCCATTGTTTTTAGTGGTATTGATATGTACTTAAAGCAAAACATATACCTAAATATTTGCCTGAACATGGATAGATTTAAGCATCTGTTCAAATGCAATACTGGTTTGAATCCCACTCAGTTATACTGGACTACTTAAGTCTTTAAGCACAACTCATCTTAAGTAAAGGCTGCAAAATCAGTCCCTCAAGAAATATTGATATTCTTTTCATAATCCTGTGATATCCCTTCTAGCGCAGATATAGCTAAAATTACTCAAATTCATATCAACTTATGTTATTCGTACTACATTTTTCAAAATATAAAGACTTCAGAAGTATATCACAATCTATTTCATGGTTAAAACTATATCCCATGCAATTCATTCAAATGTACCCATTCTGATAGCTTTGGTAGGGGGAGAGACATTTCCTAGAGGAAGGGGATGCAGTACTAGATTGATGATTCAATGTTGCTGGCAACTGTTAGCTACTGTGTTCCCCCCCTGTGAAATTCTATTCAAAATCAATTGTTTGTAAAATGAATCCAGTTGAATGGCGATAGAATTTTAATGGGAAAGCTGCACGCTACTAATAAGCATTGCAATACTGTGACAGCTCATAAACACTCTTCTCAGCACAAAGTAACTTACCCTTTGATTTGTAAAACATTGCTTTGAGGGACACCTATGCATTGTTTGGTGAGCCCATTTCAAAAGCTAAACTGCAGCTCTCCGTATCAGTTCCAATATTACTAAATGGTGTGATGAAAACTAATAAAAGAGATTGTCCCTTTAGACCAATTATAGCTCTAATTGGCATCCTATTATAGCAAGCAATAAACTCTCTCTCAAACCTACTAAAGTTTATGTACTTTTCATTTTCAGTATGGCTAACATATCTGAAATGACAGTAGTGACAGAAAGTTATATGAAAAATGGCGTCAAAATATCCATGCTAAAACAGAAAGCCTCCAGTCCTTGAAGCCAAGAGATAAACCAACATCTGCATCAACAGAATAACTGGCAATGGCTCTTAATTCTGAATATATCAGTAAAGTTAAGATGGGAGAGAAGCAATTTACAAGTGCAAACTGACAAACATAATCAACGGAAGTGTGACTATAATAGTGGGATTCAAGGGACCACATTCCATTAAACCTTCAGCAACTCAGTTTTATTTATTCACACATTTCTGTATTTTTAAAAAGATCACAAAATCTTATTTTTATCAAAATTTTTAATGCAGTTTCTCATCCAGGTGTAAGTTGAACTACTGAAAAAGCCTTTCTTTCTTTCTTTCATTCTTTCTTAGATAGAGAGATAGAGAGAGAGAGAGAGAGATAGAAGTGTACATTAACAGAAGAATGGGCTGTACAATTATGGGACTGCTGTACTGAGAAATGTTATGCATACCATCACATGCAACCTGAGACAAGCAGCAACCTGTGATTTATTGTGTGAAAGCCATCCATGCAGAGTGGAAAATCAAACATCTCAAGGCTGCAAACCAAGATACTGTCAGTAGTGTGTTCTTAAACAGTTAACAAGTAATAACACAAACAAACAAAAACAACAAAAGAAACAGATGGAAGAGAAAAGAGGAAAATCTGTTTTCAAGGCCAGAGATTATTGAAAATTTATAGCCAAAGAATTATTTTAAAGGGAAATTTCCTGGCTAGCCCCCTGAACAATAACAGTAGCATCTGCTGACTCTACCCCTGGCAATCCCATTTTAGATTTCTGAACAGCTACTGTAACACAAGTTCCAAAGGGGTAGCCATGTCAGTCTAGTTTAGCAAAACAACCAAGGATGCTAGTGGCAGTTTTAAAGACTAACAAGTTTATTTATTACATGAGCTTTTGTGGGGGAAAATGGGCAATGCAAGGGTTCTTAAACTCTAAGGCATGGACCTCTGATTGTCTTTCGATCACTATGTGGTGCTTCCTTAAGAGCTGTCTGATAGCAGTATCATTGTGTTGGCTCTTCTTCCTTGTTTCCTGCTGATTTTATAGATTTGCAGACTCTTCCCAACAAGAATCTGGAAGCTTACGCAAAAGATGTGAGAAATAGGGAGCAGGAGTTGCTACTATAGAATCAGAGAAATTTTAGGACTTTTAGCCTATAGATCTGTCCTGCTTGCTCAAATATATACGTTTTTTCATATATATTTTAAGTATAGATTTAAGTTTCCTTATAAGTTTATTTTATGGTAACAAAATCATAGAGTCATATATATATTGAGCAATACAACAGCCTGGAGGCCACATCCTGGATGATAGCTAAGTATATGTGTTAGGATCCTTGACCCAGAAAAAAACCAAGAAGTTTCTAAATGCGGTTATGGCTTTAGCACCTTTATATCAAGAGGTATCAAAATGGGGGAGAAAGGGACCTGGCCAGACTATGCCCAGACAAACTTTATAAATCCACAACAAAACCCTTTAAAAGGGCCAGAAATAATGATAAATGTGAAGAATATACTGTCTAGAACCATCAGGAAAGAAGGCAGGTATATCTGTAATATGTTCTTAATATGCATGAATTTGCCAGACTATAACAAGAAGTGTACCCCCAAGAATTTGGGGTTAAGGGACTTAAGTTTAGACTTGGAAGGAGGACCTGTATTACTCAAAAAAGGCATGGACCTCTGGATATAAAAAGGGCAAACAGTGTTGCCAGGGTGTGTTCAACAACTATTCTTTCTTTAATCTTCTTTTGTTAGTTAGGATCTTTTGTTTTAAAATACTCAAGTATCATCAATAGTCTTACTCTTATAGCTCTTAGCTCTGGCTTTACCTTCACCCATCCTATGCCAGAGAGATCAGACATTTCTCTCAATTAGATCTGCAGGAAAGGGGTCTTAAGTAGATTAATTCAAAAAATTCAATAGAAATATAGCATAGATATATCTTAAAATATGAATGTATTAAAATCATTATCTATTGCATTATCCATTTAATTTGATTTAGCCATATAGACATTTACTTTAATTATTTATTTGCTTATCATTTTATGCTACTTTAATAAAATCTCAAAAAGTATACATATTTGGCCACTGGTATGCATATTCCTGTCATACATGCCAGGGGTCCTTGTGAAAACCTCTGTAGACTGATTAAGGGACTAGAACCTCCTTGACTTCTGATTAAATCCACCAGTGACATTTCACCTAACTAAAAATTAGGCAACAGCCTGGTAGGCACCTTAAAAGATCATCAAGTTCAGCCCCCTTTGATGAGACAGGACCAAGTAAATTCTGGACCATTCTTTACAGTTTTTTGTTCAACCTGTTCTTAAAAGTCTCCCCTGATTGGGATTCCCCAACCTCCCTTGGAAGCCTACGCCAGAACGTACCAACTTTATAAATACAAAAAGGTTTCCTAACATCTAAATTAAGCATTCCTTGTTGCAGACTAAGCCCACTGAGTCTTCTTCCTTTAGTGGACACAGAGGCTATGTCTACACTAGCAAATTAGTCTGGAGGTTTAATCTTTCCTAATTTGCTCCCTGTCTATAATAGGCTTTGCCTAGTTTGAACTAATTTTTTTTGTTTGTTTGTTTTTGTTTTAGTTCGAACTAATCAAAGCTTAGTTCAACTAGTTAGTTTGAACAGTTAGTTCAAACTTACTTCAAATTTTAATTCAAACTAGCAGGATGTAGCTGTGCTAGTTCAAACTAAATACGTTAGAAATAAGTATCTAGTTTGAACTGTTTTTTTTTAGTTCAAACTAAAACATTAGTTCAAACTAACGTTTTAGTTTGAACTAAAAAGATGCGGTTACTTGCCTTCTAAACATGATCAGTTTTTAAAATGTGTATGGCCTTGATTGTCACTTTTTGGCATGTAGTAAGGGTACAAGTAAACGTTCTTGGACCCTGCCAGCACAGAGGCAGGCACAAGCACCACCACAACACTGGCCCTACCTGCTGCCATGGCCACCCTGCTGCCCTCTGTGCCCCATCGCTTCTGGGCACATGAAACCAGTGGCAACTGGTGGGACCGCATCATGCTGACTACGTGGGAGGATGAACAGTGGCAGCAGAACTTCCAGATGAGGAAGCAGACCTTCCTCGACCTGCTCCAAGAGCTGGCCCCACTGCTACAGTGATCGGACACCTGTCTCAGACTTGCCCTCTCCATGGACGAGAGAGTGGCTGTCATCCTGTGGACGATGGCCGCACCAGACACCTACCAGTCAGTCGCACACCAATTTAGGATTGGGAAGGCCACCATGGGGGCTGTCCTCTTGCAGGTCAGCAAGGCAATCAACAAGGTCCTGCTAGCCTGCCTGGTCACTCCTGGCAACCTGCAGGACACCCTGAACACTCTGCACCTTCGGACTCCCCAGCTGCATAGGCATCCTTGACACGACACGCATCCCTCTCTGAGCCCCGCTGCATCGAGCCACGGAGTACTGGAACCACAAGGGCTACTACTCTGTGCTCCTGCAAGCCCTTTTCAATCACTGAGGCCTCTTCACAAACATCTGTGTCAGCTGGCTAGGGAGGGTGCATGATGTCCACATGCTGAGGAACTCAAGCCTCTACAGGCAAAAGCAGGCAGGCACTTTCTTCCCACCACATGTGACCATCAGGGATGTGAATGTGCCCGTCCTTCTTGTAAGAGATGCTGCCTACCCTCTTCTCCCCAGGCTTATGAAGTCACACATGGGCCACCTGGGTGCAAGCAGGGAAGTTTTTAACAGGAGGCTGAACAGGTGTCGGCAGGTAGTGTAGCGTGCCTTTGGGAGGCTCAAAGCCTGATGGCATTGTCTCCTGATGTGCCTCCACCTTGTGGAAGAGACCATCCCAGAAGTTGTCAGTGCATGTGTCACCCTGTACAATCTCTGTGAACTGCAGGGTCAGAGGGCTCCCCCCCATCTGGGAGGCAGAGACTGAACAACTCGCCACATTTCCAGCAATCAGCAGCATGGCACCAGCCAGAGTGGCCATGCCAATGGTTGTGAGGGCGTGACTCATGCTCGAGGCCTGGCTCTGGTGCTCCTGGGCAATGGTGCAGCTCTCATCCAGGTCCATGGCCCTCTTTAGTAGCTGCAAGACAGATCTCTGGTGGGCTAGCACCTGATTCCACCAGGCCTTCATACCCTCCTCAGCCCCCTTACCCAGATGAATGAGTTCAAGGAGGAGGTTGTCGTGGTTTCGGCATGCCCTCCTCCTTCCCCTGGTGTTAGCTGGTGAGCTCCCGGGAGTGCGGCATTGGCTAGTTGTGTGAGCTGGTGGAGGGAGGGAGAGAGAACAGGGTCAGTTCCATGGAGCTACATGGCAACTGCTGTGTGTGGCCTGACAGCAGCAAGCAACTGTGCCTTGACCCTCTCCATGCTTCTCAATCCAAGTCCAGTAAGACATGGCCCCTAAGGTACGTATAGCCATGCCATGTGAGCTGAGTTGGGTGCCGTGCCCATAGTGTTGTGCAGCAGTTAGCCTGGTGTTGCACATGGGTGTTTCCTGATATCACATGATAGTGTTCAGGGCTGCACATGGTCTCCCCTCAACATTGCACCTTCTAGTTCCCATGCTGACAGGGCCCCACCCCACTTAAGCCTGCTCCCCCCCCACAAGGCTCCCTGCCGCTCTAACCCATGGGACAGGCTCTGTGCCCTACCGTGTGGCTTGGACCCTGCCTGTCCCTGGGCCCTGTCCCCCCACCCTGCCTGTATCACAGGCAGGTGCGGCACTTATCCAGAGGTCTTGCCATGGTGCAGCAGGACGTGCCCTCCCGAGGGCCTTCCTTGGCGGCGGGGGCCCCTCCTCCTCCAGTGCCTCTGGGGTGATGGATAGCTCCTCAGTTGTGGGGAAGAGCTTGGGGCTGGAGTGCGGACAGATGGTGGCCCCATTGCTGGGCTGTGGGGGCATCAATGTGAGCAGCTTCCCTCTTCTCCAGAATGGTCACGGAGGGGGCCAGCTGTGCTGGCAGGCAGCCCAGAGGGCTCCTCACCAAGGAAGCAGTCCATCTCAGTGAAGTAGGGGCACATGCCTGCATGCTCCAGCCCCCAGAGCCGCCTGGCCTCCCAGATGCTAGCAGAGTCCTGCTGGAGGGATTTTATTTTGATGTGGACTCGCTCCATGGTTCGTAGGTGCCCCTGGGTGGAGAGAGGCGCAGCAATCTCCATACAAGTGTCCCATTTGTGGTGGGTAGCCCACAACCAAGACAGGATATCTGTCCCTCAGATGGCCAGGAGACAGAGGGACTCCTGGTGGCCCCATATCACGGACCTGCGCTGGCACTGGGTCCTGCCACCACCCACTGCCATCACCACTGCCCTCTGCCACATACTTTGGCTGCTGGGGATGTCTGTGAGGGGGAGGGCACTGTTCCTTTCCGGCACTACCCTTTCTTGGTGCCATGCACCATGGGGAGAAGGGCAAGCCGCAGTCAATTCAAACAATGTTAGTTCAAATTGAGATAACTACACTGGGTTAATTCGAACTCATGGGTTTGAATTGACTGCCACTTCGAAGTTGAAAGAGGTTTCACCAGTTTGAAGTCAGTTTTCATTAATTTGAACTAAGGAGTGTGTTAGTTCGAATCCATGAAAGCGAGTGTGGCCATGCATTTAACTAATTCAAATTGATCCTCATTGATGCAAATTAAATTTAAAGTGTAGACATACCTATTCAGATGTACAACAATCACAGTAGGTTGGATGACTTTAAATACAATTACATAGGAATATCTTGATCCTGCAATTATTTTGGACACAAAACCCCTTTTAAATAAAAGTGACTTTTGCATGTGGAAGGACTATAGGATTTATCTATCCAATATTAAAAATATGATAGAGGTGGTTAAGAAATATATTTAAATAGGAAACAAAATGAGAAACGTAAGGCAAAGATTGAATACTGTCCTCACCTTAGCCCTGAAGAAAGGGGGGTAGTGGATTCAGGTTTTATAAGGGTTCACGGAAAAGGAGACCCACTCTCCCCAGACACAAGGAAGAGAGCACTGGTTTGATGCAGTGCAGTTTTATTAACAGCATTTTTAGCAGCAATCAGGTTTAGCAGCAACTCGGGTGCAAGATTATCTAAACACAAATCGACAGAAACTATAACTACAATGTACAGTGACAATCCAGCTAATCTCTGGCTGTTCCCACATCAAATTATGTTATAAACTTTTGATTCCACTGATTCTTCTTTAAGTTGGGCTGTTTGGTTGGATTGATTAATGAAATTTACTTCCCTGAGGCCCAACAACTGTATCCCTATTTTCATGGCTATTCCCCCTTTTAGCCCCTAACATCTATACTTACAGCAAGGCCCAGGCACTACTTCATCCAGGGATGCTACGCTCAGACTTCTTGATCCTGTATTTTGTTTTCTTTCCCATGATGCTTTCTTTCTTCCCTCAGCTGGCCTGCAGAGGTGCTTCTGCCCTTATTCAGTGACCTGGTATGGCAGGTGAGTCCTTGGGCTGATCAGACCTCGGGCTGGTAGGAGGTGTCCTATCAGCTCTGAGTTACTGTGCTATTTAGCCGGGACTTTTATACCTTGAATGGGTGCTGTGTCAGCTTGCCCTTTGGAAATTTCCGGGTTATTACTTTTCTTTTCATTCTAGTTTAAACCAGTTTTATCCAGTTTTCAACCTGCACCCTGCCCTTGGCTGTGAGGGTCAAATCACAGACTTGGGGTTATTAGCCAATTAAATTATACCTTGGGTGTGTGCACAGTGGGTCTGGACCTATCAGATATTTATTGGGGCTTGTGGGTCCCGCATGTTACATGTTATATAAATTTAGCTGGAAAGCCCCACTGGACTTTTAACTGGAAAGTCCTTTCTGTTTGCTGTGAAGGCGGGGTGACTCAGGCTGGAGTTTGCCCCTTGAGACCTAGGCCTAGCTGCAATCTAATTCTTGGTGACTAGCTGTAAAATATAAAATCGTTCCCTACTTTGCATGGAGTTGCAGGAAAAATCCAACAATTGTGAAGCATGCATATACTATTGTGATGAAGCCCATAAAAGTAACTATCAGACACATAGAAAGAAGGCCTGAAAGGGACAACTATGGCAATCAGCTCAGAGGAGAGTTTGAATGACATTTACTTAGGGATGATAGGCTTTGCACACTTTCAAAATCTAAAGGCTCTTTTGAGATAAATTGACTATAAAAATTTGGGGAAAAATTCTTTGAGATATCTTTGAAATTCTTTGGCTATGTCTATACTTAGGAAGGTTAGTTTGAATTAACATAGTTCAAATTAATTAATTTAAACTAAGTTAATTAGAACAAACAGACAGGACATGCTAGTTCGGTTTAGGAAAGGGGCACCATGGAAAATATGGCAACCTGGCACCCAAGTAGGGCCGTGCCCCCACCAATACATGGAAAGAGGAAGGCACCCTGGGAGGAGGAAGGGCAAACCATGTTAATTCAAACTAAATGGTTAGTTTGAATTAACAGATCCATTCTATTAGTTCAAGTTAATAAGTTCAAACTAACTATTACTTCAAAGTTAAGGGAGGTTTTATAATTTCAAAGTAAGCATTCATTACTTCTAATTAAGTATCTCCTTAGTTCAAAGTAATGAAAGCCAGTGTAGCCGTCCACGAATCTGGTTCAAATTAATCCTCATTAATTCAAACTAAATTCCAAGTGTAGACATAGCCTTTGAGACATACCTCTAACTTTATCATTATACTGAGACATACTTGACTTTCAGGGAATATTTGTGTTTCAGTGGACCTGTCTAAGTAAAGTATAATCATGATTAACCTGTGCCCTATATATGCAGACAAACTATGGAAAGAAACATACAATAATTTCCAGAAGCCAGATTTTGGCTATAAGAACTTCTTTTCCTGAATCTTACCTGAAAGAGTTCCTTCATTATAACTACATTTTCTTTTCAATTAAGTTATTTACAGATTTGAACAAAATAATTTTGGCAGACTTGTAAGCTTTGAGAACACTTTTGTTCCACAACCCCTATGTCAGTTAACAATCACTCCCTATTTTTGACTTTGTTCAAAGGCAAAACTTTTGTTCTCTGGGGTCAGAAACAGGATGGACGAGGAAATCTGTTGAATTGTAAAGCATTTGTCTGAAGTGAATAGAGAATTATTTAAAGAATAGAACAAACATTCAGTCTGTGCTTACAACAAATTTTCAAGGTTTTCAGAAAGATGCACAAAGAGGTGGTGACATTTAAAATGTTTTTAATCTGTTCTAAATCAATTATGAATAAAACAATAAAAGAATGAAGATTTTTTTTAAAATGTTTGCGTTTTATCAGTTACTGGTACTTCATCTGCAAGGACACAAGAGAATGCAAAGTTTTAAAGAAACTATGTCAATATGAGTTCTTTACTGAAAAATATGTATCTTTTTTATTTACAGTCAAAAGGATTCCACAAACTGTTTCTCCCTGCAGCATTGTTGCAGTACCAGTTTTATTTATTTATTTATTGGTGACTGTTTCAATTTGGTTCCAAATCGAACTTTAAATTAAAAGCTACAGTCAGCTTAATGATACCAATCTGGCATTAAACAATCTGATTCTCCTATTTGTAAATGACTGAAGAGCAATAAAACTGACTGTCATGTTCTTACTAGTAATACCACCATATGCATCACCTTGCTGTGAGCATTTAACTCATTTCCAAACAGAGAATCACAATTTGTCTCTCTCTGCCATAGACAAAGAAGAAATGCCATAGATGTGAAGAAAATGTCTTCAAGACATAATCAAGTCAAACCTCAAGGCTTGGCAGTTGGAGCCATATCTGATATAAAGCAAAAGAATCTGAAGTTCCAACAATGGCTCCATATCAACTTATGCCATGTGAAGTTCTACACTTCATTTTGATGATCAGCTCAGAGAGCCTATGCTTATTCAAAACTTATCCCGATTGTTCAGATTTGCTCCAGAGCAGTGGTTCCCAAAATTTTCTCCGCCACTGCACACCTTGCTACCTTTAATTAATTTGAGGCACACCACCATATAGTTTCCAAATGAACTCATGAATATTCATAAGCTAATGAGCCAATCCAGAGCTCTTTGAGTAGTTTTTCAAAAAATTTTGTGGCACACCTGCTTAGAGCTGATGGCACACTGGTTGGGAAACTGCTCTAGAGGGTATATAATGTTATATAACTAATATAACTAATGTTAGTGTCTTCTTAATGGTTAATGTTAACTGTGTAGGGAAGAGGCAGGGGGAGGACTGAAAACTAAATCAGCATCTATTTCTGATATGAAAAAAAAGTTGGCAGAGGTCAGGGGTTTTTCCATCAATTCTTTTTCTTCTATAGAAGAATAAATGATTTAACTGGATTTAATGATGCTTTGCAGCACTGACTCCTTTGGCAGCATTGCAAAACATTTAACAGGTGTCCCAGCATGGGCCATTGGGCAGGAAGAAGAACAAGGTCCTTCCTGAGATCACTGACAATTGAAAATGATGTCTTCAATAACTGCTACTTTCTGATCAAGAATACAGTCAGTCATGTAGTAAGCAGAAGAGCATCTGCTTAAATGAACTATTTCAAGTTGTGGGTTTCTGTTAGGTTGGACTTGGGCCAGAGCCTCTGAAGCTTATGTATGTTGATTAAAATGGGAGCAAAAATGTTTTGTTGATTTGTGTTGAGAGTGTCAGGACATGTCCATCTTAGAAGCAAAATCAACTTATATCTGTAATGCTTTGGCATGTGTAATGCTTGTGGGATGTAACCTGTAGACAGTAACTGCATGTAATAGTCTGGAAAAGTGGTTCTCAACCTTTTTTAGGTCCTGACATCTTTGGTGGTATACTTCAACTCCACACCAGCCCCCCCTCCCCCCATGCTGAATCCAGACATCTCCCCAGCCATCAAAGACCCACTCATCACTGTGCAGTGACACAGTAATATGTCCTGACACAGTGGTTAAGAATTGCTGGTTAGTAAGATAGTGCACCATATAGCCCAAAAACCAGGAACGTCGCTGCCCCAAGGAAAGACCCTGGGCCCCCACTCCCTGGCCATGATCCAGTGTCAGGATCCAATCTGGTGTCAGGTTCCTGGCACCACCAGCCTGGCCCCGGATCCCTGGCTGGGGACAGGGATGGGAGAGACGGTCACCGCTGTGGGCGGCCCAACCTCAACCCCAAGCCAGGAGAGGCAGGTGCCACTGCAGGCTCCCCAGCCCTGGATCTCTGGTCAAGGCTGAGGCTGGGAGAGGCAGGGGCTGACCCAGTCACTTGGGGTACATGCCCCGCGTGCCGGGCACCACCAATGCCCCTGCCAAAAACTTTTCTCTTTGACCGGCAGAGGTTGGTCCAGTAACAGATACTACCTTACCTACCCCTTCTCTGGAAGATATTCAGGCAGAACGTAAGTTAACTATTGTACTTAGAACTGATTTCTTCAATTTTCAGAACAACTAAAGTAAATCATCATCTAAAAATAGACATTTATATATGATCTAGTTTCTATAATTTCAGGTATTCTATAGTGGCCATATTGATGGCTCAATGGTACAGCAGCTATCCTTGGACTTAAAAATAAATATATGTATAAGGTATTGCTGCTTTTTGTAATTTTTAAAACTGATACCATAAGCTGTGCAGGAAACACAAAGCACTATAAGCCACTGTTAAAGTTCTAGGAACCTGCAAATTCATCATACAAGAAATTTCCAGATTGGCTGATTACTGGAGCACAGAATTTGTGGTTCTCTTGCTGCATTAATGTAAATGATCAACACCACCTCAGGTTTCATAAATAAAAATGGGAGTTTAACAACATCCAAGAAATGTGGGAATATCTTACTTTTAGAGTAAGTTCCTGTTGACTCTAAAAAAGCTGTGTTTTGTTCTAATGATTGTAAAATCCCATGAACAGACTACTTGAAGGAGCCAACAGGATGCTTGATGGCCACATACCACTAACACTTCAGTCCCCACTTCCAGGTCTGTTATACAGCTGCTTTAACACCTTGCTTCCATTTAGCCTCCCCAGGAACACCTCTTTCAACCTTCTTGCACTATTCCCGTCCCTTCATATGCACACAGAGTTAGGTGCAGGTGGAATCAGTCTCTAGTTGTTGTAAGATACATTTCTGGTTTTCAGAGACACACAATTTCTCTATTTATTAAAAACAGAAACTGAAGTTTTCATTTGCATTCATTAAGAATGCATTATAAGATACAATTTTGGGAGAAGGGTAGCAGGAGATGGAAGGAATAGAAATTGAGTTTTCTTGGGTAGGTGAAGACAGGGGCTGGGAATAAAGTGTTTTATAGGGATAGTGGAAAAAAAATATTAAGGTCAGCCCTGAATGTGCTACTACAAGCAATTAAAGAGAGGGCAGCTTTGAAGATGAGGATGCCCTTCTGCAATAGACATCTGGTGAATAACAGTCTCAAGGGGAGCATTAAGACATAGACCAGAATAAGTACATTGTCTGAGGACTAAGTACCAAGGATGTTTGTGTAATGGGAACAAGTATGTCCTGAGCAGTGAAGCACAAGGTATACAACTCTTTGGATTTAAGGGAAAGAACAAATTTCAAGTATCAGTACTGAATGTTGTGATCATGATTACTACTGCTTTTTCCATAATACAACACTCACAGATTCTCATCAGCAACAGTCCCATTTTTTAGGTTGTTAGATGGTCTCTATTACTGTCAGATATGAATGCCAATCCATATTGATTTTAGTTTGCAGAGGAATGTTTTGTAAACTTAGAAGAAGTCACTTCCTGAAATCCACATGACTTCTAACATTTTCAGTGGCTACTGATATGAAATGGGCTTGATATTTGATTTTTTTATCCTGTTGTTCCAGGCAGATAGGGCTCTTCAACCCTATTAGACAGCCAGTCTAGGATAAGGGACTCCTATTTCAAACCAAGATCATCAGATTTATTTAGTCAATTTATAAAAGTTGTGCTTTCAAGGAATAGATTGGTGTAATGGTAGGGCACCTGCCAGAAGTGACATATGATTGCTTTGCTTGTTGGCTCTGAAAGACATTCTGGACACATGCAGCTAAAGCATCCGACCCAAGAAATATGCTTGCAATAACTAGAAAATCTAGAGAAGTAGCCAAGGGTTTGAGAAGCAGAATGAACATAACCTGTATGCTAGAGACAAAAAATGGAGGAATTAGAAATTCATGAGTACTGAGGACAGCTACAAGATACTGTACCATCATGTCTCAGTAGCAAGCGGGAATGGAATAGAAAAAATCATAGCAGAAATATTACAGTGTAAAGTATCAGACATCCAAAGGAAGAGTGAAAGAATGATTGACATTAGACTGGCATTGAACAAATATTTAATGTTATATGTGGATACATGTCATGCCTCAGTTGTATGACTGAAGGGAAAAAAGAATTCTAAATAGTACTGGACCAAGTCATAAGTAATGTATCTCAAATGAATAGGGGATTGTTGGAGCAGATCTTAATGGACGTGTGAAAGAACACAATGAGGCCTGAAATAATTGTGATAGCCAATGAGGCTTTAGACCTAGAAAAAAAGCTGGTGAGGATATGTTAGAGTTAGCCAGAGGCAATGACCTAATTATTGCCAATATGTGCTTTGTAAAGAGAGAGGAGCATTTTCGTTGGAAGCAAAGAGTAGTAGCAACAGCTCCCTGATTGATAACTTCCCAGTAAGAGGGCAAGATCTAAAAACATGCTCTGTAAAATAAGCAAAGGAGAACAGGCATCAGAGAAACACAAATTACTTATAATGGATTTCTGAGTGAAGATTCTAATGAAGGTTAAATGATTGGCTGTAGAACATAGGATTAAAGTGGTGGAGACTCACAGATGGGGAAATTAATCCAAACTTTAAGGATGAGGTCATATGGAAAATAGAGAAGAACCAAACCAAATATGATAAAAATTAAAAAAGAAAAAAAAAGTGTCCTGACGTGTTACAGAGAGTGCGCACAAGCTGCCTGTTACCAAAGGAAAGAAACAAAATTCCATAGCAAGGAGCCAGAATGGTTCTCTTAACAATGTGTAGGGGGTGGTAAAGAAGTAGGAGAAAGGGTCTAAGTGATGGCAAGACATTGGCATGGCGTAAAATGAGGAGTAGAGGAAGGGAAAGGAAATAAGGAAAAGAGCAGTTGCAAAAGCTAAGGGACAGTCATTTAATGGTTTATACACAGAACTACTATTAAAGGAACCAGGAAAGAACACCATAGATTAGTCAAAATTAAGTGAAGAAACAGAGGGCATGGCAGCTGTGAAGCCCCTGAAAGAAGAAAACAGAAGAGTACTGGTGGAAGACAGTGAAATTATGATGAGGTGACAGCAGTTTTCTGAGAAACAGCTCAATGAAGAGAGCGTACTGAAACAGCTGAGGGAAGCATGCACAATCTCCTAAGATCTCTCATCATGCTGGAGACTCACACTGAAATGAAAATGAAACATGGGAAAGTAGGGCGAACAGACAGCATATTAACAGAGGCATTTAAATGATGAAAGTGTGGTGGTGACAATTTTGTCAACTTAATTCTCCAAACTCCTTATTCTTGTATTAAGTTAATGAATTATATGATTAAATGTCTGGCAGAATAATCAAGAAAAGATTTCAAGAGGAGGTAGAGCATAAAGTGAGCACCAAACAATTCAGTTCTATGGTTGAAAAGTAGACAAAGGATGCAGAGTTTGAAGACCAAATATTGCAGGGAGAAATACAACAAATTGTATTTAGGGTCTGTGGTCTTAGAAGAAAGAAGGTCTGCATTGAAGGATCATCCTTAAATCTATTTCTCACTGTAATGGACACCTTGATGAATATGGGAGAGACTCCATGGAACATGCTCTTCACTGATGACATGATGTGCTGGAAAGATAAATAATTAAATGGAAAGGGACAAAGGGCAAAGAAGTGCTGCATTAAAGAAATTATGAATCAGCCAACAAAAGATAGAATACATGCAATTCTTCATTAAAAGAGAACAAGAAGAAAGCAGTTAAATTAAATGGTTTGGGGTCAAGTGCTTGCAATGATTTACAAGCCTCAATTCCAGGTTAAGTTGTAACAGAAATGTGGATACAGATGTTAGAAGCCACCTGAAGAGTGCTTGGTGTAATTGGAGGGAGTTGACAGGAATTATTTATACCTATCAGATAGATATATCTTATGGATCTATATCTATCTATAAAAATATGCCAAGTAAACAAAAGAGCAAAGTGAATAAAATCATGAATAAACCAATCATGATGTGTAGGTTGGGATGATGGCCAATGGAGAAGAGAGAAGAACAACTACTTCACACTGCCAAAAAGAGGATATTCAGGTTGTCATGAGGCAGAATAAGGATTCATAGGTTTCAGAATGAAACAGCCATGATTCAGGAAGGCACCATCACAGAAATACAGGAGGGAGTATTGACTGAGCTGGCAGGGTCATGTGAGACAATGAGATGTCCACAGGGTACAAGAGTCAATAGTCATGAGACAAAAACCATGTGGAGCACCTAGAAAAGATGTTTTGAGATACTGAAGGGTGACATGAAGAAGGTGCTATCCTTGAAGAAATAGTTGACAAGAATGCTTAGAAATGAACAACAAGAACTGCCAACCTCAATTGCTGAGATAAGGTGAAGAAGATTGTAATCCTGTTGTGAACAATTAGCAACTAGCAATGCTTTACTTCCTCTTCGGAGTAAAACGACTTTGTAGATGGTGATGATATAGAGACCAGTATGAGACATATGGAGATATATACAAGTATAACTACAGTTTTCTGTTTACTTCATCTTTAAAAGAATCACCTCCATTTTCTACTGTCATTGGTGAGGCCTGCCATTCAAAAGGCAGTTTCAGATCAGGGTGGCTGTTATAAAGTAAATCACCATGTTCACTTATTTCTCTTGATTACTTACACCATTTATTTTTGCATTCCTTTAGTCTGAAAATAAAAATAATTTCATTTGCAAGTATATTGTTACTTTTTATATTGACAGATTTATACTATACTTATCACCATGGTATCAGAGTGCTTTAGAAAGTTTGAATGTAAATATAACAATTGGATAGTCCCAGCATTGTTATCAGTAGGCTTGATTAAAGAAATTGGTTTTTATCTGAAAGAAGTAAGTCTTGCTTTTTTGGTGTTTATGGATAGCATAATCCAATTACAGCACCTATAATTTCAGTAAACTGGTTTAGGACTTCCTTTACATCTTGACGACTATTTGGAGTACATACAGACTATTTTCCCCCCCTAAATAAGATCACAAAACAAAAACTAGCATTTCTATTAAAATATCAGCTAGGGACAAATGAGTGGGTTAATTGCATATACCACCAAAAAACAACTGGCACACTCTTTTTGAAATAGAGCTGCTTTTGCCCTGTATATCTCAGATAGCCTAATGAAAACATACTATTTTAAATTGAGAAGGAACAGTTACAGCCAGATTTTACCCCTTTACCTCTGTCAAATAATCAAACCAACCTCAACCTGATGGTCAGTTCATTCATGAGCCCATGCTTACAAAAGATCAAACAAGTAGAAAGCTCAAGAACCATCCTTGCAGGGACCAATACATACAAAAATGGCTGTTCTTGTTCTCCTTGCAAAAAGCCCTGGGATTCTCCCTGAAGATAACTCAATTCAAACTGGCTGTTTCAGCCTGAGAAGTCCCTCTGCCACACCATACATACCAGGGCGATTTCAGGAGTGTATATGCCTTCAGGAGACAGTGTGGCTCTGCCTTTTCTCCCCAGTGCTGGACTCTTGTCTAAATGGCAGAGCCATGCCTCGTGTACTAAATCCAAGAATATGTACAATTTATACAAATCTGAAACTCATTCCATTGAGCACACTGAGGTTTTCCATGTAGCAATGGATCACTGATTTCCTGCCAAACAAAAATGGAGCTAAAGGATTCATTATTTATTTCTCTGGCAATAACACCCAGAAGCCCTTGTCATGGACCAGGATAAACACTGTGCTAAGCCCTGTATAAGCATCAAACCAAGCCCTAGTCTACACTTGGGTGGCTTTTTGGTGGCAGTCGAGTGGCACTTACACAAGGCATGTAAAATGCTTTTCATAACTGCTGGTGACTTCCTAAGCTGCCTGGAACCACTCAGAAAAGCTGACCACAAATGGCTTGTGGTCGGCTTTCCCCTATGTGTTCTGGGGGGCAAGCAAGTGCATGCTCACTGGTAAATGCTCCTGGAATGTCAGGCTGATGGTGACAATTTTACCACTGTCAGTGAAGACATACCCCCCCCCCCAAAAAGTGCCTGCTCTTGTCCTCATGGTCTTTCCACAGGCTCTGGAATCTTTTGCCTTAGTTTTTAACACAGAAATTCTCCAGGAGAATAAATCAATGAACTAGTGATAAGAAATAATTAGCCCAAGAAAAGAGCTGCAGATCTTTGGGGTCCACTGGTCATCTAATTAGTTGTCAGTAGTAATGGAGTACTCAACTAGTGGTCACTAGTGAATATTTCTGTAACTAGATGGAAAAATCATTATACGTTTTGCATAGTTTTCCACCACCAATCACTGATATTTTTTCATGCTGGCATGAAGCAGCGTTAAACATTCAAACAAAGAGAAAAATTGTCACTGCTTATCTATAAATCAAAGAGGTGAATTGCAGGTCTATGGAATTACTGGTGACAAGTGTGAAAGGATCCGAATTTCACATGTTCTGCTGCAGAACAGCTGGTCATGCTGAAGTTGGCAGTCTGTAGTTTGGGATCACTTTTTACCCTCAGAAGCCATCCCTAATGCAAGATCATGAAAACTGTTACGTATCCATGTTCTGTCTTCTCCTTAACTGACTACTCTGTACTGCAGATAACAAATCGAGGCACTAACCCAAATTCTCTGATGAAGGACACATTCATACCCAGAACAGAATTTTTGTACTATCCATCTAACCTAAGCAATGTTAACATTAAGATTGGAACTGTAGGAAAACCCTGCACAAATTCACAGTTATTTCCCATTGTTCCTGACTTTTTCTTTCTTTAGTTATGTACAAATTTTCCTTTTTAGTCCCTTATTTGTGTACATCAAAGTAGTTTGGATTAATTTTTCTGATCAAAATGTTCTCAGACATACAATGCAAGCTTATAAAATTGTTGTAATAGGATGTGAGTCCAGAGAACAAAGCCAGAAATACGGCAGTTGAGTGTTTGTGAAAAATGACAAGGAGAACTGTTTATGCCTAATACGTCATTCTGAAAGAGCTTTCAGTGCTAAGCAGCATAAGCTTCCTTTGTAATAAAAGTGGGGGAAAAAATAACGCTGTAAATGTGAAACATAATGCATTATCAAGATTCCAGCTTGAAATCTTTTTAAAAGAGCACACACAACCACTTACATTGTTTCTAGTTTTAAAAGAAGTCATGCTAAAATTATACATTGCAAGGCCTGTAGAAGTGCAATGTGAATATCGTTCACTGTGTGGCAACTTTTGAAGTGACATTTAAATTCTGCATTGAACACAGGGCTCATAATGCAACCAACCAACTTGCCTTAAGTGATCACCTTTCTATAAAAGTAAAATCGAAGCCAGAAGGAAAACATCTTAGTTTTCTCATATGTTTGTCAAAGAATGGATTGTATCATCTACATTTATACAAAAATGACCTTCACCTTCAATCTAAGGAGGATTTGTTCCACCTTTCACAATGTATTCACTACTGTCTGTTGGATGCAGGGCTGTTTTATCAGTGAATTATGACAGTGCATTTTTTTCTAGCAAACAAGTCAGTAATCAAGTTGGGACAGAATCAAAAGACCAGCAAAGTTGTTAGCAGCGTAACATCGCTCTTCTACCAAGTCATTGCAGTTCATGTCAAACCAATTTAAAAAAATCAAATAATCACAGAAAAATAAATCTAAATGGTATCTATTTTATTAATCATCTTTTACAGTGTCACTATTGAAAACCTTGTACGTGGATTGGTTTGTCAATTAGTTCCTGCTGGAAATGGAAAGACAGTAGAATCAAATGGTTCTGCACAGTTTCTCCCAAAACTAGCCATACTCTCAAGACTCTTAATGAACGTCAACACCATGCTAGCACGGCTGTGTCCATTCATTTCGTTGCTCTGTTGGTTATTTTTTAAAATTATAACAGGTCACTTATAACTGTTCTCTCATCAGGTAAGGCCGTTCTAAACAGCTGTGATATATAATCAGTTATTTCTGTTATGGGTAGCTCCTAAAGACTCCAGCAAATATCAGGAGCCTAGTCTCATTACAAATATATAAGAGATATTCCCTGCCTAGGACACCTAACAGTCTAAAGAGTCAGGCTAGACAGGGAAATATCATCCTTGTTTTACAGATGGAGAAGTGAGGCACAGAGATTGAGTGATTTGCCCATGGTCACAAGTCTGTAGCTAAACCAGAAAATGAACCTAGATATTCTTATCCTCAGTCTGTGCCTTAGTCACAATTTTGTCCTGTCTTTCAATATACAAGTAATATAAGTAAGTCTCTAAGTAATATAATAGGTTATGTCTACATTAGCAAGCTTAGCTCAGACTTGCCTAGTCTGAACTAAACAGTGCCTGATTAGTTCAAACTAACTGTGGTGTTTTAGTTGGAAGCAACTTTTTAGTTCGAACTAGCCATGCTTTTTTTCAGTTTGAACTAAAAAAGCATGACTAGTTCAAACTAAAAGTTAGTTTGAACTACAAAATCATGCTAGTTTGAATTTAAACACTTTTTAGTTTGAACCAGGCAAAGCCTACTGTAGACAGGGATCAAATTAGTCTGGATTAAGCCTCCTTAATCCAGAGTAATTTGCTGGTGTAGACACAGCCTTGTAGTTTCACCATTTGTCGTTTGGGTACCTACATGAACCACACAGGCATGTGCTTCCCCCTCTCTCCCCACATCAGGAAAGATCCCTTCAAGATATAACATCATTTTATGAGGGGAATCTTTGGGAGTCAGAATAACTAGAAGTCACACAATTATAGGGACTATACCAAGCAGCTAACAGAGCAAAAATTTCATACAAAATGAAATTGTTCCATATATGTATAAAGAGAACACAATTGTAATATCATGATAGCTATAGCAGTAGTGAGATACAGCACTCCAAGCTGTTAGGTCTTAAAAATATATTGGAAATATATTTTGAAATCCTTTCAGTCTTCCGTGTACAGTGCAATCCATATTTACCAAACCCTGGTTTACAGAAAATTGGCTATACCCCCTCTAGTGACACTGACCAGAATTTTGCTCTTGAACATCTAAGCTCTGCAGTAACCTTTTCCTCCCCTTTTCTGATAAGAAAATCTTTGAAGAAGCTAGACGGAACATCACACTAGTCAACGGACCCAAAGTTAACCTTGACAAACTTTTATTTTCTTTGCCAGAGATAATGGGACTTTGATGTTGTGACCCAGGAACCTCTTGATGCCAACTGACAGATGATACTGAGACTATATAAGTTTTACAGGAATCCTCTGGGTCTACTTCACCAAAAAGTATTATTTGAGATCTCCAATAAAAAGTAGTGTCATTCTACTAATCACTATAACTGTGAAAGGCATGAGGTGTAAGAAGTTTTGTATGCACGCTGAAAATTATGTTCGCAAGGTCTGTTTTTAGTCACTGTTCACTAGCAAAGAGGAAAAGTGGGTTTCTTTCAGATGTGAAATATTTTCCCATGTGTCTATGTGTAAATTAAGTATTTTCTGATTAACAATGGGTATCTGCATACAACTCTGAGGTGTATGCTATTGCAAGACTGGAAATCTTCAGAGAGGAATAGATAAACAGCAGGAACAATTCTCTTTAATGGTAAGATAATGAACTTTGGAAACTGTGGCACAGATAAACCTTTCAATATTCCTGCAATCTGTGAGGACAAGCTACTGTTCATTAGCGATTACAGAGAATACCTAGAAGACGGAGGAGTCAATATGCCTATCCCTAGCCTGTACAGAGATAGGGAGTGCCTACGTTGGCAAAGGCTGGTGGTTTCAGGGAACTGATCCACACCAGACAAAGACTAGACTGCTTCATACTAACTCAGGACCAGGGGCAGCGTCCTGCAGACATCACAGCTCTAGGGCGGACTGGGCTGAAGTCTTGCTGAAGGAGGCCTGCAGACAACCTGAGAAGGGAAGAAAGGACTTAGCCTTCTGTGGCTGAGGAGGAGCCAGACAAAAGCTGAAGAAGAGGCTGCATAAGGTACAGAGGCCATGGGGAAGTGGCACTTGGGACCTTGTATGGATTGGATATGGAAGTGATGCCTGGACTGAGGCAAGTAGGGTCCCTGGACTGAGGCCTGGAGAAGTGCGAGGTCCCAGGTTCCTCCCTGCCTGCCTCTGTACCACTGGTGAGCAATAAAGAAACTGGGGCAGCCACTGCTACTGAGTAGGCTACCGGGACTAGACCTTCCCCAGAACGTGGTATACCTAGATTGGAGCTCAGCCGGAGGGCTGGGTTGCCCTGAAAGGAGCAAAAGACATGGATAGCACTGGACATTGGGTGGATGCAAGTTGAGCTAAATTCCCTTAAATGATATTGCCAGGAGTGCCTACCAGGGGGCTGTGCTGAGGAGTCCATGACACCACTATTCCTTCAAGCTAGAAAATGAACTACTAAAATGCTTTGAAATGAGCACCAACAGTGTTCTTGGAAGTATATAAGAAACAAGCAATTTATTCTGAGGGAAGATTTTATAGGAGATAGAACGGTTGTAGAGTTGTCAAAACTAAGTTTACCAATACTGGTGTCTCCTTTTTTCATTTAGAAATTCTCTTTACTGTCAATTGTCTAGAAAATGAAGTCATCACATCAATGCAAAGTCAATCAGCTTAAGCAGGCTACGTCTAAGCTAACCATCACCTTCTTCCTTCTATTCGCCCCTCTTTTAAAAAAAAAACAAAAAAAAACACTGATTAACAACTCACTAGCAATCATCTAAGCTACTTGCTCTGACCTTTCATAATTGAGTTCAGAATGACTTCAGTCACTTTTTTTGTAGGCTGAAGTCAAAATTGATCTTACAGGAAAAGGTCAAAGTATTGATACAGTTCATAAGTTTGCTATTAATAGGGTCACTAAAAGGGAGCTTTAGTCTGGGTATATATGTTTATCACTCCAACCACATTTTTCAGGAAGACCTATTTTTAGGTAAATAAATAAAAGCTGTAGGATTAGAATCTCTTTTGGTACCAGTATTAGTTGATAGATTTTGTCATTCTCATTGCATGAATGTTAGCAGGGTGAAAGGATTTCTTTCATGTCATTAGTTGATTCATCCTTTAGGATACAATGTATTGATCTGTTGTCTGATCTTTCATTGATTAAACTCACTTTTGCACTGAAACACGCTTCTAAATTTTCATCTGAGACAATGACAGACATTATTGACTGACAGATTTTGATGAAGACTGAAATAGTCTAAAAATAATTTTTGCTAGCTGCAGATTGACATCTACAACAAGCGATACCACCCACTCGTGATCTGTGCTACAGAACTAATTTATGCTCCATGTAGACAATCTCAAAGCTCTTCCATTTTCAAGTCACTTACAGAAATGTGTTAAAACACTGGGAATAATTCATCCCTAGTGTAAATTTAGCAGTGGTCCACTTGGATATGATCTACAATTTTTGTAATGATACAAAATAATTTTTATTTTGACTAAAGAGTCTTAATTTATGCAGCAATGCCTGCTCCCCACCCTGAAAATATGTTATTTATTTGTCATGGATGATGCTTACCTAATTACTACCACTTTAGTTAATACTACTCCAACATATTAACATGTGACAGGCCTAAAAAAGTCACCAATGTCATTCACTTTTCAGACTTTTTATGATCCATATTTTACAACCAGTGCTATATGAGACACCAGCTAAAGCAGAAGATTACTCTAAATATAGTCTTCACTTATTATACTATGTCTTTGAACTTCTATACATTGTGAAAAGTTATGCCATGACCCTGATTCAGGAAAGCATTAAAACAAAACTTACAGAGCCTACAGGCAAATACACAAGAGATAAGTGACTCCTACAGACTTATAGCCAGCAATTGTCATTTTGCCTGACAGTTTCAAAGCCTATGAGAAATCAGATAAGTACGCATCACCCATAGGGGGAAAAAAAATCCTTTTACAAGCACTAATGTGCTGCTTTGAAAAGGAAAATGAACATATTAAAAACCTGTCAAAATCTTCCATTTTCTGCTCCATTAATTCAGCCAATTTCAAACAATTACAAGAAAAACCTAATGCACAGATATCTAGGTTTTCAACCTCTAATCACTGCACTCTTCAGTCAAAAAGCATATATTAAAATAAAAGGGCTACTTGTCATAGAACTTTTCATAAGCTGTATTAAAAAACATTAGTGTTCATAATAAAACCCTGAAAACTCAAATCTGATCTTATCTCAGTGTTTTTCCACCATCACCCTGTTGCATGCTAGCTCAATAATAAAAGCTGTTTATTGTTATTTGAATATGATACAAAAATTTTTGAAAAACAAACCAAGAGTCCTGTGGCACTTTTAAAGACTAACAAATGAGCTTTTGTGGAAGAAATCCAACTTCATTAGCTGTGTCCTATATACTATCTTTCCCTCTGTTCTCATAAAATAATCCTTACAGTAAAATGTGTGCATAGCTATATAAAATATAAAACCATACAGAGTCTCAGTATATTACAAAAAAATCTGGGTGAAAATGCAGACGTAGGTGGTTTTGAGGAGCCCCAGGGGAGGGTAGAAGAACAGAACCAGCTTTTGCTCCCACCACAAATATTTTATGGCAAAATGGCTTCACTACATGGATTTCACTGACAGTTTGTGAGGACTTAGTTTAGCACTGGTACAGCACTGTGGGGTTGAAATGCTTCCTTTGACTCAACTGCTACAAGAGGTTTTACCGTGGAAGGGAAAAATTTTAAGGAACAGCTTTATGAAACACAGTCTCTGTTTCACCTCCACACACAATCTCTGACAAGGTTTATTAATGTTTCCAAGAGAATTAAATGATTGTTTTTAGCTGGTTTTATTTACTTAATTGAAGTTCCATAATTGATTATTGTTAGAGAAGTCTTAAAGGAGAATAGTGCAGCACTTTTAAACACCTTTCCATTAGTTCTCTTTTGAAAAATGTGTAACACCACATCTGCTATCTACTTAGCACCCATGGAGCCAGCTATGGACAAAATGCCTCTGTGGGGGACAAATTAATCAGGGCTCTCAACCTGGAAAGAGAGACCACCGATCCTCCCCAGTGATGAAGGCCCGTTCCCAGCTGAGACTCAAATTAGCAGAGAACGAGGTGTGGTTCAGGATTTATTATTCAGCTGAATAACAAAAGGAACTGCATCAGAGGGCAGCAAAGAAGTGCTAGCCCCTCTGAGCAGGCCCCCCCAACAACTCGAGTGCAAGAAAGAGCCCCGAGGGGCAGCATCACAACACTTTTATCCAGTACAGTATGATAATGCTATGATAATGCTTACATGATTGACAATGTTTTAGAGACCCTTATATGGTTACATTAACATTATTAAATACATATTAATGATTAAAGAATGCATATAATTATCCCCGCCTCTGTTTACTGTTGACATCATTTGCATTATCCTGGGCAGCCGCAGTACCTGCAAACTCGTTAATTTCTGCCTAGAGATGCTGACCTTACATTCTTGTGAGGCTATGGTGCCAAGAAGGGTGAGCAGGAGATAGGAGGTAATACTCCCTTTTTAGTTAGAACAAAGACGGACAGTCTAGCTTACATTCCTTGTCCAGATGGTCAGGAGAAAAAGCATGAGAAAGGGGAGATAACACACTTTAACTATCAACTCTAGGCCGCTTGTTAAAGAAACTTAAATACATGACTTGCCAGAGAAACGACCCCACTACCATAGCAACCCACGGCTCCAACGAGGCCTACACTTCAGCACCTTTCTCACTGTCCTACAGAAGAGATTACATACAATTTACCTTACACCTCACAATAATGATTAGGCTGGATTATTGCTAGAGCTGAGCAAATAATTTTCAGTGGATCATTTACAATTATTAATTTTCCCTTTGTCTTCCTTTCCCACCATTTTTATTTCTGAATATGGAATGAAATGCCAACAAGTAGATTACTATAACCCCAAATATATTTGGTGTTCATATCTACTCCTTATTTTTTGAATAGAGTTTTATCATCAGTTTATTGCAAGCACAGTCCCTACCAAATTCAAACTGCATGTTGGTTAGTTGTAATTGGTCACACACAGTGCATGCTACTGCTTCTGTTTCTAGACTGAACATGTGTAACTCCTCAAATCACAGGCACTTTAGTAAACTGCACTTTGCCAGTGGGAAATATAAAATGCCGCAGCCAGGGCCGGCTCTATCCATGAGCCAATGAGACACTGACTTGGAGCTCCGATTCTTAGGGGTGCAGGGGGTGGGGTAGGCTGTCCTGGAAGCCAGACCCCGCACTCCTACCACTCCGCGGAGCCAGCCACTCTACGCTGGGGGTGCAATGGGCCAACCCATGGAGAAGACTCTGCTCTCCACCCTGCCTCTGGGCCGGCCCTCACAGCCCCTAAGGAGGAAGAGCTGGCCCAGGGAAGGGGCAGGAGACTGGAGCATGATCTCTGGGCCGGCCCCCATCCCTGGGCCAGCTGTTCCCTGCCCTTGTGGTGGGACGAACTGGCCCAGGGTGAAGACCGGTCCCTTCCCTTCCAGGGGGAGGTGGGACACAAAACCAAAGCCAGCTCAGGGCACCACAGCCCCTTAGGGTGGCCCTGGCTGCACCAAAGGATTAAGGCAGCGGCAGCCACTGACACATGCCTGGAAGCTTTGTTGTGTCTGGGGCATTTTAAATCTTGCAAGCATGTGTCAAGCTCACTCCACTGCCCCACCCCTTGACAGGGAGGGATCAGGGTCAGTCATGGAATGCCTTCATTATGCTCCTTTTTGCTCTCTGTCTTTTTTGGGTTCTCACCTGATTTCTGGGGGGAGCTGATACAATATAAATAAATAAATAAAAGTAGGAACTGCAGTTTAGAGTTTAAGAAGAATTGGAGAATTTTAGAAAATGTTATTGCTTTTCCTATGCAAAATATGCAGGCCTTGTTAGGAATGATGGCTATGGGAAAAAACAAAACAAACAGGCTATTGTATGATTAGTTGGCTGGGTGCAGAGTATATATTTAGCTTTCTTTTGTCTCCTTCATGCAAAGGAAGTTGGTGTTCATCCCAATCTTTATCTTGCATATTGACTTTTCTCTCTGGCAGGTTCTAGTGATTGGTTTAAAGAACACTGTCCCCTACCACTTTAATATCTCATATGAACATTTACTGATTTATCATATGCAATGATGAGAAACTATTAAGGTAGCAGTGTCCGCTCCTCATCTTCCTGGAATGGGGGGGAATAGGTGCACATTGCCACTCTCCCTCATCTGATCTCTGTTGACACGTGAATGTGTTTTCACATTCTCCTCCCATTAATGTTTCTAGATTCTTGGGGCATACAGAACAAGGAGCATGTACAGGAACACACATCGCCCCATACCTTATTCCTTCCAGCAATTAAAGCTTTCTCTGCCTATGTCTGACTCCTGGGAGAAGGATAGAAAAGATCAGCTGATCCTTCTCAGACCCTGGCTGCTTGGTGATATTTAGCATACAATCTTACAAGTTTCCAACCCTAAATAATCATGTAGATTATCTGAAGGGCACTAGTCCATTCCTTTTTCCCCATTCTTCCTAGGACCTGTTCTTTATTTTATCTGCAGCTTCCTTGGGTAGCTTTTCTATAGTCAAAGGGCACAAAATAAAGAATTGCTTCTCTAGATCTTCTTATGATGCGTTGCAAAAGCAGCAAATTTTACAGAGAAGATATTTCTACCAGGAATTTATATGTATTATATTTGGTGAAATCCTGACCCAGTATAAGTCAGGGGCCATGCTATCACTGACTTAAATGGGTCAAGATTTTACCCCAGTAAAGGATTTGATCTTTCACCATTCTGATCAAAGGGATTTTTCCCTGTTGACTTGAATGGGAGCAAGATCAAAGCCCTTAGTATGGTGAACCTAAATCCATGTACAAGAGAAAAGAAAAGCAGACAAAAATATTATGAAGTCTCATCAGACATAATATAGAAATTACATACAAATTTTACTCAAGGAGTAACAGATGTAAAATCACAATTACAGCACCTGCTTCACAGTATGTTAATAACTTGTTTGTAGCACCCTGGTCCTAGTACAGCATTAAATAAATTATGAATCATTTATTATGAATGACGCAGACACATTGTGAATTGCAGTAGGAAAGATCATTACAACATGTACAACATTCCAGACCTAGCTCTTGTTTGAAGACAGGTTAGGTCTTATTTGTAAATGCATTTATAGCCAGATTCCAGTATTTGACCTCGTTGAAGCAATGTACTGAAGGTATAAATATGTGCAGCAAAAGCCTTCTTTAAGTGAACAGAGCTTTGTATTCAGTATACAAAAAGGCATATAGGGTGGATAAAAAAAAACAAAACACTTAGATTAAATACTGGGCTGCTATTAATTGGAAAGTGTTTTGTAAGTCATTTAGAAAAATGGACCAGATTAATGTTTTGACGATTTCTATTAAGTGTGCCAAAGAACATGTACTGCATCTGTGCTATACTGTAGTGAATTAAGACAGCAATTCAAAAGCTTCCCTCATTTGTATGATTTTGCTCTAGTTTATTAATCTCTTTTGTTCACTTGATTTTAATCCCTTGTGCCCATGTAAAATGCAGTAATATGAATATGGCAGTTAATAGTGACTCAATCACTTAATATAATACGGCTGGGGAATGAAAAGTGTTTACATACATTTAAATCTCACAGCACATTGGACGAGATTCTCCTACACCGGTGATGTAACTCCACTGAGTTTAGTGAAGCTATGCTGATTTGTACCAGCTGAGAAACTGATCTATTATTTCTAAAACATTTGAAGATGAGTATCTTGAATTACAGAAGATGAAATCTTGGGTCATCTGAATTCCTATCGACTTCAGCGCATTTCTGATTTCACTAGTTATGCACTACTTGCTTTATTCTTTGTTCATTTTCTGTTTCCCTATCTCCTTTATTTCCCACTATCTTGCAGTTTTATTAATGTCACATTTGTAGGTGAACAAGAGCAACACAGAGTACCCTGAAAGCCATATGGAATTTTTGACTGGCAATTTGTCAACACAGAATTTTCCATTTTAAATTATTATGTTTGTCCAGCATTCATAAATGTTGATACAGATAGCAAATACTATGCTGGGAGAAAATGAATCAGTAACAGTTTTCCTTTAAATTAAGATTCCTGTGTGAAAGAAAGTTGCTATTTTAAACACTGGAATAACTTTTCAGCTTGAACCGAGGTGCCTTTTTTTTCCCCCTCAACCAAACTTTGGCATTAAAGTATTTTGAGACTTTGAAAACTACTTCCTCCTTTGTAAACTGTTCAAAGACTCAGTTACCTTTTTTTCTTGAAAGAAAGTTTGATGACACCTAGGTCCTTCCTCACAGATAAAGCAGAATAGAAATCACCAGAAGATATCACCACCTTTATAAAATACAGTCATGTATCCAATAAAGTTCTAAGAAGCCATAAAAGGCTACAGGGTATAATGCTATGAATTTATGCAGCTAAGTAGTAGCAATGAAAAACTCAACCCTAAGATACCTAACAGAAAGTACAGTATCCTCAAAGATTTGTCAAAAGCTGAACTCTTTTTTCCACTGTGAGTGAAAAGGGAAGTCTCTTCAATCAGCAAAGAACTGTACTTAAGTGACAGGTTTAACTGTTCTAAATAGCAGCTTCTAGCTGGAAGGAGTACTACAAATCTCATCAAGACCTTGGGAAAAAAATTAAAGCTATTTGCTTCAATCCTGCCTCCTTCTCTCTATGAAGCCCTCTGCACCTGAGCATGGAGAGAACAGCTGATGAGGGTTCCCCTGCACTGGAAAAATCCTCTGCTGCCTAATTTGATGTGGCTCTAAATCCTCTAATCAGAGCCTAGGATCTGGACTAGAGAATACAATTACCAAAAAAAAAAAACGAAAGAGGGCGGGCTTTAGCTATGAGCCAATGAGGCCCAGGCTTGAGGTGTTCCAGCTTAGTGGTGCCATTGTGGGCGGGGTGGGGCGGGCCAGCCCACAAGGTGGAGCCCACACTCCCGCCCCCTTCCAAACCAGCCACTCTGCCCCTGGGGGTGGAGCAAGCCAGCCAATGGGGAGGACTCTGCTTTCTCACCCCGCCTTCAGGCTGACCCTCCCCGCCCGGGGGGGGGGCAGGAGAGCAGAGTCCACCCCATGGGCTGGCCTGCTCCACCCCTGGATAGACTGTTCCATGCTAGGGGCAGGGAGGGCCACCTCAGAGGTGGGGTGAGAGAGCAGATTCTGCCCCATGGGTAGCCTGCTCCACCCCTGGGCTGGCTGTTCCCCCCTGGGGGCAGGGTGAGCTAGCCCAAAGCAAAGGCCAGGTTACACCCCAGGGTGGGGCACAAAAGAAAAGCTGGCTCAGGGTGCAAAAGTCCATTGAGCCAACCCTGGCAGAAAGCTTGCTGCTACTTATTCACAGAATTCTTCATCAACATCATCAAGCTACTGCGGTACTCACTGGTAGCCTGGGCCCAGCAGTCAGCATTTCTCCAGGCCATGATATCATTTTCATATTTACTTTCCTTGACCCCGTACGATCTCCCAAGACTCTTATTCAGGCACATCAGTTTGACAACTACATCATTTATAATTATAGATCTATAAACAAACTTCAGTGGAGTTGAGGGAACGGGAATGGAGAAGCAGGCAAGTAGGGAGTTCAGCTTCTTGGTTACTAAAGCCAGTCCTAGTGATGATGCCACTTATATCTGCCTGGCAACAGCTTTAAATTCCACCACTAATGAAGGTTCTTTAATGGATCCCAGACATATGGAAATTCAGCCTTGTTCCACAATAAAGCACCTATGCAATTTTAACATGCCCTCTAGCCTCTGAGGAGAGCTGCAGGTGCAGGATACATAGTCATTGTGATAGTATCTGCACTCAGATCCCCTTCAACAGAGAATGTCTCTGTTGATTTGTGGCTAATTTCCAATCCAATTATGCTTCCTGATTGGTGCACAAAGGCCAGATCTCAGAGAATTTGGGATCATTTTCACAAATTCTTTATTGCTTAAAAGTTTGCTTGCATTGAAAAAAAAAAGAATAAAAACATCCTGATGTTTATTAAAGTTTTATTGGCTATGTCTACACTTCCCCACTTAGCTTGACTTTGTTAATTTGAACCAATAAGTTCAAATGTACTTTGAATTATATTCAAACTTATTAGTTCGAATTAACAATGTGCACTAAGGATACGTCTGTACTGATGGCGGGAAATTCACTACCGTCAGTTTGGGCTTCCATGAGTGGATCACAGCAAGTATGAACTCTCTGTGCTGCTCCTGGAAGCCAACCCCAGATGTTGTAGGGTCAAGGGGCACAGGGAAAAGCCAACCATAAGTGATTTGTGGTCAGCTTTCCCCTAACGTGTAATGGTGGCTTAGAAAGTTTCCAACAATTTTTGCAAGGAATTTTACGTTTCTTGCATAAATGGCAGTTGAATGCCACCACAAAAGCCCTAGAGTAGAGTAGGTCTAAGTGGAATTACAGTTAATTTGACTTACCTCACTTTGTTAGTTTGAACTAACTGCTTTTAGTTTGAACTAACAAAGTGGACTTAAATATCCATGCGGTGACAAATCTGAATTAAGGACTGAACTAAGGGCTTAGTTGGACCTAAAGGGCAGGTCTTACTAATTCAAACTACCTTAATTCGAACTAACTTGCAAGTGTAGACATAGCCATTAAGTGTGACTGCAAAGACACCTGCTCTGTTTTTATTTGAAATTTTACATTCTTGGTTTTTGCCTGAGGGCTAATTATTTTATGGGGCAGACGGGGGATGGACTAAACATCCATGTAGGTGAGTTAAGGCAGAGTGGAGAAAACAAACAAACATACTTAGTAGATCTAAAAGTTTATGTTATGCCTATACAAGGGAACAGACATATACTTTGGCCAAGTCCCTATGACTGCAGATGATCTGAGTTATTCAGCCTTGCCCCTAGGCAAATCCACTTTGTCTATTTTCCAGATTGATTGAGTAGTCAGTGAAGACCTGCTTAGTTGATTACAGAGCCGGCCTGGTAAGTCCATCCCCTGAAAAAGAGTAGAGCTGAGTTGAAAGGAGGTCATTTCCTTTTGACTAGCATGGTGGAGCTGCCATACTAAGTAGGAGTTAAGCAGTCAAAGGGAGATATGCAAGTTATTTTACGTAAGTTGCAGGGTTTTTTTTTGACAGATAATTAAATCAAATCATAGGGCTGGAAGGGACCTCATGAGATCATCAAGTCCAACCCCCTGGACCTTCCGCATGTTAAGCAGAGGTCTCCTTTCAACTGCTGCCAAAAACTGAAGGAAGTGTAGGCCAGGTCTTAGACAAAGCTCAGCAAAGTAAATTACAACTGACATTTGATATTTGGCATCAATAAAGTGCTCAGTGAGAACCTGCCTTTGCTCAGTATGAAATAATTAGGTTTTTACTTAAATTATGACCATTTGGAAACAGTTTTCTTAGCACACTCACTTGGGGAAAGATGCACTCTGAATGAATGGAGCAGTGTTAGTGAACAGAGGTTATTTCAGGACTGCCAAACCCCAGCATTTAAAAAAAAAAAAAAAAAAAAAGGTGTTTGGCTTGTAGGTAAAACCAAACCAAACCAAACCACTTACTTTCAGGAAAGGAAGGCCTCAGTGTATCATCATTTACACTGGTTCCAAATGGGTATAAGTGACAAAACCTTGTGTAGGTCAGTGAAGAATCAGGCCCTCAATCTTATCTTTTACTGCAGATCGTCCAAGCTATTCAGCCTTGCCTATAGAACAAAGAACTAGCAAAGGCCAACAGCAAAGGCAGCAAAGTTTGAAGGTTCCAAAGACTGACCAAATCTGTATTCTTTCCTTAAAAGAAAAAAAAATGCCAAATGACAAACTAGAAACCCTTGAGAAAGAACAAAAACACCAAAAGAAATGTATGTTATTGCAACGTTAGAACTGCAGGATTAAATATCTCATTTAATACAACAGTTAGATTTCATCTGCTTAGTACAGTAGCACAGACAAGCTGATCTAAAGTGCTCACTGTGCTTTCTGTGCTCATGTCGTTACATAAATAGAATTGAAAAACAATTGGCTTTACTCAGAATTTCAAGTGCTCAATATGTCTGATGAATCAGGCCACTTCCTTAGTTGTCTAAATATGGATTTGAACCTTCTGTGGCTTCAGGTCTTTGCCTGCTGATACTTTAGGGCATTCATGTTTGAAAATTTGCCCATAAATGACAACCCAATTCTTCATTTAAATATTCTGTGTTTCTTGCAGTACCCATAAGTAGTGAGTGGATTACAAATTATATAAAATAAAACTAAAAAACCTCTAAATCAGTGGTTTCCAACCTGTGACCTATGGCCCAAAAGTGACCTGTAAGGACTTCCAAAACGACTTGTGGTTCCCCTCCTGCAGAAGGGAGCCATTGCCTAAGCACCCAGGTGGAACATTTTTCCATAAGGCAAAAAGACCAGTGCAGGCTCCTTGCTGGAGCTAAAGGGAAGAGACCAGTCATCTTCCATCGCCTTGTCTGCATAAGAAAGCCATTGCCTAGGGATCCAGCTGGAGTGCCCAGGGCTACAGGATGCATGTGTGTTTTTTGTTTTTTTTTTGTTTTTTTTTTGCTGCAGCCAGGGAGGTGGGAGATCAGTGAAGAGGCAACTTCCTCATTGATCTCCTTCTTCCAGCTGCAGTGGCGGAGGGTGGCCCTTCAGAATTGTGAACAGGATTGTGATACCTGGTCTTTGAGCTTAAAAGGTTGGAAACCACTGCTCTAAATTGTTCTCTACTCCAAGTTCATTTTTAAAATCCCTTATTTTAAATAATAAACTCTTGAGGACAGGAACTGCATACTTTTCATTAAGTACACTGTTTGGGTCTAACAGGTAATCAATGATAAATGACTGAAAGGGATGCATTACTAGAAGGAAAGAATATTGAGTCAGTCTGTCCATCCCTCTCTACTCATTCTTAATAAAAAATATATCTGTTAACTGCAAAGACATCAGCTGGAACTCAGCAGTTGGTCCAATTGGGGGAAAACAAGTTTAAAAACCAACAAGACTCTTCAGGTCAAATTCAAATCTTAGACGAACATTATGAATTTGGGGATGGTGGGAGGAATGATATTATATCATATCAGTCCCCTTCAGATTTGATTTTATGAAGCATTTGCTGAAGAAAAGTCCTAGTAAGGAGTCCAGATCATGTACAATTAAGGTGAGAGGCAATGAATTTGTAAAAATTATCTGCAAAAGCCTTTACATATTCCTGTAGCATGCACTTCCCCTACAACATTTAAAGTGATAATTTATTTTACTTCACAGCCTTATGTTTAAATTACCAATGTGCATTCAGCATGTAAATGAAGTGGAAACATTCAGAAAGATTGGGAGGCAGGGTACCGAGCCAGATTTATGGAAGTTTTTAGGCAATTGCAGATACAGGTAGGTGCCTAGTAGCATTTAAAGAACCTTTAAATGAAGTGCCTCAGCCCCATTCACTTCAATTGTTCTTAGGTGACTAACTCGCTTCAAAATTTTGTAACTCCCACTAGGCCACTGAATCTTCAGGTGCCTAAAAATTTCCATGTATCTGGTCCCAAATCACCCCTCCTCTTAGAGAAGCAGAAAGCTTTGAAGAGGGAGTTATTGTTGCATTTCCACTGTGGAAGGCAACAGGTGCAGTGAAGTTATGGAAGACGACCTTGAACATCAGTAGGTATTAATGTACAATGCTACAAGACAACACCAAGAGAGTGGAGGGTAGGAAGAGACATGGTTTGACCCCTGGGAACCATAAACCTAAAACCCTTTGCTAGGGCTCAGTAATTCAGACTCTATTGAAGCTGCAAGGAAGTCAATACTATTCCCCTTCGCTGGGATGGAAATGCTGTATATATGGGGCACCCATTCAGCCAGGCTTTGCCCAATGATCAAGATTTTGGTTCTAAGGAATTAAGATGCAGCATATATTCTATATGGTTTTGCTACTGATAACTTAAAAAACAACAACAAAAAACAAACAAACAAAAAAACCCTTTTCCCTCCATTCCAACCACAGCTTAATAAGTTGCACACGATCAGCGTGTTTGCATTCTGTCATGTCAGAAAAGGTCTCTCAGCAAGGAGAGTTAATCAAAGCTTATCATAGGTAAAGGAAAGTAGCCTTGAATAGACACAATAGATGTTATTTCTGAATCAATGCATGGAGAAGCTGAAGATATTTGAAAAATAAAAACACAAATGCAAACTTATGGAAGGGAGGTTTCCAGTGAAGGTACAGAAACAATTCCTAGCTCTGCCATGGCATCCTGTATGACCTTGTGGAAGACACTAATCCTCAACCCCATCTTGCTTTCCCAATTTGGGATAATAATTTTCCCCCTCCCAACCTTTGTCTTACCTAGTTACATTTTAAGCTCTTCAGTGCAAGAAGAGTCTCTTATTATGTGTACGTACCTATACAATGGGAACCTGATCTTCACTGAGATCTCTGTGGATGTCCCTGTACTGTAGCTGGATGGTACAACTGGGAGTGTAGATAGACACTCATGTTAGCTTTGCTTGAACCAGTGTGCAGAATAACAGTGTATAGATTACAGAACATGCTAGCCACCCAACCATGGACACATGGTGTTGAGTAGACAGGGTCTTGGGTACATGGCAAAGTTGGCATGAGTTTACCAACCTGGAATGGCAATCACACCTCCCAGCTGCAGTGCAGACATATCCTGTGTACTACTGTAACAAAAAATAATAATGCAGTTTAACTAACACCATCACTACATTGATCACTTTAACTAAATTCAGTAGTTTTTCCTCGTTTCCTATAATCTTACTTTAGCCTATCATTATAAAGCTCAAAAAATATGGTAACTTGGTATTTGAATTTGATTTTATGTGGGTTTCTAAAGCTTATCACTTTGTGACCTCTGCTATTTTCCTGATAACCTGCCTATCATGGTTGGAAAACCAGTCCTTAGATGAAATGCTTTTGCCTCTGTTCATAAACTGCTCTCCTAACAAGAGGCACTGTACAAACAATGAATTTAGAAACTGAATTCTGGGGAGAAAGGAAAGGAGATCAATAGCAGAAGTGTTTTCTTATTTCCTATAAAGACATACTGTAACACATTCATGTTTGCTAATCTCGGTAGCATTATTTAGTCTAAGTACTCTTTTCACCTTCTTTCCTTACAAACGTCCCAAAGGGACAGCCATGTTAGTCTAGTTCAATAAAAACAAAAAAGAGGAGTCCTGTGGCACTTAAAGACTAACCAATTTATTTATTGCATATGCTTTCGTGGGAGAAAATCTTATCTAATCAGACACGTTGAGGATGGGGGAACTTACAGAATGGGAGGAAGTAAGTGCAGGGAAGTGTAAGCCATGGGGACAAGTCACAGTGCAGCAGCAAATCAAAACAGTTGTACAGATTCAAACACTGGAGAACAGCATACAGAGGGAGACGAGGTCAAATCACCCATTGTAATATGAGAAAAATTGAATGTCCCTATTTAGTCCTGAAGCAATGCAATTGAATTTGCAAATAAATTCAATCTCAGCAGCTTCTCTTTGAAGCCTTAATCTGGTATTTTTCTGCCTGAGCACCACAATTAGCAAATTGTTAATGGAGTGATCAGAAAGATTGAAATGCTGACCCACTGCTTTTAGATCATTGTGATTTCTGATGTCAGATTTTTGCCCATTTATTCTTTTCCACAGTGACCGTCTTGTTTGTCCAAAGCTTAAGGCAGAGGGACATTTCTGGCACCTGATGGCATAAATCACATTGGTGGATGAGCAGGACAATGAGCCTTTGATGGAGTAGCTGGTTTTATTAGGTCCTGTAATAGTGTCTTTTGTGCAGATATGGGAGCAAAATTGGCAGTGTGGTTTGCTGCAGGGATATGTGCCTGCTTTAATGGCTCTGTTGTTACGTCTGTAGTTGTTGGTAAGTATCTGGTTAAGGTTGAGGGGCTGTCTGTAAGTGAGGAGAGATTTGTCTCCCAAGGCTTGAGAGAGTGAGTGATCACCTTGTAATATAGGTTGTAGATCCCTGAGGATGTGCTGTAGAGGTCTGACTTGGGGGTTGGAGGTAATGACTACAAGTGTTCTGTTGTTTTCTTTCTTGGGCTTCTCCTGTAGTAGTTAACTTCAGCATACCTGCCTGCCTCTGTCAATCTGTTTCTTCACTTCTGCAGGTGGGTATTGTAGTTTTAAGAATGCTTTATAGAAATCCTGAAGGTGTCTTCAGCAAAGGAATCTGTGCTATCTCAGGGACTTTCCTTCTGCCCCATAACTCCCACACATAAGATAAAATTCTGTAGTGATCTGGAGGACTATTTGCACTGTCTCAGACTCGAGGAATATTTCCACCACAACCACCTATGCAGTGACCTAGAGGTACCTTCCTCCCAACACTGCAAGAAGAAATATTCCTCATGGACTCCTCCTGACAGTTGGAACAACAGACTAGACTTCTAGATTGATTGTTTCTGCCACCATGCAATGGCTGAAATTGTGGACAAACAACATCCCTTACACCATAACCTCAGTCCTGCAGAACACCATGCTGTCCACAGCCTCAGAAACAATTCTGACATTATTAAGAAGGCTGACAAAGGAGGTGCTGTCGTCATCATGAATAAATCAAATTATGATCAGGAGGCTTATAAACAACTTTCCAACACAATATTCTACAAACCACTTTTCTCTGAACCCCACTAAGGAATACCAAAATGAACTACAGCACTACTAAATAAATCCTCCAGAGCAGCACAGGAACAAATCAAGACAGAAATGCCACTGGAACCCTGCCCTGAGATATTCTATCTACTACTGAAAATCCATAAAAATGGAAAGCCCAGGCACCATATTTTTCTCAAGTGCTGGAAATCTTACAGCAGGCTTATCTGGCTATGTGGACTCTCTCCTCAGACCCTATGTTATCAACTATCTAGCTATGCTTGAGACACCACAAATTTCCTGAGAAAAATCCAGTCCAATGGTGGGCTTCCAGAAAACAGCATCCTGTCCACAACAGATTTAGAAGCTCTTTACATCAGCATCCTACAAAAGAATGGATTACAAGTTATTAGGAAAAAAAAACAGCCTAAATGATGCCACAGCACACCTTGTGACTGAACTTTGTGATTGTGTACTCACCCACAACCATTTCAGATTTGAGGATAATTTATACCTCAGTCAGTGGCACTGGTATGGGTACCTACATGACCCCTGAATATACCAACATTTTTATAGCCGACTTAGAACAATGTTTCCTCAAGTCTCATCCCAAAGCAGCTCTCCTCTACCTACCACATTCATAACATCCTCATCATCTGGACCCATTATAGAGATTCCCCTGGAGATTACAACAACTTCCACTCCACTATTAAACTTAGCCTGGAACACTCCATACAGGAGATCCACTTTCTAGACACTACAGAACATATTAGGGATGGATACACCCTGTACCAAAAATCTACTGATCGGTATAGTTATTTACATCCCCTGAGCTTCCATCCTAAACACACCACACGATCCATTGCCTACAGCCAAATCATAAGATATAACCACATTTGCTCTGATCCCTCAGATTGAAGCGACACTTTCAGGATCTCTGTCAAGCATTCTTAAAGCTACAGTATCCACCTGCAGAAGTGAAGAAACAGATTGACAGAGGCAGGCAGGTATGCTGAAGTTAACTACTACAGGAGAAGCCCAAGAAAGAAAACAACAGAACACCTCTAGTTATCACCAACAACCCCTAAGTCAGACCTCCAGTACATCCTCAGGGATCTACAGCTCATTCTACAAGATGATCCCTCATTCTCTCAAGCCTTAGGAGACAAACTTCTTCTTGCTTACAGATAGCCCCCAACCTTAAGCAGATACTTACCAACAACTACAGACCTAATAACAGATCCATTAAAGCAGGCACATATCCCTGCAGCAAACCACACTGCCAATTTTGCTCCCATATCTGCACAAAAGACACTATTACAGGACCTAATAAAACCAGCTACTCCATCAAAGGCTCATTCTCCTGCTCATCCACCAATGTGATGTATGCCATCAGGTGCCAGAAATGTCCCTCTGCCTTACCTAAGCTTTGAACAAACAAGACGGTCACTGTGGAAAAGAATAAATGGGCAAAAATCTGACATCAGAAATCACAGTGGTCTAAAAGCAGTGGGTCAGCATTTCAATCTTTCTGATCACTCCATTAACGATTTGCTAATTGTGGTGCTCAGGCAGAAAAATACCAGATTAAGGCTTCAAAGAGAAGCTGCTGAGATTGAATTTATTTGCAAATTCAATTGCATTGCTTCAGGACTAAATAGGGACATTCGATTTTTCTCATATTACAATGGGTGATTTGACCTCATCTCCCTCTGTATGCTGTTCCCCAGTGTTTGAATCTGTACAACTGTTTTGATTTGCTGTTACACTGTGACCTGTCCCCATGGCTTACACTTCCCTGCACTTACTTCCTCCCATTCTGTAAGTTCCCCCATCCTCAAAGTGTCTGAGAAGGTGGGATTTTCTCCCACGAAAGCATATGCAATAAATAAATTGGTTAGTCTTTAAGTACCACAGGACTTCCTGTTTGTTTTCCCTACAAAAATAGACTTGTCTCACATTTGTCTGGAAGTTTAGATCTGAGGGTTTTTCAAATCAAAAACAGGAGGTTACATGCTAGATACTACTTGTTCCCTAGTGTCCCCACCCCCCACATTTTCACCTACTGTTTATCAGCTGCTACATGAAACAAGCAAGAAGATAAAGCAATCTAAAGCTATCTATACTTACTCACAATGATCTGGACACTCCTGCTGCACACTGTCAAAACCATATTGATTATAGTAAAATATGTTCATTTTTTGTGTTTATTAAATTCTGAAAACTTTCTTTCAGAGTAAGTTACAGTTAGCTATTTTCTATGATTCTCTAAGCAATAAGGCTGAATTCAAGCTTTGGACTTGATCACATGAGCTGTTTGAGATTTTTATTGCATTGTGATACTATAAATATTATGTCATTGACAACAACTGGTTTCATGTCCATAATAAGGGACAATTGTGCACTGATATAACAATCTACCTCAGAGTACCTAGTCACAATAGGTCAGACTGTGGAACCCCTTATTTGTAATTTAAAATGTTTGCTGTTTAAGTATTCTCATTAGCTTTATTAGGACTATTTGCATAAATAAAAGTTACCACCATAAGCAAGGGCTCTACAGTCTGTCCCAGTGCAAACCATGTACAGTCAGTCAGACTTTTGGATAATATGTGCAATGTAAGCTTGTATTGATAAATTATTTTTATTATAGTAGCAAGTAAAGGCCTCTTCATTGCTAGGCACAGTACAAAGACACAGTAAATTGTCCCTGTCTTGAAGAATTCAATGGAAATTGACAAGAGAAATAGGTGGAAGAGATGGTATATCATCATCTCGATTTTACAGATGGGTCAAGAAGGAATTCCCCCCCAAGGGCAGATTGGCAAAGGATTGGGGCAGGGGTGTTTTGCCTTTTCCTGTAGAACAGGGCATGACTCAACTATAGTGGATTCTCTGTATCTTAAAGTCTTTAAATCATGGTTTGATAACTGAGTCATAGGTTGGAGATTTATTGCAGGAGTTTGTGGGTGAGGTTCTGTGGCCTGAGTTGTGCAGGAGGTTGGAATAGGTTGGTGTGGCCAAAGCATGGTCTGCAGGCCAGATGTGGCCTGTGGAAGACTTTCATTAGATCCTCCAAGCGGGCCTGATCAGAGGACAGAGAAACTCACTTTCCTGCCCCTACCCCTTCTCATACCCCGCTCTTGCCATGTGGTCCCAGAAGTGGCACCCTGGCCAGAGCACGGGGACTGTTTTATCCCCCACTCTTGCCTCTTTTTTTGCCCCTTCTATCAGTGGTGCCCTGGCCAGAGAATGGCAGACATTTTCCCCTTCCATCCCTGCCTCTTCCTCTACCACTGTCCAGCCCACCTAGACACAGTTATGGCTCTCAGGACAAAAAGTTTGCCCAGTGCTTGACTAGATGATCATATTGGTCCCTTCTGACCTTAGAGTTTATGAGTCTGTGAGATATTAAGGTTTTGTCTACACCTGAAATGCCACAACAGCACAGTTGCACTGCTTCAGCCATAGACACAATCTATGCTGATGGAAGCATTCTCTCATCTGTGTACATAATCCATCTTTCTGAGAGATGGTAGCTAGGTCTATGGAGGAATTCCTCTGTTGATCTAGTGCTGGCTAGACTGGACGTTAGACTCGCTTAACTACACTGCTCTGGGCAGTGTTTATCACACCCTGTACAATGTTGTTAAATAGATTTAGTTGTCTAGTGTAGACCTGGCCTATGTGAATTGCCCAAGACACAAAGTCTGTGACATCCTGGGAATTGAACGTGCATCTCCACAGTCCCAATATGGCATGCCTTCATGGAAAAAAAAGTTAGTCTCTCTTTTCAGTTTTTTATATGTTCATCAGCCCACACTTGCCAAAGCAGCACATACAACTACAGCATGATTCTGACCTTGTAGTGTTTATGCTGGTTTAACTCAATTGATGTCAATACGCCTATTCCCAAGTTAAAATGGTTCTCAGAGTAGAATCCGGCTTGTGAGGCAAATACCCATCTGATGGAATTAATATCTGAAATGTTGTAGTCCATGAGGAAGCTTCTTATCTCTGTCAATATAAGAACACCAGATCATACAAAGATGGCTTTAATAGAAGAAAACTTTCTCAAGTGTGTTTCTTCTCAATTTTTTAAACCACTGTGAATAATCCTTCTAGTCACTGACCAGGGCACATCTTTTGATAGTGGACAACACTGAACCGTAACCATTTTATAGAGTCACTACAACATATTGCAAAAGAGGCCATGTTAACAGAGCATGTTGCATATTCCCTAGCGAGGGTTCCAACAGAAGAGTTTCACCACCAGTTTAATTGAAAACTTAAAACATCTTTAAAAGAATTTGCCTTTAGGAACATCTTGGGCTTGAATCAACCCTGCAATATGCTCTGTTGGAGAGAATGGCTATACTTAAGCAACTCCATGGCTATATTTGGAGTTCGTTAAGTTGACTTAAGCACTTGCTTAAGTTGACTTAACAACCCTTAAAGTCGACTTAACAAAATGCGGGCTATGAAGACACCTTAAGGCAGGATAGCCATTTAAGTTGACTTTATAAAGTCAACTTAAGCCAGGGGGTCCATTTAAAGTTGACTTGATAAAGTCAATTTTAAATGGGTCCCTGGTCTAAGTCAACTTTAGAAGGTGGACTCTTAAGTCGACTTAATAAAGCCAACTTTAATTTGACCTTGTTAATTTGACTTAACTGAGCCCTCTAGCGTAGACCTATCCAATGACAGAGCTACCATAATGGGTTTCATGTGGTCAGCAGGTTTCAGGAAAACTTTCACGGAGTCAGTAATCGTCAACAGAAAACTAGAACTGGAGATAAAGTTAATCCTTCACTCATTGATCCCGGAGATTACAGACAATCACATGCCGAGGTTCTCACTCAGAAATTTTCTGTGGACAAATGAGCTGAGTTAGGACTTCAATGTTCATCTCAGCATTTTGAAACCATTATAATTCTAACGGATTTAAAGGCAAAATGAAGAGCCCTACCACTTTATAAAGCAAATTAACATATCACAATGCATACACTAAGTATTCCTAATTTATCATCAATGATAATGTTCTTTTTTAAAATAGCAAGAACAGAGTCAGTTATCCCTATTGCTGCTCCCTCTAGGCACTTCCTTGAGAGGTGAGTGGGAGAGGACACAAAACATGCAGTCACTATTTTTTCATGGGATTACAGAATGAGGGCACTGAACCTGAATAAGTAACAATTTGACTTAAAAGGACAAAACAGAGCACGAGTTATGAAGGAATTCTTCTGTTAATAGCAGATAAGTGGAATTACTCCATCCCTTCTTTCAGGCCAGTTTATTCCCTCTATGAGGGTGGCCAACTACTTTGGTGCAAAGTCCTTTTTTGTTCTTTTCTCACCTACTTGCTTGCAGAAAGGAATAACACACAAATATCCTCCTGCTTTCTCTTCTGCAGCCAGAGTTTCAGGGCTGAGGGTGCGAGTAAGAGGAAAGCCTTATTTCTCTGAAGCATAATAATGACTGTGAGACAAGCTCTATCTTGTTTTTTTTTTTTTAGTGCCTCAGCTCCCACCCATAGAATATGTCAATAATATTTCCTTGCATCAAAGATGTATTTTCTCAGTCTCACTCAGTTGTGACAGGTGTCTCACAAGAATCCTGAAAGACAGCTGGAGCATTTGAAAAAGATGGGACCTGAACTGTGGAGGACGGTGAGAGTATTTGTGTGTGGCTTGAACCCAAAATATTTGATTTGACTATTTCAAAATAAAGACATCCCCTGTCTAAAAGCAACTCTTGAAAGCAAAATCAGAAAGAATAAAACAAATCTGTGTAATTAAAGAACACACATGGATAACTACAGAACAGGAAGAAGTTTGAAAATATCAGCTTTGCTACAGATTTGTCTAGAGGAGTAGCCTGATAAAAACTGTCCCAAGATAAAAGCACCATAACAGGGTTTAACAGAAAGTCACTTCAGAAACGTATACAACCTACCTGATCAATCTATCAGAATAGCAGCTCAAGAAAGAAAGCACAATGTGCTGGTACAATATGGGTGGCTGGTTACTAAATACTCACCTTGCTTGTTAAAAGTGACTTCAGCTAGCAAACTCCAGGTAGAGTACGGTAGGAGTGAAAGGATAGGCCAATACAGTAGTTTGAGATGGGCTGTATACCTGTAGTTCTCAAATGACAGATCACGTTCACCAGTGTAAACTGAGAAATCTCATCAATCACCACAGTATACTGCTCCAAACATCATAAATTTCAAGTGTGAGGTTTCTGGAGACCTCTTCATCCATTTTAAAAAAAAAAAAAGTGTTTACAAATAACCAACTAAAACTCTTGTTTTAACAAACTTTTTTTTTTTTTTTTACTAGTTTTGACAACAGCAAAACACATTTTTCCTTGCCCTACACACTAAGGAATCAGTTTTTTAAGATTGCTGAAACTGAAATCACTAGGAAAATATGATCTTGACCAACAGTGAGTGCTTTGATTGAACCTAGAAGCGGTCCTAACCGACTAAGTTAAAAGCCAGAGCAATCTTTTTCTCTTTCCTGGTATGACAACATGTTCCTTTTAAAATGTGAACCATCCACAGTTTCAAATTGTTTTGCTAGTTGAAAATATACATCTGAGAGCAAGTGTTTTTCTATTCCACTGGCTAAACTGAAGGCAATTCCCCTTTCTGAGTTGTGGTTAACTTGTATTTACAAAGGCATGACAGCTTTTCTGTCATCTCCCCTACCCACTTCAAATTCTTATAGACATTTGTGTTATTTGTAACTACTCATGCAGATAACATTTAACAGCATTAAAATGTAAATATGATACCTAAACTGGAAATAGATGTTGCTTAGAAATCATCCTCTTGGCTTTTGCTCAGACACAAGAATTATATATAGGATACTCACTAGCCTACAACTATTGCAATTTCAGGGGGATTTACTCCTGAACCAGTCAGCTTTATCCAAGTCTCAAATCTATTATTCCAACAAGTCCTGTCCCCAGTGATGGTGTATACAGATGTCCCCCTCTAGAACTGGAAATGATATGGCTCTACAGGTATGATAGAGGAGAGAATGTGAGAGGGTATGTCCCCCTGCTCCCAACACAGCAATGAATCAAGAATGTAACAGTTCTCTGTTCAGGATGCAGAGGAGAGACAGAAAGACAGAGTCAAGACACCTGATACTACATGGATTTTCCCATCTGCAGAGTAAATGCCATTCAGCTACTTACCCATCAGTCCTAATGCAAATGCAACGAGCTGCAGGTCAGACAAGAGACAATATGAAAGCAGGCAAAAACATTCCTTGAACAGAAGAATTGTCCAAATTATTGAAATCTTAGTCCTGCAACTAAGTCTATATTTGGCAGATTGCATCAATGGCCTTTCAAACACATGCATCAATCAAAATATGATTTATGTATTGACGTTTTTAAAAGAAGTGCTAAAAAGCATTACAGAGGATCTTTAGTACAGAAGATAGCCAGGAAACCTGTTCAGACTTTTCATCATTATAAATGTTGATATTGCACTTGAATGTACAGAAAGTAGATCTTGGCAAAATGCTTATTGTTAGATGTAATGTAAATCTTTTCTTAAAGTGATGTGTAACTAGCAAAGTTGATTTCACCTGCTTTAATTTATGTAACAGTCATTCTTAAGTGTATCTATAGCCTACAGGCAACAAGCAGATAAGTAAAACTCATTATATGATGACCAGACAAAAAAAAAACAAAAAATGTTTCTTCCTCTAGATTAAATGAGTTAGATTTCTTTCCCTTTCTTTTGTTTGTATGAACTACATATCAAAACACACACAAAATGACAGAAAATAAACCAACTCCAAAATAAACCAACCAAACCTCACAAATAAATCTACTCATAGCTGTGTTTCAAATTAAAATAAACAATTTTCTTTTTTATTATATGAGGGTATTATGATCTTACATATTTTATCACACTGTAAAATATGGCAAACATATGAAAAAATAATTTTTCATGGGCTCCAACCCACTTTGTCAGATGCATCTGATAAAGTGGGTTGGAGCCCATGAAAGCTTATGTATGCCTGAAGAAACCTGTTAGTCTACAAGGTGCCATAGGACTGTCACTGTTTTTGCTGTACACAGACTAACATGGCTTCCCCTCTGGAAATATGAAAAAATAGATTGCAACAGATTGTACTAAAAGTTCCTCTTTCCAAGGATTTGACTTATTGCTTAAAACACTCAAGTGAAGTGTTTATACAAATGGTCACACAGTGGCACACCATCTCATCTGTTGTCCCCAAGGCAGAATCACTTTCATACAGAATGGTTTAATATTAAGTTGTGATATGTTCAAACAAGAGCTATAATCAAATATTCCAAATCCAAGGTGTTCTTGTGAGTCACATACATCTCTTTACTGATGGCTAGCGGTAACTGAGTGACTGGTCAAGATTTTTTTTTAAAGATGGATTTTGATGTGCATGTGGTGAGTTAAAGAAAGTCGGTGTCTTCAAACAGCTTGCAGAGAAACAGATAGGTCTTTCAAAGTGTTTAAAGGCTACTTTTCTTGGAGTTCTGAAATTGCAACCATGGGTACAACTATCATTTGTAATCTCTGCTGTTTACAATTCTCTCTTTAAACAACAGGAGCTATTCAAATAATGTAAATAAAAAAGAAGAGTAGGAAAGATTATCCTAAATTGGTGTCCACTCACTCCTCTAAAATAAGAGCTCTCTTCAGAAGTCCATCTTAACTTCTCAGAACAAGAATTTAAAGGAAGTTTGGGCTATATGTCATTAATTTTAAGCAGGACTTCACACTGAAATCAAGATGTGCTTGTAGCCATCTCAAAAGGAAGAGAAAGGTTATGTGAAAAGAGTGCTCATGGTGAGCAAAATGGATAATAAAATGTCAACCTTATTATAACACTGAAATGTAATGGACTAGGGTCAGAAAAATATTGGAAAGAGTCTGATCTAACATCATCTCAAGAATGGAAAAGTAGCTCTGAAAAATACCACACATTACAAAATACATTTCAAGTCTGGCCCCTAACTATAGCAGACTAGTGAAACAATGTGGACTGCTAACATTACCCAATGCAAGTGTATTTCAGTTAGCTCTGTCTTAATTACTCATGGAAGAGGAGATCTGAGTTTGGCATTCAGTTGGGGCTAGTATAGCTAGCAATGGAATCGTGACTGAGGACCTCTATGGAATTCTAACCAATTAATAGAAGCTATTTCTTGCAACAGTGAGCTAGGGAACTCTGGCATATGAGTTTTACAGCTATTTACATAATGTTATGGTCACCATTGTGATGACCAACTAATATAGAAGCCTAAATCCCATTTGCAATAGGAATTTAGACACTTAACAGTATCATGGGATTTAGACTGCTAAAAGATATAAATCCCTTTTAAAAATGAGAATTAGGCTCCTAAAACTGCTAAGCACTGGGCCATCTAAAGTGCTTTAAAGATCTGGTCCATGCTGCCTCCAGCTTCTGATAGTGACATTACAAAGCTATGGAGGGTAGGTCTGTACTGCCTGACCTTTTCGGTGGCAGTCGAATGGAGATGCACAAGTTACCTAAAATAACTTGAGTACCTGCATTTAGCTTTCCTTGTCCTGGCACGTCCTTTATGCTGAGTTGAGGGGAGGGAGGGCTCCTTTTGACTCAGTACTACCCAGTTGTCTGGGTGGTTGACTCCATCAGTCACGACATTTGAAATGATGGCTGTGAATTTGATACCGTCAGTGAAGTCAAGTTCTCAGTCTCCACTTATTTGCAACATGTTCCTAGTAACTTGGATAGAGAATCTTGCTCAAACCAGTGGCATGGGTATGGCCCAACTGTTGTTTGTCCTTTCTAGGTAAATAAATAAACTTCCTCAACCATTCTGCTGCAACCATTCACCAAATTCAATTACCACCAACCCTTGGTCTCCAGCAGCTAATAGCATAATCACTTCACCTGAATTCAATCAACGTAAAGACACTCAAACTTTTTTTAAACAGAGTTTCATCAGAGCATAATCCATGCTTCTCATGCTCCTTCTTCTAGTAATTGTTCTTAAATATCTTCCTTAGTATAAATTTTCCACTACTCCTTAATCAGAGATTCAGTACCCCACAACAACGCTGAGATTGGAGGGATTTGTTCTCGAAGCCACTTGATCTCTGATAAACATCCAAGTACAGTTAAAAAAACACTCCTCCCCCATCCGTATCTGATATGTTCTGTAATACAGTTTCTCTATGGCTGTGTTCAGGCGAGAGTTTTATTTTGAAACAGCAGCTGTTGTTTTGAAATAAAATTTCTAATGTCCACATGACATTCCGTTGTTTTGAAACAATGGGACCCGTTGTTTTGAAATAACGGCTGTTATTTCAAAACAGTAACACCTTGCTTGAAATCGAAATAGCCATTGTTTCGAAATGGCTGTTTCAAAACAATGACATTTGGACACACTGTTTTGAAACAACACCATTGTTTCAAAACAACTGTTTTGAAACAACATGTCCAAACAGCCTTATTTCGAAATAACTATTTCGAAATAACAGCTGTTTCGATAGCAGGCTTTCCCTTAATTCGAATTAACATTTTCTTAATTCGAATTAATTTATTTCAAAATAAGGACTTTATGTCAAAATAAGTTATTTTGAAACGAGTTATTTTGAAATAACAGTTTATGTGTGAACATAGCCTATGAGGATTGTATCTCAAATGTATTGTATAAATTTGCCAGAATAATGTCCTATACTAGAAGCAGACAGAAAAAAAAATAGACAAAACTATTTCTAGATTCAGAATATCCCTGTGGTAGTTAAAATCAGTTCCGGTTGCTACACAGGTAAAGTGGGAATTTCAACATTGCTTAATCTTTTTTCACCTTCAGAGAAAGATGAACCTAAAAGACTTATTGTCTGCTTGATAGTTATATATACATTCAATCAGTATTTGTGGGACCTATACATACATATTGTCAGATGATAAAATCCACATATCTGAGTGAGGAAAGCAGGGCTAATTGAAGGATGGGGGAATAAGGAATTCTCCAGTTCTCATTTTCTCTCTTCAGCCAAGTATTTCTTTTCCTTGAACAAACTCTGTGCCTTACAGTTTTTTCCTGACCCAGGATTTTGAGGTTGGACTTTTAACTATTATGGTACTGAGAACTGAATGTGTGGGCTTTATCCAATGACGTTCAATCTTTAGTGATTTAAATCTCTCATCTAACTTAAGGTTGTTCAGTACATTTGCTAGCAAGTCACTTAAAATCCAGAAAATGACCAGGTAAGCCAGTATACATATCTATATCTTCTTCAACTCAAATGCCTTACTATGTAAATGTTAAAATACCTAAGCATATTCAGACTTCTCATCTCAAACTCATCTTCCCTTAAAAACCTAGAAAAAATCCAAATGCCCACATCCAATTCCTGATACTCATATAAAACCTGAAATCAGACCTCAGCTACATTAAAGTATCTATGGAGATGGGAGTAATATGATAAATTTCATATGTATTAAAAATATTGGAGACGTGGGAATTTAACTTTTTTTCACCCCAAATCCCTCCTCATCTTGCCTTCCCATTTTTGACTGTCATTTTTTGAACATGTCCAAGCAAAGTCATTTGTACATGAGAAAGAATGAGGTCAAAGATACAGTTATGAACTTGAGTGTCATTATGCAGCATTCTTAGGAACTGTGATTCTTTTGCAATAATAAACCAGGGAAAATAATCAAGATTTTTTTTTGAAAGGCCTTATTTGAAAAACATGCTTGTGCCAAAGGTACTGTATCTTTGATCAAAATTATAATGAAAAATTCAATTATCCTCTGAAGATTTATGTTAAATACAGAAATTAAATTAATTTACTCAAATTTCAAACAGAGGGATTTTAATCATGTTTAAAATGAACATTTCAATCTAACATTAGGTATGGAGCAGTCAGGGCATCTCCATAATTAGAATGCGTATGTCTGTGGCATTTCTGATATTTTTGTTCACATTTTCAAGGAGGTACATCCTTTAGTATATTCACATTTTTCAGGTGTCCAGTTTACAGCTTCAGTCTCCTTATAGTCAATATGTGCATACACAATATACACATCAGTTTGGGTGCAATCCCAACATGTACATACTGGGGATTTGTAGAAGTTAGCTGGACATGTGAAAAAGTTAGTATGCAGCATTTGAAAATTTGGGCCATTACCCCTTACAGAGTTTTAGAATTCTCTACACCATACAGGCAGAACATTAATACAATGAAAAAAATAAGCAAAAATATTAAGGAACATTTGCAAAATCTCCTACTGGAAACTGATTATTTCCTAGACACTGACAGATACTTACTGAACAAATAAACCAGCAAATAAACAAAACTGTGTTTTCATATCTCTGTGGCATTCTCATAGTACATTTCCCAAGCCAGACCTTATCTCCTTAGATTTTTCAGACGCATGCTAGGTCCAATATATGTTTTGACAGATATGGACCTTCTTCGGCCCTGCTCAGCTTTACATAGTTTGTCAATTAGCACCACTAGTGTATTTCACATGTTTATTAGCCACAATCCCTAAATAACTCACTGCAATTTTTGCATATCATAGTCTTTTGAAAAATAATATTTTCATTTAGTGATTCTGACACAGTGAGCACACAAATTGTTTGAATTTTTGAGATATCGCAAACTATTTTCTTGTTTCCAACCTTTTTATTTAACTTAAAATGCATACCACCACTAGACCTGGTAGTTTCTTTTAAAAACAGACTGTTTTAAATATGCCCACGTATCAATTTTAACATTGTTCCAGATGTTTTGGAGTACAGCCCTGCACAAATGCTATAGTATCTTTTTACAGATGTGGCACCACCAAAAGCATATAGATAAAAGGTGCTGAAATTTCAACAAGAAACTCATAAAATTTAGTCAAAAATTTTAGTTGAAAGTAGCAAGCTTTTTCTAAAAAAGTACTAAAAATGAACTAGTTAGTGTACATTAGGAACAGCTTTCCGCAACCCTTGAAAAAAAAAAAAAAAAAAAAAAAAACCCAAAAAACCTTTTTACCAAAAAAAAAAACAATAGGGAGGGCCTTTTTTTTTTTTTTTTTTTTAAGACTGATGTAACTTCACTGCTGATTTTACGACCATTTCATAATCTATATTATCTATTCTTATTACCTACACTTCCATTGGCTCCTAACTTTTCAGATATGTATTGAAAGTTATTTATGATTGAGTAACTTGGTACTGATTAGAATTCATTTCTCCTCTCCTATATTATCTTTATCTAAAATAGAGAGTTAATAAGCTACAGTAATTCCATTTTAAAGTACAATAAACAGAGAGAAACAGTAAATGGGGAACTAAGGCACCAACAATAAGGTTAATTCAATTTCATTGTACACCCTGTTTTATCACAGTAGTTCTCAAGCAGCAGTACATGTACCCTTGGAGATGCCACAGAGGTACATCAGTTCATCTAGATATTTGTCTAGTTTTATAACAGGGTACATAAAAAACACTAGTGAACTCAGTACAAACTAAAATTTCATAGCAACAGTGACTTGTTTATGTTGCTCTATACACTATGCAGTGAAATGTAAATACAGTGTTTACATTCCAATTGATTTATTTTATAATTGTATAGTAAAAAATGAAAAAGTAAGCAATCTTTCAGTAGTAGTGTCCTGTGACACTTCTGTATTTTTATGTCTCATTTTGTGAGTCAGTAGTTTTTAAGTGACCTGAAACTTGGGGGTATGCGAGACAAATCAGCCTGCTGAAAGGGATACAATAGACTGGAAAGGCTGAGAACCACTGTTTTATCATAGTATATAAACAACATAACAAACAGTGTCTTAATCTACACATATAACTAGAAAACTGGTGTAGAACATACACACAGTTTAGCCTAGTTAATATTGATGCACAGAAAACAACACATTTTCATTTTTTTATTTTATTGCGGGATCTTAGTTGTACCTTCTTTTATAGCATCTGTTTATCATGAAAAGCTTCATTCAGCTCAAGCTGAAGTCTATTGGAATCTTTCCACTGATTTTGGCGGAAGTTGGCTTATGCATTTAATTTTCTTATTTTTACATACACACATATATGCAAGCACACAAGATAGAAAGGTGAGGGAGAGAGTGAGCCTGTACTTAGTCAGTCTGACATTTAAATTCTCAGTCTTGCTGACTCTAACAATTTTATCACAAGTCTTGTGATATCTGGTGCTTTTCTTAACTTCAGAAACTGGGCCCTTGTGTGATAACATGACCATCTAAACTTTCATTAAAAAAGGAAAAAAAAAATTTCTAGCCCTTGTGTTTCAGAATAAAATCTTGCAAGTGTAACCCAAATAAATCTTAGAAGCTCATTAAAAAATCATTACCTTTTAAAGCCCATCTCAGGATTTGAGGGGACCCGACACATACTTTGAATGCCTGCAGTGGCAGTGCTGTGATCTCAATTCAGCTACAACTTCACATTTATGCAATGAAGAGGGTAGGAAAGATGAGAAAGGGGTGATAAAAAATCCCTGTTTCTTTTCTTCAAAGCATAACTACCTAGGAAACAGAATATTGTTTATATTTTTATATTAGTTGCTCACCTTTTGTAAGAGCTATCTAACATCTCCCATTATGAAGTTGACTTGATGTGCTTAAAAGGTGGCAAAGTTACAACCATTAGGGCTGAAATTCCCCATTTCCATTCTTCAGGCATTTCAGTCCACTTCTATTAAATCCTGCTCTCACCAATCCAGGCTCCCTGTTGAGGGTCTCTTCCAAAATATCTCTTTCCCCAGTCATTCTTAGCTTCTCCCAGCTCCTCATCCAACGTGTCGTCCCTCTTTTTCCCCTGCGCACCGTGCTCTCCTCACCACCCCAAGTGGCTACCAGTTCCAGTCTGCCTCTCTGAACTCCTCTTTCCATCTTAGTGTGCACGTTCCCCAGCTTTTGGTCCCATTCTCGTTACCCAGCCAGTCTCAGTTATTCCATTCCTCCACAGATCATTGTGAGAGCTGTTTCACTTCCCTCCTTCCTTCATCACTAGTTTCAAGTTCCAGTTCTGTTGTCCATCTTGTCCCAGATTTCCCCCAACCACTTCCATGCTTTCTCCCCCCACTTGTCTATTCCCCAGACTCAACTCTTTCAAACTTTCTTTTACAAATATTTTAGATCACTTTACAAATATTGAAGCCCATCTTACAATTTTTGGGGGATCTTACCAATTCTGAACTCTTGGTATTGGCACTACCACCTCCAATCAGCTGCAAATTTCGCCAGCAAAGCTAGTTGACCAGTAGTCAATGTTTCTAATGCTCAGTCTACTGGGGTTTACAATATACGGGGAGGGGAAATTAATCTTTTTTCATGAAGCAGAAAGGGACACAGTGATAGCAGAGTATTGGAAACAGGAACCGTCTGTATTTTCAAGTTTCAGAGGCACAATTTGTTTTACCTCTACCTAATTACAAAAACAGATACTGTACTGAACATTCAGCTTAATATAGAGTGGGGGTCTGAGTATGGGAGATATCAGAAGGTCAAAAGAGATGATCATGGTGGTTCCTTGTGGCTTTAATGTCTAAGTGTTTATTATGCAAAGGGTTGGATTCATCCTCACAGTTGGGACTTATCTGCTTCTTCTCCCCTAGCCCTTCACCCCCAGAGGATGGCAGACAGCATTACTGCTACTGCTTACCCAAACAGATTCATCTAGGGAGGAGCAGCTACATGTTCCAGCGGGGGCTTCCTGGGATTTGTCATCAATAATATTTACCCAACTGATTCAATGTTGACCTTACCTTATCCTTTTCAGCCCAGGTCAAATCTGGTCATTCTACACTGCAAACAAACAACCTCCAGTCATGAGTCTCCAAGCTCAGGTCTGCAGACTCAGGCTGATGCCAAGGTGCTAAAAATAGCGACATAGATGGTCCCATTTGGGCTGGTGTTTGGGTTCTGAAGCTCAGCAATGTCTGTAGACCCAGGTTTGGAGATTCATTGCTGTGGGTCATGTGCCTGTGTGATGGTTTTCCTGTTATTGCTGTGTATCTGTCCCCTTTGAGAGCTATGTCAGCAAACTCACACAACCAGAGGGGGTTTCCTTCAGGGTGGACTTTTTACTGCTGCAGATCTTCAGCCAGTGATCCACTAGCTGGCAGACCCCCTAAAAAATGAATCAGGTTCAGTATATCATCTCACTTTATATATTTTAGTTCCCTCAGGATTGACCTAAGTGGGACAAATGAATCACAATGAGTATTGACCAGTTTCATAGGACAGAATGATAAAGGTGGTGAAGTTTTACTTTCACTCATATCTATCTTTCCCCTCTGAACTCAGAAGAGTTCCTGGGGTGCAACAGTTTGGTCCCATGCACTCCACATTTGGTCTTCTGTCCTAAAATGCATGTCTAGGAAACATGGTATTTTAACTAAGGGAGCTCAACTTAAAAGCACTCCAGTCATTAAAATACTTTTCCCTCAAATGAGTGTTGAAATTCCACAGTTTGTTTTTAATGAGTTGTGCAGTGGTCTTGTTCACACTGTGATTACTGCTAAGCCCTGCTAATGGCACTGTTGCCAAATACAAAGTTATTAGCAAATAATGTTTAAATAATGATTTTTAAACATTCATCAAGCAAACATGATTGGATTTGGATCAATTATTTGAAATGTTTGACTTGCTGTAACAAGGAGGTTCAATTTAATCTTTTTCAAGGACAAAATCAGACAAAACTGACTGACTGATTGATTCTGAGTTTGAAGTGGGATTTGCTCAGTATATGTCCTACTGTTCCACAGAAAACCATGCTGGGACAGACGGGAGGCCACAAAAGTTCTTCTTTGAAGTCTATGATAGTGAATATGTGATCAACATACAATGGGATGAAAGTCTTGGAATTGAAAGTACAGCCTGGCAGATTTTCACCTTTCGTTGAGAAGATGCTGAAGAGCTTTACACAATATATTATTTTAAAGAGAAATAAAAGCAAGCTGAATTAAATCTGTATAGTCTGTGATAAGAGCAATACAAGAATTGTCATGCAAGTGCTAAGTATTACAGATGTAACCTGGCTTCACAAATGTGTGATAGGTTAGTCAGGGATAGGTTTTCATAGCTCTCTGCAGTATAGGAAAAATCTTACTGATGTCTACTAACCTAGTTTTTTGGGGCTATCAACTTGCTGAGCTGCTGATCTCTATTATCCTCCTGTTGGGGTCTTGCACTTCTCTGTGAAGTTTCTTTTAATTTTTTTTAATTTATTTTATTTTTTATTTATCATCACATCCATTTTCCAGCATGTAACAATATAAACATCAACAAATTCACTAATGTTCTAAAAGTGACAATTACAATTTTAAGATTTATATTTAATTAAACTAAACACAATGACTGTGTATTAGACCAAACACTGTGTCGGGACACATTAGTGTGTTGGGATACATTAATGTGTCACCACACAGCGGTAAGTGGATATGTCCACACATAGGTTTTAAATCAAAATAATGCTGACTATTTCAATTTAAAAACTGTTAGGTCCACACGTTTTCTTGTTTTGAAATGATGAGCTCTGTCATTTCGAAACAAGAAAAGGCAGAGCGATTTAATAAAACCCCGCTGAAAATGAAACAAGGGTTAGATCGAAAGCTTTATATTGAAATAACACTGTATGGACATATTGTTTTGATTTAACCCTGGAAGAAAGTGCCAGGTTTCAGCATCCTGGCTGGGAGTGGGGTGGTGGAAGGGACCCCCTGCATGGGCTCCCTCACAGCTGGCCAGGTGGTGGGAGAAGGGAGCCCCTCATGGTAGCTGGGTGGCAGGGAGAAGGAAGCCCCACATGCCTGGCTTCCCCCCACGCTAGCCAGGAGGTGAAAGAAGGGAGCACCATGCACCCTGTTTCCTCAAAGCTGGCAGGGCAGTGGGGGAAGAGAACCCTGCATGCCCGGCCCCGGACACGCTAACCCAGTAGCAGGGAAGGGACCCTGCACACCCAGCTCCCTGAGGCTGGTTGGGCAACAGGGGAAGAGACCCTGCATGCCTGGCACTGGGCGCGCTAGCCGGGCGGCGGGGTAGGGACCCCGCATGCATGCCACTCTGAGGTTGGTTGGGTAATGGGGAAAGGATCCTGCATGCCCGGCTAGCACCTCAGATGCTGGGCATGCAGGGTCCCTTCCCCGCCACCCAGCTAATGCGCCAGATGCGTGTGGGGTCCCTTCTCTGCCTTGTGACTAGTGCGCCCGGTGCTAGGCATGCGGGGCTCCCTTCTCCCTCCAGCCGGCTAGCGTGGAGGGAAGCTGGGCATGCAGGGTCCCATCGCCCCGATGGCTGACTGAGCCACAAAGCTTCAGCTAGTCTGGGGGGCTGTCTGTTTCCTGCTCGGCTTAGGGAGCCCAGAGCCAGTGGGGGCTTTTTTTCTCCTGCTACTGGTTCTCTTGGGAAGAGCCAGGCAGGGTTTTGGGTGGCAACACGGCCCTGTTGTGGCGATGTTGCCACACCTCCCACGGTGCTCCTCTCCTGAATTGAGCTAGCAATTCCCATCCTGGACATGCTAGTACGATTTCAGGTTTTTAGTTTGGATCTGCTAAATCAATTCAAGTTAAATTGATTTAATGATTGTTATATTGACTTTACTTAAACCAATTTCAGTTAAATCAATTTTATGGCTTGTGGGTGAACATAGCCCGTGTGTCACAGCAAGCCAGGGAGATGGCTGGATTTGGCCTCGAGGGAGTGGGCTAGTGTATCTTGTAGAGTCACAATATGCTGCCAAAACGTTGAGAATCACTGTACTAGACAGACAGACAGACAGACAATTTTTATACATGTAGATTCATGAGTATGTGGTAGGATCAGAGTCCACAACATCCCCTTGTAGCCTACTATGGAACAATTTACTCTACATTGGTTTCCCCATCTCATTCATCAGTGGTCAGGTGCTGTGGTGATTTAGCCCTCCAAGTACGTCATGCCAAAATTCCATCCCTTCCTCTATATGAAAGCGCCAAAACAAACTGAACAAATTCAGAAGGTGGGTCCATATTATGTAGTGCCTAACTGGATCCTGCCTTTCTACACCAGGCCTCTCTCTTTCAGTCAACACTCATCCATGCTCTATGCTCCACACCTGTTTTACCACAGAAAGACCCAAAGTCAACAGTCAATCCCAGCACCAAGAGGTGCTGGGAATGAAACTAAAAGATAGTTCTAATTAAGGTCTACCTTCCCTCAAGAGTCTCTAATCACCAACAGTTTGGCTCAGCCCTCTGCATTTCTCAGATCCTCATCCAAACAGGGCACAGTATTAACATCTGATCTTTTGAAAAATAAATCCTTCCACTTCGCTTACAGACAATATTGTTGAAAGAACGATAGCATTCAAGACTACAAAATGCAAAGTAATAGTAAATTTGCATACTTTTATAATCTGCATATTTTTCTTATTTTAGAAATAAATACCTCCAAAACAGATTAAACACATCATGGTTCTGATCTGGCAAAGATTTATTTATGTATTTCTGTAGCTGAAGCACTATGACATATGTGGTCATCACTTCTACTCATAGCTGCTCCTATAATTTTCCCTCATTCATTTTGATAAACCTTGTTTTTCTTTCTTCACACCCTCCTCTGTCAGTCTTCCCATGTTTGTGAATGCATAGCATATTCCAAATGCATTCCTGTTGTGTCGTCATCAGTTTCTAAGACACTGTTGCAGAGATAGATTGACCCTATACTTAAGATTATTTGTTTGCTTTTTCTTCTTTGTGGGAGACAGATTACCCCCCTCCATCTGAGGCTGGTTTGAGACTCTGCAGAGAACTTCCATATGAACTAAGGACCATCACAACCCTCTCCAGTTTCAGTTCTAAATACAAGGTACCTGCCTTTCACTTTAGTTTCTCTAACAGAAACACACAGAAAATTGACAAAATATATTTGGCAGCATTACATCACCGAATACACTTCCAGAAGGCACTCAAGTACTACAGTGATGAGATTGGCATAAGAACAGGTAAAACAGCAAATAATTTGTTTATTTCGTGGGCATCACACCTTATGATTTATCACATACCTGTATAGTACCCATTTCTGGACAGAGGACTCTGACCCTATCCTTTAGGTGTTACAGAGAGCTGTGCAAATAACTGATTTTTCAGAACAGATAGGAAACCAAAAACAAATCATGGGACAATTCTTGTTTTGGTTCTGAAAATATTAGGAAGCTGTCAGTATCAGCAAATTGGAAAAGTCTATTTCAGGTCAGCAAACAATGTTTCTGGAGTAGGTTCAACAGAAGAAACTGGAGAGCAACCCATCCCAGAATAGCCCACAGACTGGTGGTTAGGCTGATTACCTAGTAGGGATGAGAGTTCAGTTAAAATTACAGCCCCAAAGTGATAATTAAAATTTGGGTCTCCAAGGCAATTGCCTTAACCATTAAGTTAAAGGTTACAAAGGGGGAAGTTAAAAAAAGTTGAGTGAGCTATCTTTTATTGGATCAACATTTTTGGCCTGTGTTGGTCCAATAAAAGATGGTGCCTCACTCACCTGGTCTTGCTCACATGTGGACCAAAAATGTGTGCTGTTTCTAGAACAGAGTGCTGTTGACTTGCTAATAAGTAAGAAATTATCTAATTGGTTTCTTGTCCATGTAACATATTCTCTTCATAAAGGTATTGGTATCTGTATTTATTTTGTCAATTTTCTTCTCTAAGGTAATTTTATATGCCTAATGAAGACAAAAGAGTATATATGAGTCTGATCTGACTCTTACTCATTGCAAACTTTGACAGTGAGAGCAGAATTGGTTCTAAATATGTACCAACCTGTGGTTTTTTCTGTCCCTGTCCCAGTGGCTATTCCTTTTGATGTTGCTAACAGTCTTGGAGTAGCATATGTTTAAGTAATGAGACCTTTGTTCTAGTCAGAAAGCAATTTAATGTTCGTGATCTAAAGTTCAAATGAGTTGTGGACCTATATTAATTAATCACAATTTAGGATGATTGGTAGTGTTTTTTGAACTTTATGTAAGTTGCATTGCTTTGAAAATTGGTGTTGTTTATAATCAAATAATTATGCATACCATAAGAAAGAATTTAATCTATACTCACAGACTGATTCTTCAATGTGCTTATGCACATGCATTTGATGGAAATACTTCTGTGCTAACCACTATACTTGTCCTTTCACGTTCCAGTCTGATTTTAAAACATTTCACTAGCATGCAACTATAGTGATGCTATATTGAAGGGGTGGCCAAACTTATGGAACTCAAGAGCCACACAAGTTGATTATTAAACCTTCGAGAGCTGCAGTGAGGCATATAACCATATTTTACCTACTCCAAAATTGCTAAGTTTAAAATTCATTCCACACTTTAATTTTATTGTAAAAAGAAGGCAAATATTGATCCTACTGATGTCAGATTCTAATAATTACTTAAGGTTACCATGAAAACTAGGCCTACCTAAACCGTAAAAACTTAGCTCCTCCCCACCATCCCAACCATGCCACCACTTCTGCCCACCCACTCCAACCACACCACCACTTCTGCCTACACTCTCCAACCATGCCACCACTTCTCCCTGCCATCCTGACCATGCTACTGTTCCTCCTGCTGTCCCGACCATGCCATGCTTCTCCCCACTGTCCTGACCCCCTCCTCTAATAGCCAGCCACTGATGCTGGATCCCCAGGGCCCCCTTACCTGGCCGGTCTGGCAGCTAGGCACAGGCTGGGACTCGCTCCCTTGCTTTAAGCCCTGCCTGGGCTGAGCTTCCAATATGGCTGCTCTAGCAGCTAAGCACAGGCTGGGGCTCCCCCCGAGAGTATGCTCAGGGTGAGAGATTTAAAACTTCTATGCTGGGGCTGCTTTCCTCTGACTTTCTTCTGTGAGCCTCACTTTTTCATTCAAGAGCCGCACATGGCTCCCAAGCTGCATTTTAGCCATGCCTGCTGTAGTGAGTCAGTCCCAAGCCTGTGTTCAAGCATAGTAAAATGTGTTCAGAGGAATTTACATAATAAGGATTTGGTGAGTTTCTAAAATCCTGCTTTAATATTTATTGTATTAAATATCTGATCTATTAATGCTATAATATTACTTTGTATACATTCAAAACTATTTATGCATGTTAATATAATGCTTATGGCTTTTACTCCCAATAATGGAGAACTGATAAATAAAGAAAAGGAATATGGATACACAAGTGACTAAATGAACATGAACAACTACATTCTCAGAAATACTTTCATCATGTAGCCAACTTCTTTACATATTTAATCTGGCATGTTTGACTCTGTGCAACAGATCTAATAAATAACATGCACCAGTAGTTATGACAAGGTTATCTATAAGTTTTCAGAGAAATAACAGAACTTATCTATCTATTAAGTAAGCAACTAGTTTCTGTAGTTTGAATATATATATTTTTTCAGTCAAACTACAGAAACTAGTTGCTTACTTAATATATTAACAACTAGTTTCTGTAAGCAAGTACTTTCTGTAGTTTGACTGAACATACATATACACACACACATGTATATCTATATGTTCAGTTGGACTACACAAAGTACTATATCTATATATAGTAGTATATACATGTTCAGAGGAACTAGAGAAATTAGTTGCTTACTTAATGTTCTAGGCTACTGCCTCTTAGAAAAATATCATACTTGCTGAGCTTTGTACATCTCATATATGTTGGTTTAATTTTACAATACAGAGGATGATTATTACCCTGAAAGAATTTCTGATCAGATACTGGACTATGATTAAGGCACGAGGCGAAGACTCAGAAGATCTGAGGTCAGTTCCTGATTCTGCAACATTGTGGTGGGCCCCTGCGCCCAGCCCCCATTGGCCCATGCTGTAATCCATTCCTGAGGAGCAATCCTGGATGGAAGAGCCAGTACAACTGCTAAAACATGTGGTGAGAGAGACCTTTGTTTTAAAATTTACTTATCCTGTTCAGTCAGATATTAGATTTCATTTTATTTTTTATTTCCTTGTAATCGATTTTTACTTTTATCCCTCCTTACTTATAATCACTTAAAATCTATCTATAGTTAATAAACTTGTTTTATTGTTTTATCTAAACTGTTGCTTGTTGGATGGAAGTGTTTGAGAAACTTCATGTGGGAAACAAAGATTTGTGCATATCATTTTTCTATTAACAAAACGGCAGTTTTTATATGAGAGTCCAGGAAGGTACTGGTTAGTAAAAGACATACATTACTGGGGGAAAGTCTGGAATTAGGAGTTTGTTATAGTTGGCACTCTCATATAATTAATGGGTGGCTTGCTACAGAACTCACACACTATAGCTGCCACTGATTTACATGCTGGAACCTACATATGGGAAGACAAGGTGTGCTTTTACAGTGACACAGGGGAAAAGACAATCCATGCTGGAGAATTGGGCGGATAGAGCTGTCCATCAGTTCAATTTTATCCTGAGGAAATGTCATGGTGGGAAGATTTTGGTCAAAAGACCAAGAAATACAGGCCTGGTAGTATTTTGGGATAATGGTAGTGGACTCATTAGACATGGGTCTGGAGTCCCAAGCTTCTTTGTCCACACTGCAAAATGAGCTCTCCTTTTTAACAAATGCTTCTGGTCAGTCTCCATCAGACTGCTCTTCCATTTACTTGCTATCTAATGAATAGCACAGCCACTGAATCTAGTTTCACTCAAAGAGTCGCCTAAGACTCAGGACCTAAGAGCCTTTTAATCCAAGACAGAAAGATTGTGCATGTGTGTTTTAGCTAAGTCAGGCTTGCTAATAGGAATACACTTGTTTTGTTTCTGCAGTGTAGCCAAGGCCCAATAGATGAAGGCTGGATAGGTTTCTTGCAAAACCTATGTAGCAGAGGGTGGTGTTTTTTTCTTTCGGGGGGGGTGTCAAAAATAATACTATATGGAAAAGTGTATACAACTAGAAAATAGGTATAACTCTACCACTAAGATTGAAATGGGATAAAACCAAGATGAGAGCATGCTGAAATCAATGCAGGCATGTCAAAAGGCATCAGTTATATAATTGGCTGTACAGACTATGCACATTTATGGATAATGCTTTGCTGAACATGACTTGCATTTCACATAAATTACCACCTGCCATTTTAACCTTGTTGGGGGAAGGGGGAATATGAGATTGCTTTGAGATTCCCTTTTAGGACATAGAAGTCATTATTCCCCACTGTAAATGTAAAGTGCTATTGTTTAGTCAGTAACAATACCATCTGCAACACTAATTATGCACTCACTAAATGCCAATGTCAAGCAAGCCAGATATAGAACAACAATGTTCCCTATCTCTAGCCTCATCTGATTTCTTATTTTCCAAGAAATTAAGCCGTATTCCCTTGCACTTATATCTTTGTTAATATGCAAATATTCTTCCACTAGTCTAAAAGGAGATTAAATTTGCCTTGATGTTTTTGCCCCAATCTCTCCAGATGTCAAGAGTCCCAGAGTATCCCAGCAATCAATCACTTCTTCCTTTTGCTTTATTAGCAGAGAGGAACAAAGGGAGGGTTTTTTTGCTTTGTTTTTTAAATGCTGCTGTAACAATTTCAGCTCCTTACTCAGCCCCCTCCACAAGTTTATTTTAGAAATTTGCAAAGATTCTGAATGATAATAAACTGTCGCTGTTCTTCAGTATAAATAACTGCAAAGCTAGACTTCATAAAGACAAATGAAAACAACATGGGACCTATTCTTCACTTCCTTGCATCTTGATTGGCTGTTTATACCCTGCACAAAAGTGGATGGATTTCCTTTCAGGATGCTCTGAGTCTACTGTGCCCAAAGGGTTTCTTCTATCCCCTTTTACAATGGTGGGTCATTAAGCCACATCCTCCTCATTAAGTAACCTGGAATCAGTCACCATTTTCAAACAGGGTCTCAACACATGCTAACATTGGCTATGTCTACAATACAGGGCTCAGTTAAGCCGGCTTAATGAATTCTGCTTAAAGTAGACTTTATTAAGCCGGCTTAGCACATCCAGAGTCAAAATGCCAGGAGACTCCCTATGTCCACACTGGCAGCTGCTAGGTCATCCTAGGAGTGGTGCATTGTGGGTACCTGGCCCACAGTGCACCACAGCAGAGGTGCCCCTCTCTTCCAGTCACTCCTTTACTACAGGAAGTGAGTGACTACACCACCCTCCATTGTGTGTGTGGCGTCAGGGAGTCAGACGTAGCCCAACGATGTGCCAGCAGAGCATTGCGCACCATCCCTGCATTGCCCAGACTCCTCTGGCTCTGGAACTGGTGCTGCATGGCAACTGCCAGCGCAGGGACAAGGCGCAGCAGTTGTTAAGACTCAAATACCAGGAACAGCACATAGAGGAAGGTGAAGTCAAATCACCTGTTATAACGGGGGGAAAAAAATCCATAGTGAGGATTAAGTCCTGATTTCACACAATCTAATCTAAAAGAAATAAATTTCTTTCTTTCCATGTGCTGTATCCCAGTGTTTGAATCTTAACAACTGCTTTGATTTGCTGTTAAGAGTGTAACCTAATCCTATGTCTTACACTCCCCTGCATTTATTTCCTATCATTCTGTAAAGTCCCCCGTCTTCAAACTGTCTGATGAAGTGGGATTTTTCTCCCATGAAAGCTCATCTAATAAATACATTTGTTAGTCTTAAACAGTGCCTCTGAACTCTATTTTTTTACAACAATATGGGGGTGGTCCTCTGAGAAGGGGAGACACACATGGTTGGGCAGAGAGGGGAAGAGACAGTCAGGGTCAGGCTGAAAAGGGCAAGGGGGGAGACACCCAGGGTTGGGCAGAGAAGGGCAAGGGGAGATACAAGTTTGGGCAGGGAAGGGGGAGACATGGAAGACTGGGCTGAGAAGGGCAAGGGGGGACAAATGGGTTTGGGCAGAGAAGGAGCAGACAGACGGGTGGGCTAAGAACTGGGAAGACATGCAGGGTCAGGCTAAGGAGGGGGGAGACAGGCAGGGTTGGGCTGAGATCAACAGGGGAAATGTTGGGGTCCAGCTGAGATGCCAGGTGGGGCTGAGATGCGGGGAAAGATGCTGGGTCGCACTGAGCTGCGAGGAGAGATGCCGGGTCAGGCTGAGATGCTGGGTTGCACTGAGCTGCAGTGAGAGATGCCGGGTCACACTCAGATGCTGGGTCAGGCTGAGATGCTGAGGTCCAGCTGTGATGGGGGGAGATGCTGGAGTCCAGCTGAGAACCAGGGAAATGCCTGGTTGGCCTGTGATGCCCAGTCTGGCTCAGAACGGGGGAGATGCCAGATCAACCAGGGAACATGGGGAGTTTGGCTGGGTTGCACACAGCTGGTAGACCTCCCAGCTGTGTTGTGCCTTCTAGCCATCCCCCATCCCCATGTTTTCTGCGGTTGGGAGGACAGTAAAGTTGACTTAAGGCAACTCCCCCTCCACATTGCCTTAAGTCGACTTAACTGTAAAGTCAACGTTAGAAGTGGGAGTTATAAAGTCAACTTTAATTAATGCTAAAGTTGACTTTATTGCCCTGCAATGTAGACAGTGCTTTGTTTAAGTCGACCTAAGGGTCCTTAAGTCAACAAACACACAGTGTAGACATACCCAATGATTTGCCACCCTGTTAACTTATCTAAAAGCCATTAAGTCACCTTTTGACTTATGTACAAACCTCCCTTATCAATTGCTTCTTTCAGATTAAGACGGAACCGTGAAACCTGTAAGTGCTTGCAAAAGAGACTTAAAGTTGTAATAAAATAGCAGCTAAGAACTCCACCTTTTGTCTGTGGCTTTTCCAGAATAAGTGATGGAGCTGGGGTAGAACATGCCTGTCTATTACTCAGTGATGTTGACTGGCATGCTGGAACCCCCACAATCACAGGAGAATAAAGGTGGCTTAAAATCACCCAGGACCTTCCCAGAGTTGGCTAAGTGTTCTGAGAATTGTGCTGGCATAGTTGGGAATGTTGTGTTTTTAAGATAACTGTATAAAATATTTGTCATTTCATCTTAACCTAAGTTCTCTTTGGGGAGGTGAGGGAGGGAAGGAAGGCAGTGAGAATTGCTTCACATGTGGACCAGAGTAACCAGGTGAACTTCATTTTTGACTTCCTTTGTTTTCCATTTTGAATACTACTGGCAAAATACCATTGTATAAGTCATGGAAGGGCCAATTGCAATAGTCATAGATTCCAAGACCAGAGGGGACCATTGTGATAATTTAGTTTGACCTCCTGGTTAACACAAGCCCTACATCTTCCCCAAAATAATTTCTAAACTATCTTTTAGATATATATCCCATCGTCATTTAAATACAGTCTGTCATGGGAAATCTACTGTTACCCATCGTATCTCATTCCAATGGTTAATTACCCTCACTGTCAAAAAGTTATGCCTGATTTCCAGTTTTAAATTTGTCTAGGTTCAACTTTCAGCCACTAGATCATGTTCCATACTTTTCTGCTAGGTTGAAGAGTCCATTATTAATTTTTGGTCTCCATGTATATACTTGTAGCCTAATCAAATCACCCCTTAAACCTTTTTTTTTTTTTTGGATAAGAAAAATAGATAGAGTTCCTTGAGTCTATCACCATAAGGCATGTCTTCTAATCCTTTCCAGCTTATCAATATCCCTCTTGAATTATGGGGTCAAGACACCTGCAGCCGTAAAATAACTTCTCTATTCCTACTCTCAAGACTCCCTTATTGACACATCCCAAAATCTCATTAACTTATTTGGCCACAGTACCACTCTGGAAGCTTGAGTTCAGCTGATTAGCCTCCATGAATGTCAAATCTTTATTACTGTATCCCAGGAGAGAGGTTCCTATCCTGTAAGTCTACCCTACATTATTGGTTTCTAGTTGTATACATTTAGCTGTTTTAAAGTGCATATTGCTTGCTTGCAACCTTTCTTTTGGGGCTAGAGATCTTCATTCCTTAAAATCTATGAATCCACTAGGCTCAGCTGATACAGATCCTGCCTCATTCACACTTACTTCCTTTCTTTCTTTCTTATATACTGCAGCTGTTGGGCTAATTGGTTCATCAGCATATGCAGCTTGATTAGCTAATTAGCTCACACATACCCAGTAAGCTTCTTCCATGGAAGTTGACTGATGCTTAAATGATCAGAATGCTGGTTCATCTGTTCGTTCCCAGCATATTCACACTCCCAATTCTTGCAAAACTTGCAAAAATGTAACAGTGATTATTTTATATTTTATTACAGGTCATTGATAAAAATGTTAAAGATCCTAGGGCCAAGAACAGATCCCTTTGGGACCCCCTTGGAAAAACAACATTTTGATGATGGCTCTTCATTTACTAATGAATTTTGAGACTTATCAGTCAATCAGTTTTTAATCCACGTAACGTGTTCCATGTTAATTTTAAAATGTTTGAGTTTTCAATCCAAGTGTAATGGGGTACTAAGTCAAATATCTTGTAGATATCTAACTATATATGTTAACACTATTACCTTTATCAACCAACCTGTAATCTCATCAAGGAAAATATAGAAAGTTAGTTTGTCAAGACCTATTTGCTCTAACCCATGTTGATTTGCTCTGCATTAAGTTCCCTTAATTCTTTATTAAATAAGTTCCATATTACCCAGTCCATTATTTTTCCCAGGATCAGCAGATATCAGGCTGACAGCTCTATAGTTATCCGAGTCATCCATTTAAACATTGGCACAAAATGACCTTTCCTAAAACCTGCTAGAACTTTCTCAGTGTTCCAAGACTCATTGAAAATCAGCATTAATGGTTCACCAAGCTCCTCAGGCAGCACTTTTAAAACTCTTGGATGCAAGTTATCTGGACCTTATGATTTAATAATGTCTGACTTACATAATTTTATGTTTAACATCCTCCAGAGATACTAGTGTAATGGAAAAAAAAATATCTTCATACAATGAGACCATATTTTCTCCCCTTTCCTCCTCCCCCCCAAAATAACTGCATAATTCCCTTACCCACCCAAACTTCTGCAAAACCATCCATATGGAAAATGACAGTTCTGCATTATCTCACAAGTTTTCAGACAGCTCTGCCAATAAGTGAGGTCTTTCTTTCTTATGGCTAGATTTCACTGTTTCATTTCTCCCTAATTACACCTCCTCTCTGCTGGCAGTTTTTCAAGTATATTCACATGTGATAATAAATTGCTCAGAGGCGATATGATAGGCAGATAAATGTCCAGCAATTCTTAAATCACACATGGAGCCCCTCAAATAATTGAGATTGAAACATTTGACTGCTGTTATTTTTTTTTCCTGTGGCTCTGTATTGCCGTGCCTAAATCCATAAAATTGGAACTATTAGAAAGATGCCTTTATGGCTGGCATAGAATCAAGATCCAAGGAACAATTTTTCATCCATTGTAGTAGAAACAGTGGCAAACAAATAAAAACAAAAATAAAATACAGGTAAGAAAGCAAATCAATGGAACTTCTATTTTCTTTACTGTGAGATTTAGATCTTCAACTCCAACAGTACCATGGTTTCTGCAAGCTTTCTCATAAAATCTGTACTACAACTCCATGCTAAAAGTGGCATTCCTTCTTTTGGCAAGAGGTAGATTCAGATTCTTGGTCGTCCAGTGAATTATTTCTCAAGAAACAAGAAATAAGTGACTTTTACCCTTGTTCCTGAATTTACAGTCCATTAAAGAAAAGTTTAGCCCCAAAATTTTTTTTATAAATAAAAATTATTTAAAAGACCTCCCCCCCCGCCAAAAAAGAAAAGCTTCTAGACAAGAAGATTCTTGGGAGGAGTTGGAAGAAGCATGTTGGGCATATTTCTTGTGTATTTTTTGTTCAGCAAAGACAAACTCCACAATCAGTATAAAAAAGTTAAGGGAGTTATCCACGCAGAAAGAAACAAACACTCCTTTTATTCTAAAAAGCTAATAAGTTGGCTTCAGATGCCTTTTGTTAAGGGTTTAATAATAACAGGGCCTTTATAAAGTATCTCCTAGGAAGGGGAGGAGCTCACTTTAGAAAAATCAGCACAATGCCAAGTCACCTCGATACCTCAGGGACTACTGCATTCTCTCAGATCAAAGCCTCCTTTTCAACTGCATCCACAACTGGATGGTGGACCTCATTACTAGAAAGCTGTTACTTCTATGTGTGGAAGATTATTATGTGAGGAACTCCATGATATTAAGAAAAAGGGGTCTTGTTGAGAGTTTTTAGTTTTCCTCAGCAGTTCAAGCCCTGTTAAGCTCAAGGGATCCAGTTATTGGTCCTGACCTTGTGTAGCAAGGTGCAACCCAGACCAGAGCTCTTGCACTCCCCCTGCTGGCCAGGGAAGGGCAAGGACACAGTGGGGGCTAGGAACCAAAGGGGCTGGGATGGAGAAAGGGAGGACTATTTAAGGTGCCGGACCAAACAGCCCCAGGGGAGAAGGAGGCGCACCAGATGGAAGGTAGATCTCCCTGACCAGGAGGAGCGACGGCGTGACCAGAGCCCCGACGACCCCACCAACCCTGCCCAGGGCAAGGACCTGGAGGAGTTACCTTCGGCGGAAGAGCTGCCAGGGGGAGGAGACGAGCAGGGCCCGCAGGACCTGGATGAGCTGCCCTTTGCAGAGGACGTGGCTGACCCAGGGCGGCCCAATACCTGCGACCTGGAGGAGCTACTGCTGGCTGAAGATACAGCGGGAGGTCCGGACCCACCCGTGGTGAAGGCTGAAGGCCTGACTGGCATACCGCTGGGAAGGTACCCGGGGGTTTGGTAGGGAGGACGGAGGAAGTAGCCCAGGGGAGGGGTGTGGACAGCCCCGCAGGGCTAGTGTGTTTCGGCGGGCGCACCACTAGCTATCAGGTGGCCTGTGACCACCCATTAGGGGCCTGCGCTGAGATGCAGTGGAGTGGGCGGGCATGCGTCTCCCTCCCCTTGACCCTTACTGCTACAAACCCTAACACCGAACCTTGCCCCCTGAAGCCCTGATTGCCTTGACTGCCTCGCCCGGCTGTGGGCTTGAAGGCAGGGACTCTTTTTAACTGTGCTTGCCCCATGAGAGGGCTGAAGCCCTGATTGCCTTGCCCTGCAGTGGGCTAGAAGACAGGGTCCAGGTGTGCTGCGGGTGCCCTGCGGCTGGGACCGCAGATGGCCAAAGCAGCCCACCCAGTAGGCGATCCGATTTACAAATTTGGCGACGAAGCTGGGATGTCTGGACTAGCCCTCTGCTAAAAGAGGGGACAATGGATACCAACAAGTTTATGACGTGGTGGGTGGACACACAATGCCACTTGTTACAGGAGCTGGGGACCCAGCAGCAACAGTTGGTCCGCGAGATGGGGGCCCAGAACGCAGAACAGCAGAGGCAGTTAGTTCAGGAGCTCAAGACGCTGCTACTGGTGGCTCCCGTGCAGGCCGGTGCTGGGACGGGCGAGCCGGGGAGGACCCCCGGCCCCGTCCACCTGACCAAGTTAGGACCTGACGATGACCCAGAGGCCTTTCTGGCTACCTTTGAGCGGGTGGCGATGGTCGCTGGCTGGGCAAGGGGCCAGTGGGCCACGCTGCTAGGCCCCTACCTGACGGGGCTGGCCCAGGCCGCTTACTAAGGTCTATCCGATGAGGCAGCCCAGGACTATGAGAAGGTGAAAGCGGCTATCCTTGATGCCTTGGACATCAGCCCAGGGACTTTCCGACGGTGGCTGCGGGAAGCGGTGTACACCTCAGACACCAGGCCTCGGGCCTTCGCCCGATATTTGAAAGAGGCCGCCACACGCTGGCTCCAGCCCGACAAGCGGTCGGCCCAGGAAATAGTGGACCACATGGCCCTCGAGCAGCTTTTCATGCCCTCCCAACAATAGGGAAAGACTGGGTGATGCGTCACCAGCCTGATACACTCGAGAAGGCTGTTGGCCTGTTAGAGGACTTCCTTGCGGCTGAGGGTCCAGCGCCCCCGGGGACCTCGCCCCCAAAAAAGGGGCCCCCTCGAGTAGGGAGCCAGACAGGGACCCAGCCCCGAGATCCAGGACCCTGAGTAGTGGTGGGTCGATGGGCTCCTCCCCCTGAAGTGCCAGGGACGGGGACCGAGTCACCCTGAGCCCCAGCCCAGGAGTCACGGACAGCAGTGTCGGCCCGGCAGGGGCCCTGCTTCCACTGTGGCCAATATGGACACCTTAGACGACAGTGTCCCCAGCGAGAGTGCGCCTTTGGTAGCGTATATGCCAGGAAGGGCCGGGCGCGGAAGCAGGGGGACTCTACGCTGACGATCCCAGTGTACCTGGGCAGTAGGAACGTGGAAGCCCTCCTAGACTCGGGGTGAGGCCAGACCCTGGTGCGGAAAGATCTCCTGTCTTTGGCGGCACGCCCCACAGGGCGGGTAAGTCTGCGATGCATCCATGGAGATTTAAAAACCTACGCAACCCCTCCCGTGATTCTGACAGTCACAGGGTGCCCGCGCCACTTAATGGTGGGGGTAGTGACCTGGCTCCCTTACCCCGTGATCCTGGGTAGGGATTGGCCAGGCTTTGGACAACTTCTGCAGACAGGGACCCCTACAGACGAGCATAGTGAGGCCCTGGGAGAGCCAGAGGCCCCAGCTCAACCCGAGGGGGAACCCTCGCGAAATGCCCCGACGGACCGCCCGGGAGAGACAGCGCCACATAGTCCACCTGAGGCCAAAAGCGTCGACCCCATGGGGGGGAGAGACCTCTGACTTCTGTAGGGACCAACGAGAGGACGAGACCCTCCACCAGGCCTACAAGCAGATAGCAGCGGTAGACAGCGTACCCACGAACCCCCCAGCAGGGGCTGCCGTGGCCCCGGTTTGAGCTGTGTCAGGACCGCCTCTATAGGCTAAGCCAGGACTCAAAGACCGGGGAAGTCCAAAGACAGTTGTTGGTCCCTCGTGCCCACCGAAGGGCGGTGCTGAGACTGGCCCACGACATCCCAGCAGCTGGCCACTTGGGTGTGGACAAGACATTGGCCAGGATTATCGCCTGGTTTTATTGGCCCAGGATCCATGAGGAGGTCTGGAAATATTGCTTGTCCTGCCCAGACTGTCAGAGAACCGCACCTGCTGCCGTGCCACGGGACCCTCTGGTGCCCCTACCGCTAGTGGAGAACCCTTTCGAGAGGGTTGCGGTGGATCTGGTAGGTCCCTTACCAACAAGCTCGGCCGGTTTCCGATATCTGATGGTACTGGTGGACTATACCTCTAGATTCCCGGAGGCCATACCACTGCGAAATACCTCAGCGCAAACCATCGCCAGAGAGCTCCTAAAAATCTTCGCCCGCATGGGGCTTCCTCAGGAACTCCTCAGCAATCAGGGCGCTAATTTTGCATCTCTGCTTCGCTGGGAGATGTGCACGATCCTAGGGATTAAAAAGAGTCACACCTCTGTCTACCACCCTCAAACCGATGGCCTAGTGGAACGCTTCAACAGAACCCTCAAGGGGATTTTGCGGAAGTTTTCCCCAGAGGAACTAAAACACTGGGACCACTCTTTGTGGCTGCGCTTGCCCTGTGAGAGGGCTGAAGCCCTGATTGCCTTGGCTGCCTCGCCCGGCTGTGGGCTTGAAGGCAGGGTCCAGCTGTGCTGCGGGTGCCCTGCGGCCGGGACCGCAGACGGCCACCCTCCAATGGCCAAAGCAGCCTGCCCGGTAGGCGACCCAACTTACACCTTGACAGTGCTGTTGTTTCAATTCTTCTATTACAAAGAACATGTATAGTAGCAACTGTGATTCTACACTAAGAAGAGAGCAATGTTTTTATTCCTTTTCAATACACAAAAGAATACTATTAAAAACTCAACTTTTGCAACTCTACAATGAATTCAATATCACAGTTTGGAACCCCCCAGTTTAACTACTAAAGAAAACCCCAGACTGCAGGTCTGTGTAGAACTGACTATTTAGTTTTAAATGACACCAACATTAATTGATTTGTTACAAGTTTTCGAAAGAAAGAAAATATCCCTCCCCCAATGACATTCATCAAACTATTCCTACCACATGTGCACTATATACCATTTCACAATCTTGAAAATCAGAATAGGTAACAACATTTCCTGAGCAATATTCCATAAATAATTATGGTATGCTCCAGCCCTGCAAGCTGTTTCCTTGCCATAGCCTTTCTTATCACTCCATCTGTGGTGTCTTTTAGCACTATGTCCCAGTACATGCACTAGTCACACTCTTTTATTAACAGAGACCCAGCAGGCTACTCCACTAACTACATCATCTGAATCAGAACTTCCAGCCCTGGTGGGGAATTTTAGATTAAAATATGAAGGCTTTAAAGGAACACATCTTTGCACCGTTGATCCTATGTCCCATCCCACAAAAATACGATCCATTAAGTCAACCCTATATTCAACACTGATTAAATTCAGAGGACAGCTTGAGAAATATTCATAATAGATAATGAGACAAGATTATGAGATGTGGTTGACTGAGTTATATGTCTGACAACTATACAGCAACTTATGCTCATCAAAATAAATAAGGAAGAGGAGTTCAGCGTCAAAAAGGAAATGCCATTTATTAAGGAAATTCAAGCTGCTTGATCAAAATTCAGTTTAGCTTCTCTGGTTTTTTAGGATTTGAGTGCTTTCTGGGATGTCTCATCATTTTTTGCTGTTGCAATTTGCTTTTCGTCAGTGAGAGAAAAATGTCATACTGCACAGTGGTAGAACATAGAACAGTATTTGGATTTAGAGTTCCAAAGGGGCAGCCATGTTAGTCTAGTTCAGTAAAACAAACAAGGAGTCCTGTGGCACTTAAAGATGAATGAATTGATTATTGCCTGAGCTTTTGCAGATGAGTAGAAACCATAGATGCAGAAGAAGGGATCAATTCCTCCATATGATAAATAACTTACATTTGCTAAGTTTTCTCTGAATAATAGAGGCAGTGTTTTCTGGGGGGGGGGGGAATGTCCATCCAAATGGTATTCTTCAGCCTTAGACAACAAGCCATGAAGTCCAAAATTAGATTAAAGATAAAGATTGAGCTGTTCAAAGCAATCTAGAGCAAATAGACACCTAGGCTATGTCTACAGTGAATTAGTTCGAACTAAATTCAAACTAATTCATTTGAATTAACAAAGTGAACTAATTTGACTTAGCATTAAGTCAAATTAGTTCACTTACATTCAAAATAAGGGCAGTCAGTTTGAATTAATTAAATTCAAACTAAAGGTTAATTATAGTCTACACTGTCTTTAGTTGGAACAAAGGATTGAATTAAGGCCTTACTTTGGACTAACCAGCAGGTCTTACTAATTCAGACTAAGCATAGTGCCTACTGTAGACAGGTGCTAAGTTAGTTTGAATTAAGGAGGCTTAATTTGAACTAACTTGCAAATGTAGACATACCCTTATTGTCTATTCTTTTATGATAATAGGCTATTTGTCTTCCATTATTCATCTAAAGATGAAATCAGACTGCCTATGTAATAGAGTTGCTACTTTAAATATATGCCCACAATATACCAAAATTTTCCGTGTCTCTAATTCCATTGCTTTGGTTTCTATGTACAATAAAAATGTCAGTAGGATTCCCAAATGTGCTGGGGGACCAGATCTCCTACTGAGTTCTGCTTGCTCAGAAAAAACTGAATATAAGATTACTGAGACTAAAAGTTAAGTGCTCAAAAATGAGGGGCTCAGTTAGTGATCCTGTTTAAAGTCTGGGAAAAAGTCAAATTTCTGATTGCTTCTTTAACAAAACATCTGCACTGCTATTAGTTCTAAAGAATGAATCAGATTATGGAAAAAGAAAACTAGTTTCTAAAGAGTTTTAGGTGCCTCATCAACAATATTGTCAGCTAAATACTTTATTGCAGAATTTTTACGACTGGCAAAGATGTGAAAGGCAAAAAGAACATAGCTTAATTTTCATATTCCAGCCTGAGTTTGCAGAGTTGGCAAGAGGAAAAATATATATTTAAACTTATAAACTGAACATATTTGACAGGGAAAGTTTTTGAGAGATGTCGGTGGTGTGTGTTTTTTTTTTTTTTTTTTAAGACAGAGGTTTATTCTCCAACAACCACACATCAGTGTCCATATGGACTCTTTAAAATTACTTTCATCTCATAAGCAGCTGACTTTTATCCCTTACTCAAGTCCCAGTATCATACTTCAATTTAGTTTCCATAGCAGAACACCCATACAGAAAGAAAGTATACTAAAATCCAGGGATTCAAATAGGTGCATATCTAATTGATGTTTTGTAGCTGCCTAATTTAGATACACAGTCTCCTTATGTGAAAAGCATCTGCATATTGGACACACATGGGTGGTTGGTTGCATGGACACTTAGATTTGCACATGCTTCAAAACAGGTCAGTTCAATAAATATATTTTAATTCTATCTTTGTGCTGAAAAATCTGTCTATTCTTTGGCTGTTCTGTGCAATCTCAGCTTCAGGGAAAGCTGTCTGTGCTGATGCTTAAATATTTTAAGGCCCTCACATCTCAGAATTCATCAGACGTTTACACTGAACATGAGGGAGCTGAAATCTCATCTTTGCTTTCTTTAGGTAATTTATATGGATGAATCCAACATTCATGCTCACCATGATAAAGTCAGGCAAATATCCAGCTAGCACCAAGAGATTTTTCAGAGACTATTTAGTGTGTCTGTGTAACGTACATTAAAATCCCTTTCATATGTGAGCACTTTGCTGAAGGAAGACAACCAAACACAGGGCACATAGTGAGAATCTTAACAGAATCCTGGCTGTGGGGACAAGGCTTTCCATCTTGTCAGTGAAGCTTTACTAACTAATTCTGCCATTGTAGCCTTGCTTTCAGTTTCTGATCAATATTGTATCATCATTATCCCCTACTCCTTTGCACTGAGCTTTACAAAAAAATCCTCAGGAGAGAATCTTTTAGCAGCAAATACAGACAAGTCAACACATATCTTCTTCTTCTAAAATATACCAAAAGCTAATAAAAAATAGTAGAAGAATGATTTTTCTCATAATGATGATCACAAACTGGTTGCTGACCTACATCAAATGGTTGCTTTTTATATTAAAACACAATCATTAGATTTAATTATCTAAAATGATTCATGGGCTTTATATATCTGTGTATGCTTACAGGGACAGGAATAAAAACAAGAAGCAGACACATTTGCAAACCCCTTTTTGCAAACAGATCTACTTTATTGTCTAAACAAAGGGTTTCTCCCTTTTTCTCTCCCACAACTGCCTTTCCATAAGGAGATCTTCCTACACACCACCTTCCCATTTAGCTAGGATCTAGGCCCACCCATTTAGTCATTATGGGAAGGAAAAGCTGCTTATGACTGACACATATTTGTAACTCCTATATTAAAACACTCTGCTAGTAAAACTTTAACACGTTCAACAAAACAAAAGATACCATTCTGACATTTTTCTCTGTTCCTTTGAAAATGAGGAATTGTTGTGCTTTTTTTCTAAGAATAGGATTCAAGTTTCCCTGTCAAGGTAAACTGCTGATGACAAATTGCACATATATTTTGGAGGTCCAGTTGAAACTGATGGTTTCACACCACTTTTCTGAATATTGTGATTGCTTCATTCCTGTGCAGGTTGCCATTTTCATTTCTAGGTGTATTCTAACACAGCAGGGAAATCCACAAGAATTTCAGTACTCCAGTTGCCATATGAATGGAGCAGGCAGTAGTGTAGTGTATACATGTACATCCTGATTCATCTTCTTAAGAACTTCAATATCTTGCATGCAGCTGAAGAATTATGTTTTTAGCAGCATTGGAGTCACAGATAGATTTTTCTAACATTAGGTTAAATAATGAAAGTATATCATGGGGATGGGGTAATCAACCTTTATTTTTTTTGTTTAAATTTTTATTTTTAAATCTCAACTTTGCTTCCTTGCAGTTTAGTTATTGCATATTAGTGTGGGCATTGTTTCCTCCAAAGGCAGCATGATAGCTCCCCTTGAAACAATTAATGCCTTAATCTGTATTTTTGCCTAACTCATCAGTGTTTAGCTCGTCACCGAGGGGCTCTAGTAGCCTCCATGGCATCTCATGGTAGCCTTTGAGAGAAACACTTAAAAAGCAAGTAAGTATTTGATTATGAATTAAAAGTATATTTCCTGATCTGTGCCTTACAATTTTTAAACTGATGGGTGTCAATCAGGTCTGCTTGAAAAGAGAAACAGTAGAGGTCACTACATCCCACTCTTTCCCCTGCAACCTCAGGAGCAGTTCTGTCAAGAGACATGAATGGCTGTGAGCAGTTGTTGGCTTTTCCCTATGATAGCTGAACCCCTGCTGGCACCCTGCTACATTGCAGGAGAGGGAAGAGGTACAAAAACCAGTGCTGTTGATACAACTGTTCTATTAATTGCTTCCCTTCCAGCCAGTGGGGACTCTAGGGATATGTCAGGAACTAATTAAAATACTGATGAATGTAGCATTTTGGTATCTTGGAAATAATATGTTTGGCACTGAAGCTGAAATGGTTAAACATCAGTTACCTAGCTGAAGTAAACTTGACCATTCAAATGCCACAATTCTATTTTTGACTGGCTCCCAGACATGATTTTCTCTTTTTGATTAGTGGTCCTATTAACTGAGAGCCTACTAGGATCCTTCCTCGTAAACTGGAAAGTTGGAGTCAAAAGTAGGGCTCAGCTGATAGTATATTCTAGATATGACCAAAATGGAATTTGAGGCTAGTAATACAGGAGAAAGGACATGTGAAATCATTAAGAAGGGTGATTGTGTGGCTTTCTACACTGGCCGGTTTCCAGTGCTGAAGTAATTGGTCATGATAATTCCATTCAATGAACTGAGCAGCAGTTCTAGCACCTAAACTGAGTGCCATAGATGATTGATTAAGCGTATTCTGGGACTCTCCCACAGAGCACACAGGGCACATACCAGCAGGTACAATTTTAACTGAGTGATGATATATGGTCAGCAAAGAGGTTGCTACAGGCCCTGAATAAACTACTCACTCTAGGTATGGAGCTTCTGAGGCAGTCATGAAAAGAAGTAAGGACGGTGAGAACAATGGCTCTACTGAAAGATGCAGGAGCTGTTAGCAGTTCACAGAAAAGTTAGAAGAGATTATGTTTGGCTAATCGGAATGAACCAGCACAGCTCAAATACTGCTTTTCCAACTGGCTGCCCACATTACAGATATTGAGAATTTTCTAGTCAAGACTGCTGCACTCGAGTCAGGACTAAGTATTATCTAGACAATCCTTGACAGGTGTTTGTCTAATTTTCTCTTAAAAATCTCCAGTGAACATGATGGAAACTCCACAACCTCCCTAGATATTTATTCTAGTCCTTAACTACCATGATTTTCTTAATATCCAACCTAGACCTCCAATGTTGCATTTAAGTCCACTTCTTCTTGTCTTATCCTCAGAGGTTAAAGGGAACAATTTATCTTTTTCCTCCTTGTAATAAGCTTTTAAGTATTTGAAAACTTATGCCCCTTTCAGTCTTCTATTCTCCAGACTAAACAAATCCATTTTTTTCAATCTTCCCTTGTATCTCATGTTTTATAGAATTTTAATCAGTTTTTTGTCATGCTTTTTCTCAATTTTATCTAATTTCTACACATGCTTCCTGAAATGTGTGGCCCAGAATTGGATATAATACTCAAGTTGAGGCCTAATCAGCATGGAGTAGAATGGAAGAATTATTTCTTTTGTCTTGATTACAACACTCCTACAAATACATCCCAGAATGATAATTCCTTTTCCCCTCCCCCCCCAACAGCGTTACTCTGTTAACTCATATTTTGCATGTTGTTAACTATGATCACTGGATCCCTTTCTGTAATACTCCTTCCTTGGCAGATGTTTCCCATTTTGTTGTGTGCAGCTGACTGTTCCTTCCTAAGTGGAGTACTTTGCATTTATCCTTATTGAATTGCATGCTTTATGCTTTAGACCATTTCTTCAGATTGTGCAGATGATTTTGAATTTTAATCCCATCTTGCAAAGCACTTGCACTGCACTCCTTCCCAGCTTGGTACTATCCACATCCTTTATCAGTGTATTCACTCTGTCGTTATCTAAATCACAGATAAAGATGCTAAACAGACTCAGACCTGAGTTCTTCAGGACCTCACTTGATATGCACTTCCACAGGGCCTTTGACTGTGAACCACTTATAATTAATCTCTAGGAACTATTTTCAAATGATTTATACATCCACCGTAGAGTAACTCCATCTAGATTGTATTTTCATAGTTTGTTTATGAGGCGGCCAGTTGAGAGATTATCAAGTCTTACTAAAGTCAGGATACACCATATCTACCACTTCTCCTGTTAAAGAAAGCTATTAAGTTAGTTTTACATGACTTGTTCTTCAGAAATTAATGCAGATTATTACTTCACTGTGTTATCCCTGTATTTGTATGCAAAATGACTACTTATTTGCTTCATTATCTTTCCAGATATTGAAGTTAAGCTGTCTAGTCCATAATTCTCTGGATTTTCCTTATTCCTGTTTTTATCAAAACTGGAAAATGCCATTTTCCAGTTCTCTGGAATCATTCCCATTTTCCATGTATTTTCAAAGATAAATTGCTAATGACTCATATCTCCTCAGTCAGCTTCTTGATTATTTCAGGATGTATTTCACCAGGCCCTGATGACTTGAGCACATACCTTTTTTTTTTGTTTTTCAGTTTACACCAAAAAGAAGTTGAGCAGCAACTTAATAAATGCCAATTAAGGCATTCCAATAAAAATAAGATCAGATAAGAGGCAAAAATGGAGAAAGATTAAGGTATTTAGCACTTCTGCCATTACCACATTTTTTTTGTTATTCTCCTCCATCATCTCCACTGTGTATATAACATACAGAAATATTTTGGCCATGTTCACATTCTCTAGCCATGCACTCTACACCGGAGGACAGACCAAAGGAGATGCGGGGATAGGGAAGCTGTGCTACCTTCACTACATCTGGGGATTCACTTAAAGGAAAAGAGGAAATCCCAGATAATCAGTTAAATGTGGTTTTGGCTTTTTGGAACTAATTTAGTAGTTCTAATCTGCTGAAGTTGGAGCTAGAAGTAGAGTAGCTGTCTGTGAGTGCTACTAAATAAAGGGTAGATTCCTGGATAAATTTGGCGTTAATTATATTTTTAAATCCTTTAACACTTGTGAGGTGCTTAGATACTATGGAAAGAGAAACCATATAAATAACAGACAAACTTACTTCATCCCCATAGTTTCTAATTTCAGTCCCTTCTTAATAGCTTTTTTCCTAGCAGACTAATAATGTGATTAATTATGTGTATATAATTTTTTCTGAACACCTCCTGAATACAGAGGAAGGATTGGATTCTACTTTATTTTTTCATTCTCCATTGTAGCACTATAGCTCAATTTTTGGATTAGAAAGATACCCATGTGCCTGATATATTATTAGACTTTGCATCTATCCATCATGTTAATAGTGTATTTGATTTCTTCTATGATAAATGATAGTTTACACATTGAGATATGTACTTTAAGACACAAAATTTCATCTCACTATATTAGAATACAATTCAGCAAAATAAAGCAAGTACAATATATACCCCCATATCTTTGCTATGTTATCTTTAGTAGAACTGCACTAAAAGTTGCCAGTTTTAGTTTCTTATATCTGTGTCCCAAGATGGGTTTTCAGAAACTTTGTTGCAATTGGTTTAGTAACTGTATGTAATCCATTCCACCCTGGAACAGATACCAGGTTCTTGTACTTCTCAGTCTCTTTTTACTTCCTTCTGTCTTCCCTTCCCCTTCTTTCTATTATTTTATAAGTAGCTATTCTCTCTGTCTCTTTTCTAATAGGACAGAAGACAAAAACACTAAAAACTAACTTTTATACTGTTTAGACAAGATGATTTAAGTCTTTGGCAAATAGAAGCAGGGAAAAACCCTTATTGTCCTTTCCAAAACTAGGAACTTTTTCAAAATTCATCAATTTCAAATAACCTTGTTTTTTGGAATTTTGTTCAAAACAGCCAGATAATGAAAAATAGTTGATGCAAAATGTTGTCCAATTCTGTACAATTTTCCCCATACAATTTGACAGAATAATTACAAACTGGAAAGCAGACTCCCCCGCCCCAATCTGTTAGTCACTTCTGCAAGAAATATTTTTTATAGCTCTATAGTCTTTTCATTTAAAAGGATAACTATTAGTTCTTCAGTTGAAAAAGTGATCTCTGAATAGGCATTGCTATCTTCCACCCTGAATTCCAAGCACTGTATCTTAGTTTAAATTAACTTCAGTATTGAAGTAGTAGTTTTCCCACAATAAAACTCTAATCATTAGATACTACAGATATATGCATTTTTTATACATACTCCTTTTAAAGTTACTTATCAAAGATGAACTACATCAGCAATCCTGCTGGTTGTTTTTATACCATCAAACATCAGTGTTTTCTCAGGGATCTTGCTGTAATCTAATAGTGTTGTTGGTAACGTAGTGGATCTCTAAGCTTCCACGCCTCTTCACGTATAACTGATAGTCCCTGCATCCTGTAAATGAAGAAGCAACATAGGACTGGATCCAATCTCCAGTGAAGTCAGTGGGTGTCTTTCCACTGACTCAAATGGGAATTACATAGATCAGACACTTACTGCAGCTGCTACAAAGGTTTGAATAATTTGGAGGAAAATTACTGTTTACATTTTGTTACCTCTTTTCCACTCCCACATATACAGCTAGGTTTAGGTAGAATTAGTTATGTTTAAAGGTAACCCTCCAAAGAAAATCATGGGTAAGCAAGCATATTGGAACATTGGGTCTACCTGTCCTAAAAGCTACAGAAATCACCACTGTTTCATGACCAGTTCACTAAACATACAAGAATGAACCACGGTAGCAGCTGGCAGGGTTCTAGTACTAGAATAACAGTACTGTAATAATAGTCCTAGTATCTGGAACTGTAATAATTTATAAAGCCTGTTTAAAAATAAACTGGTAAAAAGGATACTAACCCATTAGTATTCAATACAAAGTACTGTGCTTTCTGATTAACACAATACAATTTAGAAAAATGACTAGATTGTGGTTTGGCATGATGTTGCATTGCATTCTGTTGATTTCCTATCATTAGAAATCTTAATGTTTTAAAATACATTAGTCTGAATCACAAACTGGCTTCCAGTCATACAAGGAGGGTTTGTTGTTTTGTTTTTTTTTAACCTAGACAATTATCCTTTTATAGAACCCTTTTCTTTTTTGTGTTTTTCAGCAGAGCTAGGACACCAGTGTAGAAAAACTTACCACACACAACAGTCTGAGGTGGTCAGTTTCCTGCCATGTTACATATTTATTAGACAAACACATAACATTGAAAGAATATACCCAGAAGCATAGCTGTGTTATTTAGTGTACAGCAAAAAACCCAAGAGTCCTTGGCACCTTAAAGAGTAACATATCTTTAGGGCCACGAAAGCTTATGCCCAAAGAAATTTTTTAGTCTTTAAGGTACGACAGGACTCTAGTTGTTTTTACTGAAATAATACAGAGGTTGCAAAGTCAAATACTTAAAAGCTAGCTAATAGCAGAGCTGAGTTCCCCCTTGTATGCATGTAAGAAAGACTGTGGAAAGAAAAGCACTAGAGTTCAACTCTCCCAGAAGGAAACTACTACTTTAAACACAAGGGAACACACTTGCTCTCCTTATAGGCCTTTGCCTTATTTGTACTAAAAGACAAGTAAACAGTATGTAATTAGATTGTGACACACTGTACCTCAAAGCAGCATCCTGAAACCCCCATATTTACCACCACTATAACGATATGTTTTGTACAAACTGCGCCTTGTGAGGTAACATTCAAAAAGTCATGATCTGCTAAAGTTCTTTTTTTGTCAACATATATCATCATTATATATGGAATTATGAGATTTTGCTATAATGTTGTTACTGAAATAGGTTGTGTATCTGGGAGACATGCACAGCTAGTTCTCCAGTGGCACCAAGGGAGATGGCCCACACCCACACGTTAAATAACCATCACCAGCCACTGACCGGCAGGAGAATTGTAAACAAGAGATATACAGTTTAATATGAGACTCAGTTTCAGCCTCAAGCGCTGTGAAAGAGGGATTACTTAATTCCATAACTCAGCAAAGTAACAGAGCATGGAATGCTTGACTGCATGTTTGAGCAAGTAATTTTCCGGACACGTGAACTAACAGTATAAAATAAGGGACAGTGTTGTTATCTGTCCATCTCTCTCTTCCCCTTGTCTCCTCTGACAGAAACAAAAATATGTGAAAGAAAAGACTTTGAACTGGGGTAGGGCTGGTTCTACCGGAGAGGAGACCTAGGCAGTCACCTAGGGCACCAAACATGCTCCCCAGAAGCAAGGACGTCCTTTAGGGGGTGGAGAGGGGCAATTGCCCCTGGCCCTGCGATTCTGTGGGCCCTGTGCTATCCTGTCATGAACAGGGCAATGCAGGACCTGCATTGCTGCACCCCCATGGCCACATTGTCCCCCACTCCCTCCCTGCTGCTGCCGGTGTGGAGTCGAAGGCACTGGGGAAGGGGGGTACAGGAGCGCACAGGTGGCCTCTGTGTTGGGCCAGTCACCTTGCCCCACAGTTGGGAACAGCCAGCTCAGAGGCCAGTCGCCAGTCTCCCGCTCCTCCCCTGGGCCAGCTGTTCTGCCCTGGGGGCAGGGTGACCCAGCCCAGAGGTGGAGTGGGAGAGCATAGTCCAGCCCTCAGACTGGACCACTCCGCCCCTGGCTCAGGTGAGGGGTGGGGGTGCAGAGCCAGTCTCTGGGCCAGCCAGCACCCACCCCAGCGCGTGGGGGCACAGCATCAGGGGCCCACACAGTCCGATTGCTCCAGGCCCCACATCTCCCCCCAGGGGGACACCAAAATCACAGATGCCTAGTGCTCCAAAAAACCTTGGGCTGGCCCTGAACTGGTGGGACTGGTGCCAGGTTGAGCAGGTAATTCAGCCTGCATATTAAGAACTATGAACTCTTACAATGCCTAGTGGTGAGAAGTAGTACTTGATTTAGAGCAATGTAATCAACTCTGACCTCTGTTCCTAACACTTATTATTTAAAATCTATATTTTTGTAGTTAATAGTACTGTCAATTAATCACAGTTAATGCATGCAACTACCACAAAATAAATTAACTACTGTATATGAAAACTAATGATCATGATTAATCACACCATTAAACAATAATAGTATACTGATTTATATGTATTATAAAATTCATCTCCTGCAAGTCCACTCAGTCCTACTTCTTGTTCAGCTAATTGCTAAGAAAAACAAGTTTGTTTACATTTATGGGAGATAATCCTGCCCACTTCTTATTTACTTTTCTGAAAGTGAAGGGAATTTGCATGAAACTGTTGTAGCTGACAATGCAAGGCATTTGCATGCCAGATACGCTAACCATTTGGTATGCTGCTTCATGCCTCAACCTGTAGGCTCTAAAGTTTTGATTTTGAGAGTAATGAAATAAATTAACAAAACATTTTCACTTTCATTATAAAGAATGTACACTACAGTACTTGTAAGAGGTGAATTGAAAATAGTTTTTCTTTTGTTCTTCTGACAGAGAAAATATTGGTACTAAAATAATATAAAGGGAGCAATGTACACTTTGTATTCCATGTTACAATTAAAATCAATATATTTGAAAATGTACAAAAACACCCAAAATATATGTAAATTGGTATTCTATTATTGTTTAAAACCTGCAATTAATCATCACTTTCTTTTTTTAATCCTGCAATAATTTTAATGGTTTGATAGCCATAGCAGTTAAATTTATTTTAATGTTTTACTTTTACTAGTGATCTTATCTAAAGTGGATGCGAAGTCTGCTCAGATTTCAAAGGCTTGTGCATGTCCACTATCCTTTGATGAAGTGGCAAAGTAAGTAATGAGTTTGCATTATTCAAGAGAAGGACTTGAGTAGTGTAAGACTGTATTAATTATGAAGTCCAAGGTTGGGAGGATTTACTGGCATGTCCCTGTGCATAGTTCATGAGAGCCTGAGAAAATCTGCATAACTTTGGGAATGCCTTCACATGCTAATGGCTGTGTGAGTGAAGCTTGAAGAGGTTACATGTCATTAGCAGAGCAGTACCAGAGTTACCATGATCCAGAGAGTTAAACGGGACACAGCAGCCTCACAGCTCAGCCTGTAACATGAAGGGTGTCATAGAGACGCATTCTATAGGAACAAGGAAAAAGGGCATTCCTTAGCTTTTGAATTCTTGACCTTGTAATCCTAATGATCTTTTAATGAAACTGGGTTTTTGGTGGCTGTTAGTAATTTACAGTATTTATTGGGGGGGGGGGGCGGTGGGACAACCACACTTGGAAATACTGCAGAAATTCCATCAAGTGAAATCATATTGGCTCTATACAAGTCATCAGCAGGTTTTGAACTGAAGTCCAATGCAGAATAACGAATAACAGTATTGTTAGGCTGTTTTTGTCTGTATGCCAGCTACTACAGGGACACCATACTTTATCAGTGCTTTTCACAACTATTTGACAGCAGTCACATGGGCAACACAATTCCTGGGCTATATACCTGGCTCTTGATGGAATGTAATCTAATAGCTACAGAAATAACTAACCACATAGCTTTGACACATTTGTACTGAAAAAGCAATCTAAGAGTCAATCAGACTTGGGTTTGCAAAGTACCATTCCCATCTTGGTCTGAAATACCCTTACACAACCTCTCAACTACCTTATGTGTAAAATGAAGGGAATGATACCTTCTTGTCTCCCAGATTAATATCTGAGCCCTTGCTAAGTAATAATAGTGTTGTGTATTTCACAGCCTCCAGACACAGGAAGTTGAAGACTAAAATCAGTCTCCACTCAACTCACCACTACTTGTAGGCCCTATGGGCAAAGTTTTAGGCTAGTCCTGATGAGAGATTTTATGGGCAAGAACAGCTCTGGTTATTTCTGCAGCACTGTCTGAAGTATATGAACATATTTAAGTTGTTTTTTTCAGCATTTAAAACTCCATGGATATGTCTACATCTAAAAATTTAGTTTGAACTTGCAAGTCCTAATTAAGTCAGTCCGAGGTTAGTCTAAACTAGCCTCAAGCTAGTTTGGACTAACTGTGGCTTTTTAGCTTGAACTAGCCATGTGTTCTAGTTCAAACTTTTTAAGTTCAAACTAGTCATTACTTTGCAGCTTGCCCATGTTTGGTTCAAACTAAAGTTCAAACTAATTTGGCTAGTTTGAACTAACCAGATGTACTTATTAGTTCAGCCTAACCTTTGCCTAGTCCAAACCAAAAAAATTCTTAGTTTGGACTAGCCAAAGGCTAGTGTGGCTATGGGCCAAATTAGTTCAGACTAAGTTTACTTAGTCCAGACTAATTGGCTAGTGTAGACAAAGCCTATGAAGTCAATAAGACCAGGGAGTTAAAGTCAATCACATTCTAAATGCTTTCCTGATCTGGGGCCTAAAAGAGGAAAAGGTTATCTAGGGGTTAAAGAACAGAATTCAGTAAAGTCAATGGAAGTTCAGGCAGCTGGAGCCTTAACTCCTGTGTATTATTCTCTGCTCTGCCACAGACTTTCAGTAAGCTGCTTAACCTCACTATACCTCAGTTGGATTGTTTTATTTATTTTGTGAATACTCTGGGTTGGAGATTATCTTTTTGTTACTTCATATAGTGTCTAACACAATTCAGCCCTGACTATGACAGGAGTCAGTCATGAGGTGCAGTTACTGCTAGCAGCCTTGATGGCCATTTGAAGAATTAGCTCTGCCAGGTGTCTACAGTGGTGTCTTTTGTCCTATCTCACTCTGCAGTCCCACTCACTTTCAAATCTGCCATCTCTGCTTTGTGACTTGACACTAAGGTCTTCCTCTTCCAGAAAGTTCACACTCCTTCCAGACCCACTGTCTGAATGGCATCTCAAATCCCTTGCCACTTCCCTGTGTCTGATAGAGTTACTCAGGCCCACCTTCTGCACCGGATTCCAGACCAGGGACCAAGCAAGCATGCAAGGTTATGTGCATGGTTTGACCACTTGCTGCTTTTTCTCCCTGGGTTTCTTCCTCCTCATCTGGCTTCCCCTCCCACTTTCATTTTCCAGCCTCCCAGCTTCCTCCACATGGGAGTAAAAGTAAGCTATATCCCTGTCTTCCTGCAGATCCCTGCTTTTGCCTGTTCCTGAACAGTTGAGCCTACCTCTAATTAACAGTGTGCTCTCTGACGACTTCTGCAGGTGCATCCAATGGAGTTATTTGTCCTGCCTGACTAGCTTAACCCTTTCCAAACCTGTATGAGGTGAATGCTCCATCACAGGGCCCCAATTCACTACTGCAACAACAAGCATCAAACACCAGGGGATCTTTAACCAATTCATTATAAATCCACTTACAGCTCCTCAAATGAAATGGATAAAAAAGCAAAAATATAATAAATAATAAGTGCACTGAAGAAGGCACAAGAAACATGACCATGCATGACCAAAACAATATTCTAAAGGAAAACACAACCATTTGCCACTAGAAAATATAGATGTTGACGTTACATATCCTGTCTAACTAAAAATATAACAATATTCCCACTTACAACACAGGATAAATCTAAGTATGATTTTCCAGCAAATTTTATTTCCAAAAGACACTTAAGATATGTTGGCCTGTTAATATTCATAATCACAGCCTGAGCAACTAAAAATACCCCTCATTTTAGCCATCATCTAGTCTCACTCAGCTTCAGTACATTTGCTGTCATGATGCAAAGTATTAAAGATAGAAAGAGAATAGTTTTGCCTTACCTGTTTGGTAATTATTTAGAGCTTCTTTTGCCCCATCAGACTGATTTCTGTGAAATGATAATCAGGAGGTTGGAACAAGTATGTGCATTTAATACACACAAGACTATTCTGATTTCTTACCTAGCACTGAAACAATCATGTTTGCCATGGAAGTGACTGAGACATACAGGGACTAAAAAAACAGTCCACTTCTATTTTGGAGACAGAGTGGGTATGTTCCCACCCCATTTCCTGCCTCTCAGGAAAAAGAGGAGAACTAGTGGTAGCAGCAAATATTTTATGCAGAAGATAACCCAGCAGCCATATTGCATGCTCCACAACAGTAACATAATAAAGATACAGTATTTTTTATGAGTTAAAGTCTCAGTTGAAACATATATGTCCAGTTGGATACAGATTCTTTTTTCCAAGAGCTTTTTATTTACACTCCTTGTACTCCTTAAAACAATAAAAAAAGTGAGTTTAACAAATCTCTCCCTCTCAAGAGTAAAAATATACAAAGGGATATAATGTCTTTTTAGGTATAGTTTGTTAACAAGGTGCAAATCGTAAGCCATGCTGCCCCAGGATAACTCTGTACCTTGAGGACACAGCATTCCTCTCTTGTTCTGCTTTTAGTCTAGAGAAAAATTCAATTATTGCATTCCTTGAAGGGATATAACCTACTTCCCTATCACACCTAGCCTGCAAACGGTGCACAAGGAACCAGGACTCCACCTGGCTTCAGTCCCCTACTTGCTGGGAGTGGGTATTGTTGGGAAAGCAAGGGCTGTGTTTCTCATCAAAGCCCTGTATCACACTACAGATCTTGAACCTTCAATCCCCAGTTCAGATGTCAAGAAAGGATATATGATGTAGCCCAAACAGAATAAAGTTGATTCCTCAGGATGAATGTCAATAATTAGGGAACAAAAGATCTAAAACTTAGTTTCATGTGACTAAGACTAACATGGTATCTGTGATAGTGTTGCCAACAACTCAGAAGAAAAAGTTGTCCATAGAATTTTTAAGAAAACAAAGACCAAAACCCCCAAATAAACTTGTGCTGATATTCTAAACTTAGCTGATAGAATTTTCTTCCTTCATTGGAAATGACTTCAGAGAAAGGCTTGTAGTGCTGAAATGGAAGAAAATATTTACTATGATGGACAGCATCCATCTGACTTGATATCAAAACACACAAATTGGGAACAAGTTATTTTTAATGAATTCAAGAAACACTGCAGTAAAAGGTTTTGTATATAGAGCATTTTAACTCCCAGTCCACAGCACACTGATTTTTTTTACAATTTCAAATTGAGCCTAAGCTCTAAATATACATACAATTCTAGGAAACAACTCTCTCCATCATGACTACATTTTTCATGTCTTTTTATGGTGCCTATCAGAGATCTGGCTGCCTAATTAAAATACTTTGTTAATTTTATCAACAGAAAATAAGCTGTTTAATGTCCCAGTAAGGTGCCATCTGGGGCAATAATAATGTTCATCATTTATAGGCTGCTGTCTTTCGAACTCAAGACAGTTATAAGTGCTAAATTAAGAGTCTTTTAAAAAACATTTGTGAGAGTTATATTAGTAATTCCAAGTGACTTGGTTTAAATACTTGTAAAAGGATACCTAGTACTACACAGTAATGTTTGGGTATTTTCTCTCCACTCACTCATACATGAGTACAGCACATACAGTGACCAAAGGCAACTCACTGTCAGTGTTTCTCTAAATTTTACTAGAAAAAGATCTGACAGAGTGAACTCAGCAACAGAAGGCAACATGAAATGGTGAGGACACAGTGCTTAACATCAAGATAAAGAGGACTATGACTGAATGCTGTTTTGACACCATATGTCAGCAAGCCCCAGAATAAGATTTTGCCACTTAGGGCAGTGGGGTCCAACCTTTTAGGGTTGAGGGACACAAATATAATTTTTTAGACCCTGAAGGGACACAAGTTTATTTAATTAAAATTAAATGATATCTAAATAAATTTAAATAGTGGTTTAATTACAATTAATTAATTTAATTAATTTAATTTAAATGACATTTTTAAAAAGCTTTTTTCTTTTAAGGGCTAGATGCTCACCATCAGCCTGCCTGCCCAGCATGCCAACCTGGGGGCAGGGCAGGAGTACCAGCCTCTGCCCTCACCACCTTCAGCAGCAGGGCCAGCTTGGGAGCCCTCTGCAGCAGCATCCTCCCCCCCCCCCCACGGTTGCACAGCCCAAACCACCCCAACCCACGCCCCCCCGCAGCGGCGCAGTGCGCCCCCCCCCCCCCAGTTGCATTGTGCCAGTCCTTGATCTGGCCCTGGCAGGCTGCTGCAGACTGGCTACCAGCTGTGTGCTGTGACCAGGCAGGAGGTGGGTTGCAGCCCGGCTCTCAGTCACCAGCAAGGGAGCGCAGGTCACTTTAGAAAGCTCCCCGGGCAAGAGGTTGGGAACCCCTGACTTACAGCATAAAGCCTGGAAACTATGTTTTGTGGTGCAAGAGGCACAGCAAAGCCTACTAGTCACAAGTTGCAGTAGTGCTGTGTTAGTGGGCAAGAAGAGGTCTAGATCTGGTTTTTAGGCTAGGCTGGAATTTGTTCTCTAGGATTTCAGTTCTAGTGTTTTAGTTTATGCATATTAAAATGTGTGTTAGAACTACATCTAGAAGCAACAGGACCTTAATTATATACACTACAATTCAAAGACTAAGATTTCAAGGACTGATCTCTCCTCCCTGTGCAGAGGAGTAGTTCAAGGTCTAAGCACCCTTTTCCTGGTGGATAATGTGGGAATTAAGGGGTTACACAGGACTTTCAAGTTCCAGAGAGAGAGCCATATTTTAAAGGCCTTTCACTGTAACCACCTCTCATGATTTGACTGTACAACTTGAAACATTTGGTGGTGTTCTTACAGCCCAGGCTCCAGGAGTCCTGAGAATACATAAACATGTTTTCATTCAATAAAAGAGTTTTAGCCAATGTGGGTATGGAGATAAGCATGAAAATGTGATTAAAAGGGCTCAAGAATGAGAGCATAGATGAGAAGAACCCTTTCTTCCTTACCCATTACTTGTAAGTCAATCTCATTATCTGTGGGATTCTAAGTAGTGTGCCTGTCCCATCTCTCAACACACAAGTGAATTATATTCAGAGAAATAAAAACCCAAGCTAACAGAAGTATAATGATCTTGAGGATCTCTATCAAGCATTCTTGAAACTACAGTACCCACCTGGGGAAGTGAGAAACAAACTGACAGAGCTAGGCGGGTACCCCAAAGACATCTACTACAGGAGATGCCCAAGAAAGAAAACAACAGAACACCACTAGTCACCACATACAACCCTCAGCAACAGATCATTAAGGACCTACAGTCTATTCTAAGAGATGATCCCTCACTCTCAAGCCTTGGGAGACAGACCTCTCCTCGCCTAGAGACAGCCACCCAATCTTAAACAGATACTCACCGGAAACTACAGTTCTAACAACAGAAACATTAAAGCAGGCACACGCTCCTGCAATAAACCACGCAGCCAAGTCTGCTCACATACCTGCACAATAGATACCATCATAGGTCCTAATCAAGCCTGCTACTCCATCAAAGGCTCATTTACCTGCTCATCTACTAATGTGATCTATGCCATCATGAGCAAGAAATGCCCCAACACCTTATACATTGGGCAAACAGGACAATCCCTGTGCAAAAGAATAAATGAACACAGAGTTGATATCAAAAATCACAAAACAACCAGTTGTTGAACACTTCCATCTTTCTAATCACTCGATAAATGACTTGTTAATGATTGTCATCAGAGATGTGACTGGGACATCAAGACTTCAAAGAGAAACAGCTGAACTCAAATTAATATGCAAATTAAATTCTGTGAAAGCAAGATTGAATCGAGACTATGGGTTCTTTTCCCATTACAAAAGATAATTTGACTTCAGGCTTCCCAGGGTTTGAACCTAACAATTGGTCTGATCTGCTGTTACTGTATGACCTGATCCTATGTTTTACACCCCCTTGCATTTATTTTCATTCCATTCTGTAAGATCACACATCTTTGAAGCATCTGATGAAGTGGGATTTTCTCCCACAAAAGCTCATGTGAAAAATAAATCTGTTTGTCTAAGTGCCACACAACTCCTTGCGGGGTGTTTTTTTTTTTTTTTTTTTTTTTCCTGGACTAGACTAACATGGCTATCCCTTTGGAAATTTATAATGATTTTACCTGCCATTTTTTTTAATTTTATGTTTTGGTAACACAACAGAGTGACCCTAACCAATAAGTGTGCTAACAAAGTTGGGGGTTTCTGCTGAAGATAAGCTTGAGAAATCTGCAAGTTGTTTCTGTTTGTTCTCTCTTATATGGTAAAATTGCTTCCACTTCCTCTTATGAAAGTAGTATCTAACTCTTCGTGGCTATGTCAACAACAGGGAACATTTTTTGAAAAATGTAATTTCAAAAACATTATTTCAATATATACTCAAAATAATTATCTTAAAATAACTTTTTTCAAAAATTCTATTTCAGGAGAACAGTCCAGGGACCGCTCATTAACCTGAAATACCACCTTTTTTTTTTCTTTTTTCCTGCAAAAAGCCATCCCCAGACATGGAAAAGGCTTTTTTTTTCTGAAAAATCCTCCCTATCTTTTTAATTAGCCTTGCTTTTTTTTCCAAAAAAGAAAATCCAGTGTAGACTTTCATTTTTGAAATAATAATCATAAAAAAAAAGCCACGGTATTTCAGGATAACGACTGTTATCCTGAAATAGCATTTTTGAAAAAAAAAATTTTTTTTGAGATAACTATTGGGCAATGTAGACATGCCTTATGAGTGTTTCCTGCCTTGTAAAAGTCCATTTCTACCATAGATTATTCCAAAATTCCACCTACTGATGGTTTTATTAGCATGTGAAGAAGTCATTTAAAATTATGTTAAACAAAAAAAAAAAAAAAACAAAAACAAAAACAAAAAACAAATAAAAAAAATAGTGCACCCAAACTGGAGTCCTAAATTTTACTAGTCACTTTAAAATTTCTGCCACAGGGTGTTCAGTGTTGTGCCCTACTATGTTGATTACAAAACGCTATAAAGGGTTGGATAGAACTCACTCTGACTATATAATTTGCATGTTCCACTGCTTAACCTTACTATGAACATGTAATCCTAATAGAATTTACCTCATTCCTAAAGCATGATCAGTACTTTTTTTTTCCTTTATACCCATACCATCACAGGATTAAATTTATGTACCAAACATATAAAACTGGTTATACGTAATGACAGTACTTTGTACTTCACTGTATATTTAGTATGGGCCTGATCTAAAGCCCAGTGAAATCAGCAGGATTCCTTGATTTAAAATCCCACTGATGGAAAGATCAGCAATTAGAAAATAATCAGTTCAGTTACAAAGTAATTAAATTTAATTGTACAGAACAAAAATCTCACTGTCAAATCACAGCTTCTTTTCATCAGTTTTGCCAGAAATTCCCACTTACTGTTTAGAACATTTTTTTTTCTACATTTTGATTGCTGATCCACTAGCATTCATCAAAATTGGGTAGGCTTCTGTCCAAAATGCATTTTGTTTGCATGTCTATTTCAGTGGAACTATTTACAAACAGATTTTACCCTCAATATGATACAAGAAAGCAGAAGACAAAAATTATTATATTGCTTTATCTAATCTGTATATTTGAAGTCAGACATTGGTTCAGATGAGCAAGGATGTGTAGAGTGTGACATATATAGAAAATACAACATGGTGTAGCCTAAAGGTTTTATCAGCATGAGTTTTGGAGAACTGCATTCTGCATGAGTGTTATTCAATCAGTCTAAATCAAGAGCCACTTAGAAAACTTGGGGTGCTGTGAAGAGTTCTTAGTATAGGCCTGAAAAACATTCTGACTCTATTGGCCTGATCCAAAGCCAACTGATGCCAATGACAGTCTTTCCAGTAACGTCAATGGACCAGGAACCAGGCTCTATACTGGATGAAACAAGTTGCAGACACAATTAATAGATTTTTGTTACTTACACTCAGTTAAAAGAGGTTCTCCAAAGGGCCCCCAAACACAATCACAACTCAAAGGAAACATAAAATCTAAAGCTTAAAAATAGCTCTTAAAAATATCATTGGGAAATTCAGGGGCTGCTTTTCTTTTTAGTCAGTGTTCCTCAGTCTTTTCTCCTTAAAAAGGAAACTATTTAGAATTCTTTAAAGATATTTTTGGTCAAATGGGGTGGGGAATTTTACTTTGCTTTCTATGCTATGTGACATTTAAGTAGCATCTGGAAAATGGCTTCAAGTTAATCAAAGTAACGAGAATGGAACCAGGATTCTGAAAGAAGGAAAAAAATAAAGGAAAGAGAGAGAAAACAAGAATCATAGGTTTAGAAGTGACCTCAGGAAGTCATCTAGTCTAACCCCCTGCAAAAAAGCAGGAACACTCACTAAATCATCCCAGCCTGGGTTTTGTCTAACTGAGCCTTAAATATCTCCAATGATGGAAATACCACCATCTCCCTAGGTAATCCATTCCAATGCTTCATCACCCTCCTAGTAAGAATGTTTTTCCTAATACACAACCCTTGACCTCCCCAGCTGTATCTTGAAAACATTGCTCCTTGTTCTGTCTTCTGTTACTACTGAGAAAGCTGAGCTCCCTCCTCCTTGGAGCATCCCTTCAAGTAGTCAAATGTTGCTATCAAATCCCCCCTCAGCCTTCTCTTCTGCAGGCTAAATAAGCCTACTTCCTTAAGTCTCTCTTCGTAAGTCTCGTGCTCTAGCCCCTTGATCATTTTTGTTGCCCTCCACTGGACTCTTTCTAATTTGTCCACATCTTTTTGTAGTGGTGTGCCCACAGCATTCTAGATGTGGCCTCACCAGTGCCAAATAGTGTGGAATAATCACATTCCTCAATCTGCTGGCAACACTCTTCCTGATGCTGCCCAGTATGCCATTGGCCTTTTTGGCAACAAAAGCATACTGTTGACTCATATCCAGCTTCCCATCCACCATGACCACCAGGTCCCTTTCTACAGTGCTGCTACTTAGCTGATCACTCCCCAGCCTGAGGCAGTGCATGGGGTTTTTGCATCCCACGTGCAGGACTTAGCACTTCTCCTTGTTGAACCTCATGCGATTTCTTTTGACCCACTGCTCCAATTTGTTTAGGGCTCCCTGAATCCTGTCCCTGCCCTCCAGTGTGTCTACCATTCCATCCAGCTTGGTGTTATCCACAAACCTACTGAGTGTCCAATCTATTCCATCATCCAGATCATTAATGAAAACATTGAATGGAACCAGCGCCAGGACCAGCCCCTGGGGCACACCACTTGTTACTGGCTGCCAACTAGACACGAAGCCATTGATTTCTACTCTCTGAAACCATTGATCTAGCCAGTTTTCTATCCACCTTACAGTCCACACATGCAATCACACTTCCTTAACTTGCCGATGAGAATGCTGTGGGAAGCAGTATCAAAAGCCTTGCTAAAGTTGAGGTATATCACGTCAATGGCTCCTTCTGCATCCACAAATCCAGTCATCTCATCATAGAAGGCAATGAGGTTGGTCAGGCACGACTCACCCTTGGTGAATCCATGCTGACTGTTCTTGACCACTCTATTTACCTACAAGTATTTCAGGATGGATTCTTTGAGAACCTGCTCCATGATTTTTCCAGAGATTGATGTGAGGCTGACAGGTTGGTAATTCCCCCGATCCTCCTTTTTCCCTTTCTTCAAGATAGGCACTATATTTGCCTTCTTCCAATCCTCCAGCACCTCCCCTGTTCACTATGAGTTTTCAAAGATAATGGCCAGCAGTTCTGCTATCTCTTTGGCCAATGTTCTCAGCACCCCACAATGCAGTTCATCCTGCCCCATGGACTTGTGCACATCTAATTTTAAGTAGCGCCTAACCTGACCTTACATCTCCAAGGGCTTCTCTTCTTCTCTCCTATCTGCTGTTCCCAGTGTAGTGGGCTGAGAGCTGGCCCTCCCTGTGAAGACTGAAGTAAAAAAAGCATTGGGCACTTCAGCTTTTTCCACATCCTCCACCACGAGGATACCTGCCCCATGCACTAAGGGACCTACACCATCCCTGCTCCTCTTCTTGTTATTGACATACTTATGGAACCCTTTCCTGTTATCCTTCACATCCTTTGTGAGCTGCAACTCAAATTGTCCTTTGGCCTTTCTGATTTTATCCCCGCAACAATAGCTTTGCATGCCTCCCTAGTCATCTGTCCAAACTTCCACTTCTTGTAAGCTTCCTATTTCTGTTTCAACTCACTGCAGAGTTCTCTGTTAAGCCACGCTGGACGCCTTCCACATTTGGTGTTCTTTCTGCTTATCGGAATGTTATCTTCCTGTGCCCTTAGCAGGGTTTCTTTAAAATACAGCCAGCTCTCTTGGATGTCTTTCCCCTTCAGATCAGCCTCCCAAGGGATCCTTCCCATCAGCTCCCTAAGGGAGTCAAAATCTGCTCTTCTGAAGTCCAGGGTCTGTGTTTTGCTTCTTTCCTTTTTTCCATTAATCAGCATCTTGAACTCTACCATCTCATGGTCATTGCTGCCCAGGTTGCCATTGCCTTCTACTTCACCAATCAATTCTTCTCTGCTTGTGAGAAGCAGGTCGAGAGGTGTATGGCCCCAAGTGGATTCCTTCAGCATTTGTACTAGGAAGTTGTCCTCAACACTCTCCAGAAATTTCCTGGATTGTCTGTGCACTGCTGTATTGTCCTCCCAGGAGATGTTAGGATAACTGAAGTCCCACAGGAGAACCAGGGCCTGTGATCTAGAAACTTCTGCCAGTTGTCCACAGAATGCCTCATCAACCTCCTCCTTCTGGCCTGGCGGTCTATAGCAGACACCCACTATGACATACTCCTTTATTGCCCTCTCCTCTAAACTTATCCCACAGACTTTCAACTGGTTCATTTCCACTTTCATACTGGAGCTCTGAGCAATCATACAGCTCTTTTACATATAGCACTACTCCTCCCCCCCTTCTTCCCTGCCTGTCTTTCTTGAACAATTTATACCCATCCATCACAGTGCTCCAGTCATGCAAGCTATCCCACCATGTCTCTGTTATTCCAATTATATCATAGCTCCTTTCTGTGCCAGTACTACCAATTGTTTCTGCTTCTTTCCCAGGTTCCTCACATTTGTGTACAGGCACTTAAAATACCGAGCTGATTGCCTACCTTCCCCTGTTGATTTTCAGTTCTGTTGCATCTACCCCATTGCATTTTTTCCCAGCGTCAGCCTTGCCCACTCTCCTCAGGTATTAGAGCTTCATTAGGACACATAAGACAATTATTTGATCCCCCCCCCCCAAGTTCCAGCTACCCTCTCTTTTATCCGTGGTGTTACAGCCCTGGCACTCCCCAAGTTCCATCCCTTCCCCCAGGTCTCCCACATTGTTACTTACCTGTGGGCTTTGATCACCTACCCCCTTCAAGCCTAGATTAAAGCCCTCTTCACTAGGCTAGCCAGTCTGCATCCAAATATGCTCTTTCCCTTCCTTGATAGGTGGAGTCCATCTCTGCCTTAACAGTCCTCCTTCATGGAATAGCACCCCATATGGTTGAGGAAGCCAAAGCACTCCTGATGACACCATCTTTGCAGCCAGGCATTCGCCTCCAGGATGCATCTATCTCTGCTCAGGCTCCTACCCTTGACTGGAAGGATCAGGGAGAACATCACCTGTGTAAACTCCTTCACCTATGCTCCCAGAGCCCTGTAATCACTTTTGCTCTGCTGAGGATCACCTCTTGCAGGATCATTGGTTCCCACATAGATGAATAGCATGGGGTAGTAGTCAGAGGGGCAGACGACTCTCAACAGTCCCTCTGTAACATCTCGTATATGGACTCCCAACAGGCAGCATACCTCCCAAGAAGCCTTGTCAGGGTGACACATGGGTTCTTCTGTCCCCCTCAGAAGAGAGTACCCAACAACTATAACATGACGTTTCCTCTTGGATGTGATGGTTGTGATCTCCCCAGCCTTGTGGTGCATGGCATCTCCTTTTCCACCTCATCCATCATCTCTAGTGTTGTGTAATGGTTCTTCACCACAACAGAGGGTGGGATGGAAGCAGGGATGGAGCACTGTCTGCTGCCAGAGGTAACCAGCTGCCAGTGTCCTCCCTGTGATGGAGGCATCCCAATACTTTTCCAGTGGTGTGGCAGCAGTCTTCGGTGCCTGGATAGTATCCTCATCTTTGCATGTCTCCTCATGAATGATATCAAGGAACTTTTCCATGGATACTCTTGAGCCTAGACAACTCCTCGTGTAACTCTCCCACCTGCCTCCTGAGAGATTCCACCAGAAGGCACCTATCACATTGATTCATCTCCCCAGCCTGGTTGTCTGTGAGTGGGAAATGCAGGCCACAGTCCCTACAGGTCCATACCCAGATCTGGATAGTGATATCCAGGGCCAGGATGTCTGTCTGGATACAGGTGCTGGTGGAGGAGATAGAAAGGGTGCTGGCACAAGTGACATGGATCCTCTTCACAATCGTGGCCTCACCAACTTCTTCACCCAAACTCCCTTTCAAACTTCCCTGTTTGCAGTCCCCTGTTCACAAGCTCCCCTTGGTCACTCTGCCACTGGCTTTTAAGGCCTTCTCTGCCTAGGTCAGCCCTTGCTCCTCATTAAACACCCAGGGGAAGGGTGATGACAAGGCTGATCAAAGGTGAGCAGGGAACAATGGTACAAACAGCCCGTAGAAAATCAGACAATCACAGTCTCAATTTACACAGTAACTGACAGACAAATAACAGAAATCACCTATAGGGAAAGACACAAATACACAGTCAGCTATTCACTCACCCAGGCTTCGCTCTCTTCCTTGCTTCTTCAGCAAGGGGATTGTCTTCACCTCCTTCTCCTTCTCAGGGCCCCACCTACTCCTTCCCTCTCAAACTCCCCTGTTTGCAGTCCCCTGTTCTCATGGCCCCATGTCTACTGAAAGGTAAAAGTCAACAATAATGAAATTTACCCATTGCAAGTGCTAGCTTAAGACAGAAATGCAGGGACATAACACTTAGAAATTGAGAACTGTATTGGATATATGCCCCTTACACTCAACGATGCAATTACAGCTTACCTAGGAGTATTCCAGATAGCTTACATCTAATTAGCACAGCTAAAATAGTAGTGAAGATGCAGTGACCTGGACTTCTGAGCAGACTAGTCAAGTCCATCCACAACCCTAAGTAGGTATTCACATTGCTAACCTATGCCAGACTCTATGCTTTTACAGTTTCACTTCTATGTTTACCATGCTAGGTAGATGAGTGGTAGCACAGATGTGCCTACTGAAGCTGCAATCACTTCTCCAATTTCATTGTAGACATACCCATAGAGATAGGATGGGACCTTTAGAAGTACTCAGTTAAGAAAACTCCCATTAAATTCAACAGAACTTAAGGTAGGCCAAGGTAAAGCACTTCTGAAATCCATCCTTTAAATGTACTACAGTACCATCTACTGCTTCAAACATTCTTTGCATGGTAAAGTGCCTGTGTTTCAAAGAAGAATCTATTTCTTAGTTTTGTATTGTTTTTCTCATTACTTGGATAAATTTATTCACCTTATAATTTAGTTTATTTAGCTGAGCAATGTGTACACAAATAGAATGGCTTCAAAATTAGGGGGTCTCATATAATTATTGACATAGGAATACATTTCAACTAATAGTGAAGAGGTAAGATAAAATATAAGGGGGTTCGAGTGGATTACAAAGACTAGTCTGAGTTAATACAATAGACTTGCGTTGACAAATTCTGGGTCTGCTGCACTTGGAGATAAAAAGGCTGCACTTTAAATGTGAGCAAAGATTAAAATGATGGATTATAATTAATAAGGATGAGTATTATAACATTAAGTTCTTTACTCAAGAGGAGTAGCAAAATGATTAATAATTTTACCTGAGGAAATAAGCAAGTAAGGAAAATTGGGAATACAAATTACTTCCTGACCAGTGGCTCATAACCAATCATATTAAGAGTTTCACATTACAAAGAGCTGCAAAGGCAAGGTAGGGTAAAGGTTTCCCAAGAGCATTGCAGTCAATCCTACTGGTTGGTGCCATAATCAATTTAATTTCATATCAAGAGATGGAATAGTAATGTGTCAAACTGTTCAGAAATATTTTCCATTTAGACCCACCTGGCTGATCTCTGGACAGGGAAGAATTTTTACAGCGTACAGTTCAATAAAGTTTGTCACATAAGTGTGTGTAGCTTTAATATATATTAGAAGATGTATTAAAAAATAGGAGAGAATGGAAGATGCTGACCTAGGATCTTAGGCTTTAAATATTAATTATTAAACACAGAAAGGTTCCATAAAATCTGTCCACCTACCATATTGTTATGGCAAGTATGACCAAATGATGCTAAGTTCTTTTTCTTAGAAAATACACAAGTTTTACCTCTTGGAAGCAGAGTTTCAGTTGTTTGTAGAATTGGTCCTTGGATGAGGAACTGGGCAGCGCAGTTTATTGTGTCTTGGTCTCTAATTATAATTAGTTCTTGAAATGGAGTTGCTCCCTAGGAATCATACATTGGTGTTGAGCTGAGATTCCTGAAAAAAAGGATGTTCCAGGACTAGAATAATTTACATCTAGAATATGCCCAGATTCCACATCACTGATTTCTTCTTCAGTTGGGAACTGATTCTGAAGTCTACAGGCACTCTGCTAACCATTCAGGAGAAGGTCAACACAAGCATCAGACAGGGGGCACTGGTATTTGAAGAACAGTGTCAAATTATATTAACAGGAACTGCATCCTCAAATCCCTCATCAACATGAGCCCTATAGGTCTCTGAAAATATCTGACTATGGTTTTTGCTGTCTTGTCTCACAATAAGCATAGTAAGTCATGAAGTTCGATGTCCATTACATTAAAATATATTATCTGAAAGGTGGCAGTAGCATATCTGTCACCATCATACCCAGAAACCACAAAAGGTGATGTGTCAATTTCTCCATATTGAGTATCATCCTGTTTCTGAACTCTCTTCCATAATTTCTTAGTATCCTAACAATATTCTCCACAGTATTTCCTCATTTTAACTATGCCATTTTTCAGCCCTTTTGTTTAAAATCTATCTACACCAGACGTGGCCAAACTGCGGCTCGCAAGCTGCATGCGGCTCTTTAAAGAAAAAAATGTGGCTCCCGTGAGAGGGGAGGAGGGAAGGGCGGCAGGGCAGGAAATCTGCCAGGATTGGGGCCAGCAGAGAGGTGGGGGCAGGTTGAGAGCTGGCAGGGGAGAAGCAGCCTTGTCAGAGCTGCATCAAAAATCAGCGCGGTCAGAGCTGGGCAAGGGGCAGCCCTGGGAAAGCCGGCAGGAAAAAGCTGCCTGGCCAGAGCTTGAGGGAGCAGCCGCATTGTCTCAGCCTCACTGGCAGAAAAAAGCAGGCTGGTGAGAGCTGGCAGGGAGAAACGTAAGTCCTCTGTTAGGTGTAAAGAGAAGCCCTCAGAGCAAGTGACTGCCAGATTGGACAATTTACCCCCACAATATTAATTCTACCCTCCATGTCTGTGTGCCTTATGATACAGTCTTTAATTGCATCAGTGTATGATTTTTAAATACTCTTTTTATACTGGTTTTTGGGCACATATTTTTAAAACTGGCAACATAAATTGATCAGGAGCAAGTCTACAATGAACTACAGATAAGTGAGGATAATTAGCCATTTAAACCTGAAAAACAATTGTAAATTAATTTTCTTTTTTTAAAATCACCTGGCATTTTCAGATATTGTAATATAATGTAAAATTATTTCTCTTGTATTTCTATGTTGAGAATTAAATCAGAATCATCAGAAATCACTGAAAATTGACACAAGTGTTACATCTAAAACCACTGACTACTGTCAAAAGGTTATTAAAAAACCCTCTATTTAAAGAATGTCACAAGTACTTATTATGGATCATGGTTCATTTTCAGCATGCAAAATGATTTAGACTTAAGATAGACCACCACTACTGAAAACTGGCTTTAGAAAAAAAATTCCTTAAGTGCATTGAACAAGTATGCCTGAGACATCCGTATGTCATCTGTTTCCAGAAGGAACTGCTAGCACATTTATTTTATAAGAAAAATTTAATTAATATAACTAAGTCCATTGCCAAGATAGTTTACATTCACTGCGAAGTTCAACAGCAGCACTATACTTCTACTGATTAAATAGCATTCAACATGTATTAATTCTTTTTTTGTTTGTTTGTTGTATAGTCAACATCTTCTTATAGTTCAGTGCAGCCTTCATGAATGACACTATGGGTACCTGAGCCCATTAGACAAGAGGGTAATTGTTGTGAAGGGCTGAGGACGGAAAATTGTGTTGTAAACTTTCTGGAAAAAAAACTCTCTCACCAATAAAGATTTCACTTTGTATTATAAAAACCAAATATTGATATTTAGAATTTATTCAGGGCCTGACCCCAAACTCAATAAACTCAATGAGATTTTTTCCATAGAATCTTCTGTGCATGGACTCCAAAGCACTTACTGAAACAGGCTCTGATCTTGCACTTTCTGTCCCCATAAATTCACATTGATCTGTTGTGATTCTGAACAGTTGAAAAGGTGTCCCTGTGTGCATCTCTTCATAAGATTAAGATGAGAGCAGTATTTTCCCTTACTATTACTCTCATTTTAAAATTAATTGTGTCTGAGTCCTCAGACCTTTTTGTCTTCACAGTCCATGAGTATTTTAGTGAAGAAGTCTGCTGGCAGAAATATTGGCAGGGAAGTGGGGGCATGGTAGGTGCTGGGATGGGGTGGGAGGCAGAAGTGCGGCATGGTTGGGGAGAGCAGAGAAGCAGCAGCATGGTAAGAGACCGGAGGGAAGCAGCAACAAGGGGGTGGGGGAGAGAAGTGTGACTTGGTCAGAGAAGCCATAGCATATTTAGATGTTCTCATAGGCCCTAATGCAGCGTAAAATTGTTAAAATAAAATCATGTTTTACAAGTCCTAAACATGATGTGGAATGCTAAGAAATGAAAGTACAAAGGAGAAAAGTATATAACTGAACATAGATTACTTTCAATTTTTGGCACAACTTACTGCTGTGAAGCATCATATTCCACAATGAAATTGAAAACATTGTGCAATACTTAGAGATCAGCATCTCAGAGAGTTTTCACCTGCTGCATTGGCAAGTTGCTGCCCAGATTTACCAAAAAAAAACCCACCAAACACACTTGCCACAAGCCTGTAGTGTTCTACATCTAGCAACAGCTAAATTTTTTACTGTATAGGCCTAGTTTCATGGTAATCAAATAATTATTAGAATCTGACATTAGTGGATCAATATTTGCCCTACTTTTACAATAAAATCAAAGTGTACAATGAATTTTAAGTTTAGTAATTTTGGAGTAGGTAAAAATATGTGGTTATGTGCCTCAGTGTGGCTCTCGAAAGTTTAATAATCGACTTATGCGGCTCTTGAGTTCCATAAATTTGGCCACCCCTGGTCTACACTGATACTGTCTCACTTTTAAGAACAAAAAAAATCTGCATCTTTGGAGGAGCTCTGATATGCAGCAAAATTTGGGGAGGAAATGATTGTTCCTATACTCCTATTCTAAATTAGTAGTACTAAGATGGGAGCACTTTAAAATTGTTTTGCTGACTAAAGAAACTGGGTCTTGGATTTGTATTTCATTCTCCAGTGCTGCCACATCCCAATGAAAACACACACATTTGTAACAGCTATGCACCATGAGATCATTTAATCACAAAAAATCTCTACTAAGACTAAATCATCAGATTTTCTCCCATAAAAATCACAGGCATCCACCACTTGTGGCAAAGGAAAACTTCTTTTTAAAAATAGAAAAGTTCTCCTGTTCGCCCACTCAATGTATGACAAAACAAGGATACCAGGAATGTGACTTGACTTAAGGCCAAAACCTTTAAAATTAACACTGAGAACTACCTAGCAATAATTCATCCAATTCAGGTCATCTGTACCACATGGTGGAAAGCTGCTCTCAGCCCTAGCTCTCTATTGCAACCCTGCCAGAACTGCTGCTGGAACCCTACTGCCTGTTACATGTTCACAACTCACTTCTGGTGTGCCTCCTCATGGTTGGTTTGAGGATTAACTTGACACTGCTCACTGCTTGGAAACCAATTCCTGCAGTTGCTCAAGACCTCTCTCTAAATCTCACCTCCATGACCCTAAGTAATTTTCTTTGTGATTTGACTGCTCCATTTTTGTGACTCTGGCCATGTCGTTATAGTTCTTTCCTTCCAGGGTAACAATCTCTGTGGACCAGCTGTCCAATAAGAATCTCAGACATTCCTGTGCCACTTGTCAGTGGCTGGTAGAGAAACATAAGCCCACCCTCTACAGTAGGCTCCAGCCCATGGACCCAATACCAAACAGCCAACATTTCCAGAGTAGTAGCCCTGGTCATCTTCTTACCTAACCACCTCAAGAATCCACTTCCTAAAGCTCCTCTGGGGTTGACCCTTCCTCTAGGTCTCGATCCTTGGGCATATTTTCCCTTTTGGGTTTTCTCCTCCCCTTATCTCTACCCCCAGAGTGACTACAGATTCTATATTGGCAGTCCTCGTCTGTTCTCAGCTGCTTACCCTTTAGAAACCCTGCCTGTTCCTACCCAGATGAAAGTCATCCTTAATTAAGTATTAAAGAGCCCTGGCTCCCCTCCAGCCTATATGGTTAACTGGCTCATCTAGCCTACTTAACCCTTTCAGGACTGGTGTGGTATAAATATCCCATCACATCATTCTACCTGTTCCAAGGGTTAAGGAGGTTGAGAAAGAGGGAAGGGTAGTGTCTCCTCACCATGATATGCATTAGGTGCTCCTACCCCATTCCCTACTTTCTTCCATACATTCTGTCTTCTAATTTAGTTCCCATTGTAGCTTATGAGGGAACTGGATGCTTTAGTCATAATGCCATAAGGGAGCACTCCCATCTGACCTCTTGTGTATCAGAAGTCATTAACATTTCACCTGGTTGCCCCTGTACTGAACCCTGTAAATAGGTTTGACTAAAGCATGGGTTCTAGAACAACCTTTAGTCTCGATCTGAAGACATTAAAAGGAGGAGATTACATTCCAGTGTGTAAATGAAAATATTGTGAGTTAAAAACCTACAATGGAGACTGAGGCCATGTCTTCAAATGGCTATGGATAATCTGAGTGTGACTACAAATAGGATGATGTAATTTTAATACAGGAGTTATTACACCAATTTATATGTTAAATCTGACTCTGTCCAGCAATGAGATGGATATTTCCAAAAGACTGAGGACTGTAACCTAAAATAAAGACACTTTCACATTTTACTCTTCACTGTATGCCTGTAAAATAGCTTTGTGGAAGAGTAAAGTGGGGCAAGGGAAGGGAGTACAACAAACCTTTAAAATGATTAGGAAGTCACATGCACGCTTAGTCCAATCCCAAAGCCTGTTGAAATCAATCATTTAAATCAACTAAGTTCCACTGACTTCAATAGAGGCTGAACTTAGCCTAATGATGGTTATTTATGCTAACTCCATCACTACATGCTCAGACAAGGGGTAGAAGCTCAGGCCAAAGGATGAAACACTACATTTAATTAGATCACATGCAGCAACAGTTTACTATGTGGTTTATTCTCAGCTCCCCTAGACCTGTGCTTACTGTTACAGACAATGGTGCCAGAGGCTAGGAATAGCCAATGGGATGGATCACTTGATGATTATGTGTACTATTCATTCCCTCTGATGCACTTGGCATGAGCTACTGTTGGAAGAAAAGATTTTGGACTAGGTGGACCACTTCTCTGACCCACTATGGCTGCTACTATGTTAGTACCATGTGTTAAGGGGAAAAAAATGAAGGCTATAAACAAATTCTGCCAGGTTTTATGCACTTAAACTTGTTTATTATAGCCCTTGTAAAAATGATAACCAGAATAACTAAAGCATGCCTGCCAGCAGCAGAGGAATACAAGAATGTTTTGTCCACTGACTCAAAGCTATAAAAGTTCTGAATAAGCTTCAGCAGGAAAATAACTTGTCAAAATCATCACCTGAAGAAGTACGTTTCCGCTTGCTAGAACACTGCTTATTAAATGCTTGACTGGAGCAAGAGAAAGCTGTGAAGGAATATGTTGGCATGCACAAGGAAGGCAAGGTTTATACTATCTTCCCCCCACCATGTTCAAATCTTAATGTGGGTTACATTACCTTTCTTTGCAAATATGAGATGTTCGTTTGGGAAGTCAGTTTTAATGACACTTCTTCAAGCATCTGGTAAATGTATATGTTCTCCAAAATAACAGAATACTGAAACCAGCAACCTTCCATGATGGAGGATAAAGTCTCGCTGTAATTACAAATGGAACTGTAACTCAATATATTGCTATTTCCAATATGGGACTTTCATGCATCTACTCATTAAGTCATTTTTAAAGTAAAAGGGGGTTTCACTACATATCAAAGGAAGTTTCACAGTATTCAAAATAGTATAAGAATACAATGTAGATATAAATTCAGCTTATAAAAGAGTTAGCTTCTCTGATATTTTATGAACATGCCAATTTCCTTTGGTACTAGATAGTAAAACATTGTCAAGAATTAACTTTATGGGTTACTTTTTAAAAAAAAAAGATTTTTTTTTCTTAAGAATCATCTCTGCTGTACTAATAAACCATTGCCAGCTGGCAAGTGACAAATGGACAATTGCTGCTTATGCAAAATCATGTTCATGTTACTGTTAACTCAATCCTGGAATTGCAATTTTCTGCCCCACACAGCTCAGACAAATGTATAACAGATCCCACTGGAGCATTCAAAGAAACTTCACAATGAAGATTACTTTCCTGCCAAAGGTTACAACCAGAAATGTCAGTATGCGAGTGCTAAAATAAAATACATTTTGGTGATGCTGGTGGTAATCGAAAAAGGTATATTTAACTTGACTCTCCATCCCTCTTTCACCCACAAAAAACAGTTCTCAGATTTATCAACAATAATCTACCTTTGGACAAACACCATGCCTACAATATTTCAGCCCGAAACAGGGAAGTTTCATAAGGTTACTAGTAAATGGAAACCGGAGTTGATAGGCAAACTTAATTCTAAATGTTGCTAGTCCTAGAGATATGTTAAAAGTAAGAAATATTTATAAACTAGCTACTACTGGACTTTTGAAGGTTTTGGGGACCTAAGAATGTTTATACTCTGCATCACAATTTGGAGAAACACCTGTGGAAGACAGATGCTGTACCCACTCCTCCCCCCCACCCTCATGGCAAACTAACAAATCTATATGAATTCAGAGATACCCAGTGAGAATTTTCAAAGGCACTCAGATTTGGCCTTATTCTGCTCTCACTGAGATTAACTGGCATTTTTCCATTGAAAATTTACCTGATTATGTTTTGCTAGAGTTGCCCACGGTTAGAGATTTCCCTTTGTTACAAGCTTTTCTTCTTACTCATGCTCTTTTCTTATGTGCTTCTGCAATAAAACCGCAATACTTTAATGGTTGTTATGGAAATGAATGTTGCCACACATTTGGCCTGGCTACTTCACTGCAGGATAAAGTAGAAAGCAATGAGCTGGGAGGAAGTAAATCCTGATGATACACAAACTTCTTTGATAATTAGCAAATGAGACAGAAAATGAAGTAAGTGAACAGAAGGTGTATGGCTTTGAATTCTAATTAGACAAATCTGGAAATTTCTTAGGGGAGAAGGCTATATTTAAGAGTATTTTATTTCCTTTCTTATACAACTACTAGTCTTCATATATTTTGGCCATGATTCAACAAAGGACTTAACTTTCAGTCTAAAGACTTTGTTGTGTATGAGGATGGCCTTAAAAACATGCTGTAGTGCAGACTCAGGGCTTTACAGCAAAATCACTAACATGTTGGTGGTAGAATCCTCAACCTTGAATTTTGTATCCATCATTCCAAGAAATTATGGATGAGTTAGAAACTATTCTCATTGCATGTAGGTTTTCAAAACTTGAAGTAGACTCAATTTTAATAAGAAGAAAACTGCCAGTTCTGCAAAAGTAGCCTTCTTTTGTAATGTTCAGTATTGAGTGAAAACAAAGTAGTCCTTTGGCAGCTTAAAGACTAATAAATTTCTTCAGACAGAAGATTTCATGGGCTGCAACCCACTTAGTTAAATGCATCTTCATGCAGTACACAAAAGCTTATGCCTGAAGAAATTCATTAGTCTTTAAGATGCCACAAGACATTCATTGATTTTGCTATAGGCAGAATAACACAGCTACCCCTCTAGAACAGTATTGAGCAAGGCATTAAGGAAGATTAAGGCAATCCTACCATCGCTTTGATTTTTTGTGAGGCCCTCTGCAAACCACTTAAGGTACCTCTACACCGTAACTGGGAATATGTCTCCCAGCCCAGGTAGACAGACTCATGCTATGTCTGCTTGAGACAGCATGTAAAAAAGAAGAGGTGTGGTGAGCCAAGCTGCCACCGAAATCACAACCTGCACACTCCTATTTTTAGCATGCTTGTTCAAATAAACTACTGTGTCTGTTTACTTGGACTGGAGGCATGACCCAACTGTGAAATGTATAAATAGTGCCAGAGATTAAAAGATATTTAGGCACCTAGATACCTAGTGGGATTTTCAAAGGCATTTAGAAAGCCTAAATCTCATTGAAATATTTTAAGGGAATTGTGCTAAAGTGAAGTAAAGGCCAAGTTACTTTTGAATGAGATCATCCACACAGGTCCTTAACACAGTGTGATTTTAATTCACACCTTTATTTATTTTCTCTTATCTTTCTCTCTGAGGGTGTGTTTCCTGACAACCAAGAGTCAGGGACTGAAATTCGGAGCTTTGAGGTGAAATCCCGTCCCAAAGAAGTCAATGGAAATTTTATCATTTACACACTTCATATCACTTCACCACAGGTGTTTTTCTCAGCTTTGTGTAGAACACACATTAAAAATGATATTTATGCTGAAGGAACATTACAGTGTATTTCTTTCTTGCAAGTGCAGCTTTAAACAAACAAAATGTTGCCCTGCTAGTTTCTATGTTGAACTGAATAAATGTCTGTCATTTTACACTATGTAAATCCCAGTAATCTGAACATGTTACTGATATTTTGGGTTCATTTTTATGCACTATTTGTGTGTCAAATTGCTGTACTACTTAAGATCAGGTTAAAGCATACAGCCTATAAGGCAAGAAATAAGATGACTTCACTGATAATAAGCTAGTGGAAAAGGAGCCAGAAAAAGGTAATTTTTCATTAAAGATATATTAATGGTGAATTTCTAGTATTGATGTCAATTGGCCTTTATAAATCCCAGTGAAAGATGCTCAGTTCAAGCCAGAAATATTTCTATTTTATAGTAATGTCAGTATAAAGGACTAGTAATAATGGCCCTCTAATCTCTATTTCCATAGTTCCACACCTTGTTTGTTGCAAATTGTTGTACAGCTATCTGCAACATTGCAACTGTATACTAAAGGGTATTCTTTACTGACAGTGGCAAATCATAGTCATCAAACTGATAGTCATCAAATAGTCATCAATCTGTGAAGACCCATTCAGTCAATTGGGAAGCCAATCTCTCAAGGCGACTCAAGAAACTGGAGTAATGCTGAGTAGAAGGGAAGTAATTTCCCTTCCATTCAGCATGGTGGATGTGCTGGGTACAGGGCAGTCCAACTCAGATACACAAATTATTTTAAGTAACTTAAGTATCTTTGTTTGCTGCTGAAAATGGCAGGCAGTGTAGACCTGCCCTAAGAGGGTACCAGTTGCAGAGGAAAGCAATTAACAGCACCAATATCTGACATTTAAGAAGGCTCAAAGTTTGTGACCTTAGTCCAGGAAGCAGCTCAGTAGTTTGCTCTATTCATTTTTTCAGCCTTGTTTCAACATTTCAAGTTCAGATAATTAATAATAATGCACTGTCAATAAAGGAACCAAGAACTTACAGAGGGCTCTTCTTATCATGCCAACTAATCAGAAAAGCATCTGTAACGTGTTGGATTTGACCCATTTCCTTCAGATGTAAAGAACTGAATGGTTCATTTCCTCACCTCCTCCCAGCCACCTCATTCCTGCTTTCCACTGAGGCAGATGGTTGGGTGGATTGTTCAGTGCATTTCATTTTCTTAAGTGAGAGTTTTGTTTCAAATGATTTCCTGACAATGCCAAGTCAAAGTGATGTCAAATTCATCAGGCTCAACACTGGGTTCAATATCCTTCTTGCTCGTCATGTCTTGCTTTAATTTTTAGAAAAAAATATATTTTATTGTTGCATTTTATTCTTCAATATCATGACTGATGCTGATCAGCCCTGCCTTAGCATTCCTTAATCTATTAAAGCAATTGACTCATAGTATATTCTATATACCTTAAATGAGTCTATCAAGTTTCATACCTTAAATGAGTCTCTTGGGAGAAAAACATACAATATTGGTTAGCAAACTGTTGGCATATGGATTTCTTTGTGAATTATTAATCTGCTCCTACAAAGATAATAGTTAAAAAGTATTAAATGGTGGCCAGCTAAGGAGCTAAATAATTCATCAGAAAAGACTTCAAAGCATCTGAGGAAGTGGGATCTTCTCCCACGAAAGCTCATGCAAAAAATAAATCTGTTAGTCTTAAAGTGCCACACAACTGCTTGTTTTTTTTTTTTTACTGAGCAGTAACAGCCATGTAAATGGCAGTGGTCATAAGCTATATCGTGTGTGTCACCTCTTCACATTCCTGAAACTATTTCAAAACAGTATATTATCAGACTGTTAAGAAGGTGATGCTAACCTAATGGTTCTTACCCCCAGATAAAGAAACAAATGCTTAGATGCTTAAAGAAAACTGTGCTTGATAACTTTCTGCCAGAAAGGCTTAGCTTATCAGCAGTTGTGGTATTAAAATCTAAACTTATTGTTTTACCTTTCTCCACTTTCCCATTGCGTACCTAAAGGATTTCTGTCTCATTTTTTAATTATTTCTGTCTGTTGCTTAATCAAGAGCTTTATTCAAATAAATTAAGGTACTGGAATATCATTGGTTAAAGGACTGTTTCACAATGTGCTAGGATTGGTATTTTGTAGTATTTTAGTCTAAAATGCTTGGTTAAGCTACAGCTAAGCAGGACTCAAGTTTTAAGCATATAAACTGGGGTACGAAAGGAAGTTCTTTGGAACCTAACTTTAGGGCATAGCCCCTGATCAGAGCTGCCAGATGTCAACACCCTGCCAACCATACTGTGCAGATACTAGAATCCCCACTGGCCACAGGGGAAGTTTGTCTGTCGTATTGGGAGTGGTGAGCATTATATGCTTAGCAGGTATATTCTGTTTTGGTAATTGGTAATAAACAGAGGAGGAGGACATTATTCTATAAGGTTGCTTACCTGGCAAAAGATCCTGAAAACCTACAAAGAATTCCACCCCGAGCCCTATGGACTGGGAATGGGTGGGCACTTCAAGTACCCAGGTTACACCTGGAGCACTCTGATCTGGGAATGGGTGACCCTGAGTCCTAAACTGTGACTTGGGTAAGGGTAGATGCCTTTCCCCCAGAGTCCTATGGACTGGGAAAGAGAGGAAGGTGCATTAACAAGGTTATGCCTTGAGCCTTATGGCTTTGGGTAAACGTGGGGTGCTCTAGTGTGTGTGTAACACCTCCCATCCTGCCCCAGTCATCACCCCATCTACTTCTAAAGCACAGTTCTTCCACTCCAGACACTCACCCCTACAGCATGGATATTCCTCCCTTGTCCTGGTTCTAGTCACCCCTCCAGCCCTAGAGCCCTGCTCAGCTGGCAGGCTGGGGGCAGGCAGAAGGTGAGAAGACTGATTGACTGGGAGGGAGGAAGAATGTGGGGTGAGGCCTGAAAGAAAAAGAGGAATAGCACAGTGTGGCCTCAAGGTGTGGGGGAAAGGAGAGGTGGAACAGGGGGTAGGGGCGGGATTCTGTAGTGGCCACCTACCAGAAGACATTGTCATGCAAGACCTTAGAGTGGCCAGAGGGATGGCAGGCCCCAAAAGCCTGAACCAAAGTACAGTCATGCTAAACTGTAACCTAAATTGCAAATTGTTAGCCTCCTCTGGTAAAAGGCAAAGTGGCTTAGGCTGCAGGCTTTTTCTGCTTTTGTTCCTAAGTAACCCTAGCTTGTTTGTGTTAGGGTATAAAATGGAAACCTCTAGTAGGGAGAGTCGGGAGTCTTTTGCAGATCTAAAGACGCTACATGTTGGGGGTCTCAGTCCATGGAGGCCATTCACCCCGAGGTGGCATAGCCACTCATGCCAGGCCACAGCTCTCCCCTGGGTTACGTGATGGTGAGTGTTAGGGTTTAATCTGGCTGAAATTCAATAAAGTTTGTAGTCTGCTTCATTCCTGACTCAGGTGTTGTCTTCACGCAGAATCTGGGAACCTGCCTCGAGCCTGCTCAAGACAGATTCTGATGCTATTTCTCAGTTTTTCCTCCCTAGCAGGGCAGCACCAAATAAATACATTTTCTGCTTTGGCATGCAGAACAGTTGGGGCTGCTGCTGCATAACACTCTGTGATAGAGTACTGGGAATCAGCCACTGACCTTACACTCTGGTCGCTGCCTAATCAGTTCGGCCACTATAGAAGGCCTGATAAGGGAGAACAAGCAAGGAGACCTGTGGCACTTAAAGACTAACACATTTATTTGTCGCATGAGTTTTTGTGGGAGAAAATCCTACTTTGTCAGATGCTTTGATGACAAAGTGGAATTTTCTCTCCAAAAGCTCATGCAATAAATACATTTGTTAGCCTTTAAGTGCCACAGGACTCCTTCCATGTTTTGCTGAACTAAACTAACAGCTACCCCTTTGGAACCTGAAAAAGGAGACAAATTCCTGATTAGCCTAACAGATTAGGACTATCATGGAAACTAGATAGAAGCGCAGGAATCAGGGCAAGGTGGAAGCAGAAGAGAGAGCTAGCTGCTGAGTGATGAAACACCCTGGTTTTATAGAGATGGTCCCAATATTTGGGGCTGTTCTTATATAGGTGCCTATTACCCAGCACCTCCTCATCCCAATTTTTCTCACTTGCTATCTGGTTGCCCTAACTACCTGGGCCTGACAGAGGGCTCTCCATGAAGAACAAGCTTACACTACACATGCATTTATTCTTCACTTACAAAGTACAGAACACAGGGGTGCAGGCTCCTAGCATGAGGTTTTCAAGCAGCCTTATCTTCTCAGACCCAGGCTCACACTCTGAGCTTCCCCTGTTTTCTGTTCCTCCTATTTATATCCTCCCAGTTACTGAGCCAATTGTCTTATTAACATAACAATTGCCAGCCAAGTGTTGGTAATCCTCAAACTAATTAATTGGCTTCAATTACGCATGCACTCTTCCCAGTGCTGCAACTTTGGTGGCCAGGTTGCTACCAACAGCTGTAGAGCTATGTCGGTTTACAGTAACTCAACAGTTAAACTGATATTATAAACATTTCATCAGTTTCTTACTTTTTATAATCTGTGGTAATATTGTTCTCTGTGCAACATGATTTCACCAATCAAAATGTCTGCTGAGCCACCTGAAACCTTTGTTTTTAAGGATGCTAATTATTTTGACCAGATGCGTGCTGATTATTCATAACAATTTCTCAAACACTAACAGTTCTAAATGCTTAATATAACATGCTTTACTTGGAATTCTCCCTTTATAGATATCATTGAGCTCATAAGTAAATAAACGAATGACAATTTGGACCAAGTTCAACCGTACATTAGTAGGAACAATACCCATTATAGTCAATGTACTCTGCAATTTTACGTCAGAGATAAAAGTCAGCCAATTTTCCTTGCAATCATCATCCAATGCCATTACTAGTACTACGCTTATTTATAAATTCATTATGTGGGTACAACAATCTAGTAAATGACTATGTTTTATATAGTTTATATAGTTTATATAGTTTTACTTATTTTAAGAAAAGTTGTTTCGATTCACGTAGTTAGCTAGCTGGGATATTTGAAGTAATTATGAATGGGACTGTGGAGAAATGAGATCCATAAATACGCTGCCTCTTGGGAAATACACTAAACATTTGCACCTCAATTTCCCCACCTGTAAAACTGGTGACAATGTGCTGTACCCCATTGCCTGAAAGCAATTTGACATCTGCCTGTGAAAAATGCTACCAAAGAAGTAGGTGGCATTATTATTATTATTTTGTTATTAAATCCAAGTTCTTTTCACCGATAAGGGGAAGAAGGAAAAAAGGATAGAAAAGGAAAATACATAAAACTAATACCCTCATTTTCATTATTTTATGGGAAAGCACTGACAGTTTAGAACAATTGAAGCATGCTTCATCCAAACATGATTGAAGACTCGATTGACTTTAGGAAAGTTAGTGCCTTGAGTGAAATAAGCTGCTTGAAGTAGAATGTTATTGCAGCTCTCAGCTGCCAGAAGTGTTGTTTGTTTCCTGAGCTGATTTTTATAGGTTAGGGATGAAGAATGAGCTCTTGTGGGAAGATTGCCAAGGAGCGCAAATGAGGGACTGACTTGTTCTGTTCTGCTTGAGAAAGGAAACATTATTTTCTCTTCAACTTGTTGACATATAATCCAGATTTTTGTAAGTCACTGTAGCTTGCCTATGAGTCAGACATGCTTTAAAGACTAATGTCTGGTCTATACTGCTGTATGACTTTGGTGGTAATCAAAGGGAGATACGCAAAGTATTTAAAATGCATTACTTATCTTCTTCTGATTGCCTACCCTCTACTTGTTGCACTGTCCTCAGTAGCCTGAACCAAAGGAAAATCCCTCTGACTTAGGGCTACTCCTTCTGCAGGGGGATGGTCTTCCAGTGTCAGCTTTCAAATCAGCTGAGTGGGTCTTCACTGACCTGATCAGTCAGATCAATCTAACAGCCACTGTCCGTGAAGACAAGCCCTAAAATGCTAAGCTTACTAGAAATTATTAGCTCAAAGAATCATTAAGTAAGGATAAATATTTTTAGTGATTTTTTGTACTTTGCTTAGCAAAGTTTCATGTTTTTACTGAAAAGATATACAGAAATAGCATTTTTATTATAGAGAGAGAATGGTTCTTGGTAACATACATCTTTCTGTTATGTACTGATTAACACTTGTCAAATTAACAACTGAATCATGAATCAATTCCACCAAGCTTGAATTATTTGCTGACTTTTTAATTACCAAATACATTCAAACCCATTGAAAAATATCAATTATTGATTTGTATGGGTTATTATGTAACACTGGAGTGTGCTTTAATACCAAACAATAAAGTAAAGTCTGCAATATCTAAACAGTGGCTACAGAAAAAGTGGATCTCCTGTCTATGCTGCTTTTGAATGAACATAGGAATTGCTTGCAAACTGCACAAAGCTTGATACCGTCCATTTTCATTTTAGCCAATGTGACCTTAAATATATGAAAATAGTTATTAAATGAACCTAATTAGCATTATTTTTCCAGAGAGTTTAATTTCAAAGATTTCCATAGTTATTTCACAAATAACTTTTATACACACGGTGAATTAATTCCTGGCATCACTCAAGTCAATTGCAAAACTTGCACTGACTTTAATGGAGCTAAGATTTTACCTGTGGAATCTTAAACTGTATAAAAGCCAAGCTAAACTGTGCAAAATGTCCAGCTTGTCAGTTTTAGGTCCCCTATCAGCTAGAAGAATAATCAATATTTAAACAATGTGTTCACTAGATAACTTTCTGTAAACCACCACCAATTCTCCCATGCTGCACAGAGCTTTTCAGCCACATTTACCACTTTCTACAGCGTACAGTGAGTTGTCTTGCTGTGCACCATTAGGATGGCTACTAAGAACGTTATGTTCACACACAGCATGGCTCTACATGCAGAGGGCAGGAGTTCACACTAGGAAAGCAAACTGTCCGTTTCATTAACACCTTGCAATGATTACTGGGAAAATCTCAAAGGATTTGGATAGCACACAAATCAGATGCTTCCTTAAACCTTGTCTAAACTATGCTGACTTATCGGCCAGTAAAATCAAGCTGTAATTGCTTTGAGGTCAGAGAGATAAAGCGTGTATGTAAGGTTGAGAGAATTTTGGTGCGGTGCTTCTCCTCTCTGACTAGGTGAAAGATAACAGGAGGAAAAAGGTCTCAGGATTTTCTCTCTTCTTTTTCTGTTATCAGTCAGAACCAGGCTGTAGCACAGGCACATACAAAAAAAATGTTTAAAATGTTAATCAAATATAGCTGGAACTCAAAGTAGTTCAATTCAGTATTAATGTGAGACAGAGGTTTGGGGAAGTTTTTGTCTTCAATTGATATACAGTAGTCCAATCTAATATTATTTTTTCTAAAGAAGCCAGAGTTGTATCACAGTGGAAGTTATATTTTTATTTTCCTTTCTGATTTGGGGCATAAATTTACATCTAACTTTAAATATGTAGGAAGTTAATAGGACTGCTCCCACCAAGAAAAAAAAAAAAAAGGCCTGTGCTAACTTTTGCACCAGGTAGAGATGCTAGCCACTCATCATCCATACTCTCCTTGTGAGGAATTTAATTGGTTCCAATGAAGGAGTTATAGGGCTCCTTGACATATAACACATAACTCAAAGAAGACTCTCCTGAGCCTATGCCTCAGGGCTTAGCTAAAAGAAGGGGGCTAGAGAGTAGATAAAGGTCAGGACCTCAGTCTGTGGAGGCTACAAGGTCTGACCATGACCTACTAAGGCCACAAATTCTCATTGTATCATGAGTTCTGGGCCTGTCACCAATATTCCAAATCTTTTGTCTCTAGAAAGTGTTCATTTTGTCCTTTCAGCTGCAAAAAACTTGCCACAAACTGCAATGAATTAACAACTCAAGTACATCAGTAAGGTGCTAAGCACACATGCCTAACCCAATGTGGCTTGGGCACACAGGAAGGAAGGTGAAAAGAGCAACCAACCTGATCTGCCAGTTACGCCATGGGAGAAAAAAATCCACGCTGAGCCCAAAATGAGCATAGCTAAATCAGTACTCTTCTGAGCAAGACTGCTGTTCCTTGTCCAAGGTAGGATACTGGAACAGAGCTGAAAGATGCTTCACCTAGATCTGACTCCAAATTAATAAGATTACTTCTACAGTTGCAAAGTCTAAAAAATAAATCCCCTATTTTAAACTAATTATGCACTGTACTTGTCTTACTGAGGTTAACTTGTGTTTTAGACAGCAGTATGGGAAATCAATTATATAACCTCAGGTCAAATCTCCAGGCCTAATTACACTAGGCCCACATTAGATGAGTGTTACTTTTCTATAACAAAGTGTAGCACTCTTGTTTAAAATCCCCCTACCTGCTTTCCAGCATATTTCATTCTAATAAGCCCTATAAAATCTGTCAGCATTATGCCTCTTAGCGTCATTACACTGTAACTTTTCAGCAATAAACCTCACAGCAAACAAACTAAATCCTTTTTCAACATTAAAATACAAGTCATAGGTTAACAAAGCTAAAATATTGTTGCAGCTATGATTAAGGGCATTTCCTCTGCAATTCTGCTTATTTCATTGTTGTGCCTTAATTTTCAAGTTTTATTCTCGTGGTTAGTGCAGCTGACTCTTAGTCTTGTCTGTTTAATTCTGTTCTATTTAATATAAATTCAAATGCTATTGCATTAGTCTGAAACTGAGTGTCAAGAGTGATACTGTGATAAGTTCTTTCAAATTCACATAATAATTTGAATAGTTAAGCAATGTGAGCAGGAACATCCATCTGGTTTGAAAGGTAGGTCTGATTATGGAAAGCAGCACAAAGCTATTCTCCCACTAGTGCTGCCCACTGTTGCTGCTGAGCACTTACTGCAACTACATTCATGAATATATTTTGTTTCTGGTCCACCTTTTAACCAGCAGCTTAAAGCTTGCTAGAAGATGCAAGACAGTTTAACCCCTTTATCATCAAGCCCTGGAATGTGTTTTGAGGCATACATTTTCCATAAATAGGTCTGGTTGTATGGCCCCCATTATCATAGTTTGTTAGCACACCATAATGTTTTAGTGTATTTATTCTCACAACAATCCTTTGAAAGAGGGAAGTACAGTGATATGTACTTTACAAATGGGAAATTGAGGCACCAAGAGACTGTGCGACTTCCCTAAGATCAGTGGATAGTGAGAAAAACTGCAACATTTCCATGAAGAATAACAGAGCCTGGAAGTCAGATGGCCTTATAGTTAGAAGTGTTAAACCTGCATGAGGTTTGTCATTTGTGCTGGGTCTGATGAGATTTAAATGTAATGTGCAAGACATTCATTTTCCTCCTCATTCAGCGCCTCTGTAAAGAGATTTAGCAGATTGTCAGTGTTGTTTTTATTGCTGGGCCACTCTCAGAAGGAAACAATACATGAATGGCAGTCACTGTATCTGTTGAAGCTTGCATTCATGTTTTAATGACTGACTCAAACAAACTTTTTTTTTTTTTTAATAGAGCCAGAAACATTAACCCCCTATGTATTTGCCATCTCTATGGATGCATAGAATCTCTTATGGTTTAACACCTTCCCTCTTTGTTTCTTTTGTTGCATCAGAAAAGACACTAAGGTATGCTGACTCAGTCTATACTCCTCTATCACACTAGAATCAACCTTGAGGGACATATAGAGCAAACAACTATAAGACACACCAAGGGGGAAGATGAACTCACAATTGTAAATTTTGACCCAAAGAAAGACAATCTAATGTCATGCTGGGAAATCAGGATTACATTGGAAATCTAAGGATGGACATGGTTATCTAACTATTTTGCCAAGAAAAAGGAAAAGAAACAGAAACATGTTCATTTTACAAACTGCAGTCATACTCCTGATCTCTTCCAAGTATTCAAAATATCATCACACATAGCAACGCCACTAAACATATTCTTTCATTTTATGTTCATTTTATTTCTGTAAAAGTGATCAGCTATGAGAATAATAGTTACTCAACCCAATGTTAGGAAGTCTTTACAAAATGTAGATGTTACAGTAGTTATTTAGTAATTTGCTGTCCAACTGAGGGGATGTATATAGTAGGGTCCCAGAAGGAGGCCAATCCTGAATCCATTACTAGTCAAAGATTTTCAGCAATGATTTGAATAATGGACTAGAGACTTTGCTTATAAAATTTGCAGATGAAACCAAGATTAGAGGAGTTACAAACACTCTGGAGGACAGGATTAAAAAGATTTCAAAACAACCTAAATTAGAGAACTGGTCTGAACTCAGCATGATGATATTCAGTAAGAGCAAAAACAAAGCACTTTATTTGGGAAAGAAAAATAAAATGTAAAATTACAACATGAGGAATAACTGGATAGGTAGTAGCACTGCTAAACAGAATCAGGAGTATATTGTGCATTCCAGCTGAAAGTCAGCACTGTCCTGCAGTTTTGAAAAAGGCTAAAATCAGAAATGTCATATGCAAGCAAAAGAGGTAATTGTCTTGCTCTATTTGCCACTGTAAAGCTCTCAACTGGAATAGTGTGTCCAATTTTGGATGTCACAGTTTAGGAAAGGTATGGACAATTGCAGAGAATTCACGGGGGGGGGGGGGGGGGTGTTAGAAAATCTGACCAAGAAAGAAAGAAAGTTTGGTTCTGAGAAAAGACCACTAAGCCAAGGATGACCTGAAATTTGTCTGAAATACACTAAGAATTGTTATAAAAAAAGATTGTGATCAATTATTCTCCATGTCCACTGAAGGTAGGGCAAGTAGTAATATTCTTAATCACAGCAATGGAGATTTAGACTGGATAAATTCTCAAACAGACTTCCAAGGAAGGCTGTGGAATTTGTTCCCACAGATTTTTAAGAATAGGCTGGGAAACCACCTGTCAGGATGAACTAGCTTTGCCTGATCCTCTTAGCAGAAGAGGTTGTGCTTGGTCCCTCAAGCGTTCTTTCAATCCTGCTTTCTAGCATTTTATGACAACCAGTACAACTATATACAAATCCATTTGCTAAGATTGGCTATGTCTACACTAGAGGGCTCAGTTAAGTTTACTTCACAAGGTTGACTTTAAGCTGACTTAACAAAGTTGACTTAAAACTTAAGTCAACTTAACAAAGTCTACTTAAAGGCTATGTCCACACTGAAGGGCTCTGTTCAGTTGACTTTGTTATGTTGATTTAACAAAGCCTACGGTGTAGACAGCCCTATCTACAATGTGTTGAGTTGACTTAATAAAGCCAACTTTAATGCTTAAGTTGACTACAAAAGTCCAATGTGGACATGTCTTCACTTAAGTCAACTTAAGGGAGCTTAAGTCGACTTACGGATCCAGTGTAGACATACCCATTGATACTAAAGAGGCATTGGTGATGTAGAGAGGAAAATTTTGGATTCATAAAACCTTAGAATAGCTTCAATGGGTATGTTTCCAGTGGAGCCTTAAGTTGACTTAACCTCCCTTAAGTTGACTTAAGGAAAGACATGTCCACATTGGAATTTTGTTAAGTCAACTTAAGCACTTGCTTAAGTTGACTTAATAACTCCAGCCCTTAAAGTCAACTTAAGCATTAAAGTCGACTTTATTAAGTCAACTTAACACATTGTAGATAGGGTTGTCTACACCGTAGGCTTTGTTAAATCAACTTAAAGTCAACTTAACAGAGACCTCCAGTGTGGACATAGCCTTTAAGTAGACTTTGTTAAGTTGACTTAACTTTTAAGTTAACTTTGTTAAGTCAACTAAAGTCAACCTTGTTAAGTCAACTTAACTGAGCCCTCATGTGTAGACATAGCCAATGTGATCTACACTTGAACAGAATGGGAATCAATTTTTGTCTAACTCATTTAATCAAAAAAGGGATTGCAGAACAATATGGAAAACGGAAGATTAAGTGACTCTGAGATGACAACAAACTTCAAGATCAAGTAGGCATTAGTTATACCTAGTAAAATCATAAATGGAATATCAATATAGAGAAAAAGAAGACCAGGTGAAAGGTGTCATTATAGGGTGGTCACATCATTAGAAAGTCAACAGCTGATGGGAGAGAAATGTAACCAGCTCCAGTAGTTTAAATGCCATAATATGTTCATAGAATAGAAATATCTGGTATTCTAGAAAATTAATGAGCTGGTATTATAGAAAAATAGATGTACATAGCTAAAGTTCTAGTTGCACATACAACTGAACCATTAAAATCACACACTACAACACATAACAACTAATAATAAAGGAACAATTGATTTCCGCAGAATCTCGTCTCCTGATACAATTCAGTCCCTCAGAAAAAGTCTAAGTAAACAGAGAATTAGGTCATTTATTCTGCATGCAAAAAAGCTGGGGTGGGGAGGGAATCCATAGTCAAGGATCATTCCTAAGAAAGTCTGATTAGCACAAATATACTCAGGAATTTTCAATGCCAGTGACACAATTAATTAAAAAATACCCGTGTAAAGCATGAGAGAACTGTCTCTAACATTTGAACATAGGTGTAAAATTTTGCCCGCAAATACGATGGCATGTAAGAAGCTACTCACTTTCAATGCTTCCAAATGGTTTTCATGTACAGCCCTAAACAAAGATTTTTACTATAATCTACACTGGTGATGGCAAAGGCTTCGGTAATATGTTGACCTTCTAATAGAAATCATTATATGTCAAAAGTATTTACAATGCCAGAACATAACTATTCATCAATGGAGAGTGTGTGGATGCTGTTTTCTAGCTTAGGATACCAGGAAAGAAAATTTTAAAAAATGAAATTACAAAGAACATTAATACTGTTTCCTCACAATTAGAAAATAAATTTATTCCAGCTCTATATTATGTGCTATTTCATACCAAGAAAAAAATATTATAGCAATGGTATTCCAAATTGCCTTTAAATAAATAAATCACCAAAACCAAAATAATAAAGAGCTAGGTAGCTCTGTGTGCGTACTGTTTGCAGTCATTTGAATTGCTTGCAAATCTCGTAAATATGTTCTTTAGCTGTTGATTTAAAGTGACATAATTGGCCAAATCAATTTCTAGGCTTGATGTTCATCAAGAAGCTGAAGAATACTGGACTTGAAAATGTGGGGCTTGCCTACTTCAAATTCTATTCTCTAACAAATCGTTCCCCATGTTACTGGCCCAAACAGGCTGGGAACAGCAAGGAGGCAGCACACTTGGCCCTGGAAGACCATGGGATTAGGAAGGAGAGGGAGTTACCTCATACTGCTCTCAAATGACCTCCAAAGAATAAGTAGTACACTGTGCTCTGGTAGAAGTATCTAACCCTTCTGCTAAAAGAGTGTTACCATGATGCTGGAGTCTTTCGAAAAGAAAGAAATACAAAGACTGCAAAATGCTCAGAGTGCACTTGAGGAAGGGTGAAAGAGCCCTCAAATGTTTGCTGTAGTAGTCTCCTAATTTTGTTAGGCCAAAGCTTTTGAGATCTGTAGTAGCAGAAATTTCAATTGCTATTCATCAGGAAAGATTAGTAAATGCAGATCAAATGCTTCTAATGGGAAACAATTATATTTTAAAATGTCTTTTAAAGTTACATTTCTATGATTACTACTTGTACGAACTCTAACCACTGCCAACAAACATCCTTATCTAACACTCCAAATCTATTTAACCTGAAACTAAATGATCAACCAACTCTAGACACACTTTGATTTTTGTAATTATTATAATTCATCTATACTTTATTATAGGAAAGCAGGAAACCAATTTCCAAGCTGATCTCAAAAAGAGTACATAATTATCAGTGTTGTCTAGTACACAGCTATTGTAGTGCTACCATATTATCTTGTCTAGCAATGGTACAGCAGTTACACACAAAAAGTGGATATCAGTATGGATTTCTACCTTCTAAACTCAAAAATTTTACATTATTTAGTTAAAAGAATCAGAAAGGATAAACCTAAGAATTAAGTCTGGACACACTCCATGATTATTCATTACAACTAATTAAAACGAATTTCAAAATGCTTAATGTACCTTAATTTACTTGCAATTAAAACCATCTAATCTACATCATATTGACAGAATAAGTAATTTATGGCATGTACTGTGGAAATTAAACATCTCCTCCATGTCCTTCGCTCATGTTATATTTTAAGTATTACTAGTTACAGAGTCTTTTGTTACCTAAAGCTGGATCCATCACACCTCATGCATACTTTATTTTACATAAAGGAGGTAGAATGTTAGAGGATATAATTGTTGTAGCATTACCTAAAATATATATTATTTGATTTTCTTCAAATATCTTGTTCAAGATTTCTAGTAAGTGCAAAAATGCAGATTTGGTGCCAGATGACTCCACAAAGTCCCCGCCCCCAGCTTTCAGTCACTAGCTATTAAAAAGCACAACAGAAAGCAAAAACAACCAACCAACCAACCAGGTCATCTTCCACCCCTTCCCAAATTATCAGGAAACTTAAAATTCAGTTATTGATAGAGCTCTGTACAGTAGCTAATTATAGATTAGTGAGTGCACTAAACATAGGAAAATCAGAATACTCTATTGATTGGGAATCATAGGACTGGAAGGGTCCTTGACTATGCCTACACTATAGGCTGAAGCCATCTTAGAGCCTCTTAAGTCACTTGAAGTAAAGCCCAGGCTACATTTGGAATTAAGTGAACTTAAGCATTTGCTTAAGTCGATTTAATAACTCCCACTTGTTAGGTCAACTTAATTTTTAATTTGGTCCTATACAAAATCAACAGAGTACCTATAAAACAGATTAATAACTGGTTAACTGACTGCTTCCAAAAAAAGTAGCTGTCATTGGGGAATTCTCACTGTATAAGGATGTTTCAAGTGGGATTCTGTCAGGAATGGTAGTTGATCTGATGCTGTTCAACATTTTCATCTATGATCTGTATACAAGTATAAAATCAGAGCTGATAACTATGGTTATGGTTCAAAGATTGGCAGAGTGATAAATAAAGATAAGGACAGGGCAGTCATACAGAGCCATCTGGATAACCTGTTAAACTGGAATGGTTCAAATAAAATTCAGTTAATATAGCACATGCAAAATTATACACATAAGAACATGGAATACAGGTCAGACCTTCTGAACTGAAGATTGTGTCCTGAAAACTGTGACTCTGAAAAGTAAAAAGAGGTGTCAGTGAACAATCAATTGAACATGAGTTCCCAGTGAAATGCTGTAGAAAAAAAGGCTGATGCAATCTTTGGACGTATAAACAGATGAATAGGGAGGTGATTTTACCTGTGTATAGGAAATGCTGCGTACAGTTCTGGCTATCCACATTTTTTTAAAAGAATGTTGAAAAAATTGTAAATGGTACAGAAAAGAGCAGGAGAAAATGATGCCAGAGAAAATGCCTTAAAGTGACTTAAAAAACTCAAACTGTTTACTTAATGCAAAAGAATACTTGAAGTGATTTAATTACAGTGTATAAATACCTTCACAGAGAGGAAATACTGAATATTAAAGGGTTTTTTAATTGAATAGAGAAAGGCATAAGAAGACTAAGTGCTTGGAAGCTGAAACAAGACAAATTCAAATAAAAAGAAAATTACGCCTGATTCCTAACAGAGTGTATCATTAACCACTAGAATAAACTACCAAGAGAAAGTGGTGAATTGTCTGTCTCTTGGTGTCTTCATATAAAGAACAGTGGTTTTTCTGGAAGATAAGCTTCAGTCAAATACCCTTGTGTCGAACACAAGGTCTTCTACATGGCTGAAATTTAGTGCCATGTGATACAGCAGGTTAGACTACATAAAATAATAGTACCTTCTTGTTTTAAATGCCATGAATATATAACTCTATGAATAATGAATACTTATTCACTCAAATCATCCTGTTTTTTCTACTGATCCTACTCACATGAGTAAGTGTTCACCAGTTTGAGTGAGGGCTCCACCATCTGGACTATAAATTCTAGTGGGATATTAAAGAATGAATGAAAGTTCATCTTTTTGGGGAAAAAAATTGTACATTAATTCCAAGCCATCTTACGGTTTGAATAATTCATTTTACATGAGTGTGCCAGTCATGCATGCAAACCCATCAAATTTCTAATGTGAAGATGCTGTAATGTGATCTTTCTCTAAATGAAATTTCAATGTTTGACATTAAAAATGTGATTTGTTGCTTGAAAACAGAGGTACTTTGCTCCTGTTTTCAAATGAAAATGTTATCTCTACACCCCAGCAAATCGTGACCATTTCAGACAGCAATGACTGGTGCAGAATGAGCAGTAGTATTCTGAGGAAATGAGCAGCTTAGATGCTCCCCTGCCCAATCGTCTTCCTCTGAGACCACATGGGCTACCTGTAACAGAGCAGGGAGCCAGCACATTGATCACTCTGGAACCAGTCAGCATGAGGAAAGTGATGTAATTCTCTAACCAGGCTGAGAGCATTAAAGAATTGCTTAGCTTACTGAATGGAGACTGATAAGATACAAGAAGTGCTGGGTCAGAGAGCAGCCAGGCTGACTAACTTAGGGAACAGCTCCACTTTACAGAACCACTGCAACTCCTTTGATGAAGACACTCTGAGGCTGGGAGAGACCTCTGCCATTGGCATAATAAAACAACCTCCACAAGCAGCAAAAGCTCTGTGGATGGGAGCAGCTCTCCTGCTGATACAGCACTATTCACACCAGCATTCGTGTCAGTGTAAGTTATTTTGCTCAAGTGGGTGGTTTATTCACCTACCAGAGTGACGCGAGTTCTGCTGACACAAACTATAAGATATAGTTCTAGAGTCATCTCCAGAAATGGAGACTCTTCTCCTCCCAGATCCTAGGGAAAGAGCTGAAGCCTGGACACTCGGAGCACTGGTGCCGAGACTTCGGGCATGTGCCCCATGTGCCAGGTGCCAGCGACATCCCTGGGCCTAAGTACTAAGCTAGTAAAGAGAAATTATTTTTCCCTCCAAATTATCCTTCCCTTTCTTCCTTATTCTCCTCTCCCTCCAAAAAATTCCTCTTCACTTATCTCCTCAGACCACCAGTTTTAGTTTAAACATCTGACCATCCACAAAGATCATCCCCTCACATTACAACATGCTGATCTAACAGCAGGGGAGAATAAAGGAAATGCCTTTATTCTCTCTTCCCAGATATAGGTGTTCAACAAGAGTGAATTAATTTATCTCCTCCTTCACACTGTTTTCTATGTTTTTGGACTGTTATATGTTAATTTTGGCACTTTACTGACAACAGCTTCAAACTCATTCTTGGCCTTTCTACCCATGCCAACCTGTTCTCCAAAATTTCACAAACTAGTCACTGCCAGGACTTGCTGTCCCACATTCTGATAGATCCTAATCCTAAACCATTTTTTGCACCTGCAATACCAATAGTCTAAGGCTATCCACACTTACACAGTTAAATAGATTTAACTTATATCGATTTAATAAAATCAGTATAAAAATCACTAAATTGATTTAAGTTAAATCAATTTGACAGGTCCCCACTAGAAACTCAAATTAAAATAGCAAGTCCATGGACAGAACTTGCTATTTTGATTTAGGAGAGAGGCAGCGTGGGAGGGTGGCAACATGGCTCCTGAGAAGGGCCATGCCCCCACACAATATATAGAAAAAGGAAAGCACTTGGGAAGGAGAAAGGCAAAAAGCGTTAAATCAATTTAACAGTTAAATCGAAACAGCATGTCTGGACTGTGTTATTTCAAAATAACAATTTTGATTTAACCATCATATTGATATAATACTTGGTTTTATTATAGCGATATGACTTTCCTTATATCGAAATGAAGGAGCTCCTCATGTCAAAATAAGGGAACATCGTGTGGACCTACCATTTTTTAAATCAAAATAACCAGCGTTATTTCTATTTAAACAGTGTGTGCAGACATATCCTAAGTGTGAGCATAGACTGGGCACAAAAATTTTTACACATGATTCCAAACATCCTTTACACTTCCATAAAAGAAAGGTACTGAGATACCACTGTGACAGGCACCCTTACAAAAAATAAACAGAAACTGCCAAAGTTATCCTGCATAACAATGTCCCTACACTGTTACACAGATTAGTAGCAAGACACTTTCCATACTATGCATACCCACCTCTGAATGTGTTTCTGAGAATTGGGGCATGCACTGAAAACTTCATTCAATGCAAACTGGGGCAAAAAGCCCTTGATTTGTTGATTCCACTCCCATGTGTAGAATTAAGCCATACAGGAAATGAGATGGCCTAAATAATCATCCAAAAAAGAGAGAAAGAGAGACCACCGATCCTCCCCAGTGATGAAGGCCCATTCTCAGCTGAGATTCAAATTAGCAGAGAACGAGGTGTGGTTCAGGATTTATTATTCAGCTGAATAACAAAAGGAACTGCATCAGAGGACAGCAAAAAAAGTGCTAGCCCCTCTGAGCAGGCCCCCCCAACAACTCGAGTGCAAAAGAGAGCCCCAAGGGGCAGCATCACAACACTTTTATCCAGTATAGTATAATAATGCTATGATAATGCTTACATGATTGACAATGTTTTAGAGACCCTTATATGGTTACATTAACATTATTAAATACATATTAATAATTAAAAAATGCATATAATTATCCCCGCCTCTGTTTACTGTTGACATTATTTGCATTATCCTGGGCAGCCGCAGTACCTGCAAACTCATTAATTTTTGCCTAGAGATGCTGACCTTACATTCTTGTGAGGCTATGGTGCCAAGAAGGGTGAGCAGGAGATAGGAGGCAATACTCCTTTTTCAGTTAGAACAAAGACGGACAGTCTAGCTTACATTCCTTGTCCAGATGGTCAGGAGAAAAAGCATGAGAAAGGGGAGATAAGACATTTTAACTATCAACTCTAGGCCGCTTGTTAAAGAAACTTAGATACATGACTTGCCAGAGAAACGACCCCACTACCATAGCAACCCACGGTTCCAACGAGGCCTACACTTCAGCACCTTTCTTACCGTCCTACAGAAGAGATTACATACAATTTTCCTTACAACTCCCCCCTTTGTTCCTATATATATACATATATATATAATAGGAACACTAGTTTTATGGATTTTTATAATAGAGAGGGGACAGGTGAGAACGAGAGTGAAAGATTGGGCAGCTTTGACAGATAAGAGGAAGGAAGCAGGAAACAAGGTGAAAATTTAGGTAAAAACAAAACAAGAAATAAGAAAAAAAAAGAGAACAGAACTTAAAAAAAAAAGATTTGTATTGTGATGCTGCTTTTTGACTTTTTTAAAGTATTGCAAGGCTTGCTGCATAGAGAGCAAGTGGGACTTAATGGTTTATGCTTTGTTAGGAATGAGAGTTTAGCATTCAGAGCTGACTAGGGCACAGACACTTTTGTTTATGGCTAGAATGGATTTATATTTAGTAAATGTAAGCACTCAGAACACTAAAGGAGTCTATAGATGCTATGCGTTTCTGAACATTAGAAAAATAAGGGAGAATAGTGGGAGCAAGGGGACTACTCCTCTTGTTTTGCACCCGCTCTTCCAAGTGTGATTACATGTAAACAGCCGGGACTAGCAGGCTAAAATAACAGGAGCCTGACCAGTTGGCACAAGTTACTTATAGGCTGAAGTGCTACAAATGTGTAATAAGTTAAATTGGATTCGGAGTATAAACTCCTGGAAATAGAGGGGGAGCTCCAGTGAAAAGTAATGTTTTAAGCCGAGCTTTACTTGCCTTAGACAGAAAGGGCCTAGCACCTGTAAAGTATTTAGAGTTATTAGAAGTGAAATAAAGGGGGCAGACACATTATAAGCCAAACACATAGCTGAGAGTTGTGTTACTTAATTTGGGAGCAAAAAAAAGGGTTTAGGAAGAACTAGAAACTCATGAGATAGTCTAGTAATAAGTGTTATTACAGATAAAAGCAAAAGGAGGAGGAGGATTTTAGGAGGGTTGCTGTGCTATAAATTAACACTATTTTTGGAGGTTTTAAGGCTAAGGGAGAAGTGGGAGTACACCTAGCAGTTTGTTACATTTAAATTTTATTAATTTAAGTTTATATTAAGGATTATAATATACTAGAAATTATATTGCAAAACATTATAGTAAAATTGAAGTGAATATTTTAAAAATTTTAAAAGCTAGAAATTTGTACATATATAAATTACAGGTAATAATGACAACATTTTGATTTTATTGACCCTCACAGACTTGTTGGGACTGTATTAAAGAGTTTTTAGGCTATTTTTTTTTGCAGATATTAAGAATGTGGTAGTGGCAAATTTTTTTTACTTTGGTTTGGCAAATTTTTTTTAATAACAGGGGAGAGGTTACTAGTACATGCACCCTGTGTTGTTAATTTTTTGGGGTTTTTTTTTGGAGGTATAGAACTTGTACAGTGTGAAGCATGGATTTATATTGGGAGTTTATGGTGCTTGACTTCTGTATTGGTGATTAACAAAATTTGAAATGGATTTTTTAAAAGCTTTTGCTAACAGTAGCAAAAACCGGCTTAACACAAGGACAGTTTTTTAGTCATTTTGAAAAGGTACATATAACTAATATAAATTTATAAAAATACACTTTGGTATTTGTATGAAATTAATTTGAAAATGTACAAAAGGTCCCCTTTTTGTTTTTACAGGCTTGCTAATATTATGGGCTTGACAAATTGTACAGGTATAACAATATTGATTTAGTAAAATAGGTTACTTTTAAATACTTTGTGTTGTAAACAAACAACATATTTAGTTACAAGCTTGCTTTGTAAATTTTTTTTTTGACAAGACATATTTTTATAAGAAAAATTAGGATTTTGTAAAGGAGTATTTTTAAATTTAATTTAAGGCATTGTTAACTGAATGGTGACAAACAAGCAATTATGAGGTTTTGTATTTAGGAGAACTGGGAATAAAGAAGTGGGATTTAAAACAGAATATTAAATAAGAATAATATTGTTTGTAGACAACATAAAAAATTTATATTAGATTAATTTAGCTTGAAAAAATGCTGTATTTAGTTTATAAAAGGACTGCTGCAACAGAGTGTGGGGAAGCAGCTTTTTGCCAGGCTGTCTTTATGAGAAGGAAATTAAGGATTACAGGGTTGGGACATGGGCAGTGGAGGCATTGTTGCAAAGTCAAGTGGTTTTTTTTTTTTGCTGGCCAGGCCGGTAAGGACACTTTGTCTTTTAGTGGCTTAATTGTTTACAATAGTGGCATGTGAATTTTTTTTAGAATGCTGGAATGCGTTTTATTTTACATTTTTATTAGCAGCCAGGGATTTTTTGTATGGCTGCAGATAACTTTGGAAAAGGTTTTTAAGCTATTTATATTATTTTAGGAAAAGGCGGGGGAATTAGGCCCGCTTTGAGTTTACACACTTAGGCTTAAGGCTAAGACAGCTTGCAGAAACAACAAAGAACAGCAAAACACATTATATTAGGCTCCAGCTAGTTTTTACAGGAGACTGACTTTAGCTGGTGCTTTGGGCTTGGAGTTTAGCATTAGTTTACGGTTGGGTCGCTCCCAGGAGTGGTGTAAATACTATGCTATTTTTTTGGTTACACAATTTTTGCTTTAGCTTTATATTATACTTTTGATGAGCAAAAATTATTTAATTGGCAAAGCATTTTTATAATTAATAAACAATTGCAAAACATTGAGGCCCGTTCTCAGCTGAGACTCAAATTAGCAGAGAACGAGGTGTGGTTCAGGATTTATTATTCAGCTGAATAACAAAAGGAACTGCATCAGAGGGCAGCAAAAAAGTGCTAGCCCCTCTGAGCAGGCCCCCCCAACAACTCAACTGCAAAAGAGAGCCCCGAGGGGCAGCATCACAACACTTTTATCCAGTACAGTATAATAATGCTATGATAATGCTTACATGATTGACAATGTTTTAGAGACCCTTATATGGTTACATTAACATTATTAAATACATATTAATAATTTAAAAATTCATATAATTATCCCTGCCTCTGTTTACTGTTGACATTATTTGCACTATCCTGGGCAGCCGCAGTACCTGCAAACTCATTAATTTTTGCCTAAAAATGCTGACCTTACATTCTTGTGAGGCTATAGTGCCAAGAAGGGTAAGCAAAAAATAGGAAGTAATACTCCCTTTTCAGTTAAAACAAAGACAGACAGTCTAGCTTACATTCCTTGTCCAGATGGTCAGAAAAAAAAGCATAAAAAAACCCCAAAACAACACACTTTAACTATTAACTCTAGGCCACTTGTTAAAGAAACTTAAATACATGACTTGCCAGAAAAACGACCCCACTACCATAGCAACCCACAGCTCCAACGAGGCCTACACTTCAGCACCTTTCTCACTGTCCTACAAAAGAGATTACATACAATTTCCCTTACAGTTCACATCAAAAAACAAGAATTTTTCTGTTCCTAAAGAAGAACAAACTGTTGCAGTACTTACACACCTCTGCAGCTGTTTTTTTTTTCCCCCCCAATGTATTTTATAGGACAGGTAACTGATATAACTCTCTCTCCTCCCCTTTTTCCCCCCCTTTTCTTTGGGAGGAAGAGAATTGCATGTAGCCTTATTGGTAAAAACTTCTATGCATCTTCCAATTCAGAGTTTAATTGATTCATAATCCCTAATGTACTTTTAGAATCACTTTATTTCCCATCTCTCTAGTTCAGTAAATGCAACTACCAAAACAGTTATTGGTAGGCTTACTACTGAAAGGGGCTGAATCGCTGAAGTTATTGGAAATGTAATAAAGGATAAAGGAGGCTAGCATTTTTCAGCAGGTGCTCAAGATCCTAAATAACTAGCAAACATTAAAGCTAGGAAAATAGCAGATATACAGGAACATATCCTATCTCAAATGGACAGAAAACTCTTAATGTCCACTGGTGTTACATGCCTGGATCCAAAGAATATTAACATTAATTTGAGTCTTCATGGAGCTCTAGTTCATAGTCAATGTGAGAAGATAAAAGATCTGATAGCACTTACACTGAAAACCGTACCTGACTAAGGAAAATGACTAAAGACAGGACAAGGGGAGAAGGAAAAGAGAAGGCAGGGATGGATTTTGTACTATTAATAAGAGAATGCTAGATTAGTTTTCCACTGGTAGGATCAAGCACTGGGGGGGGGCATGAAAATATGGTCTGATTGAAGAAGGGGAAAATACAAGGATATAAACTCTCAGTATTATGGAAATATGTTTTCAGTCATGGTAAAAAAGAACATTGCCTTTGAACTTCCTGTAAAACACTGCTCTGCTTAGGGTGAAAAAAATGACCCAAAAGAATAAGAGTAGGCACACAAAGTCATAACTAATTTGTATTAACGGGGGGAAGGGGATTTGACACAGACAATTTGGGCAGTTTGCTACCATAATGATCAACTATATTAAACACCTACACTTAAACACACTTATCATATTAGTATTTTAGCCAATTAGAAAATTAAATGTTGATTCATTATTGGGTTTTAAATTATAAAATGTGATTGCATTTAATAAGATTAAATCTGAAACTGAATCATGCTTTTTCAAGGAAAAGCAAAATAAAAAAGGACAGCTGTTTCCATGGAGGTGCTAGGCATCTGAAGTAAGTGTTAGTGTGCAGTAAAAGTAAGTTGAGAGCATTCAGAAACTCATAGGTTCAGGCACAAAGGATATAGAAACAAGGCATTGCTGATCAATTTACTTCTCCCTAAAGCCAGTAGAAATCTGCTAGTAATGCTTTATCTGTTTGGAGTAATGAAGTTACAGCAATGAGGCACTTTCTCTGAAATCACATTTGATAGCACCATCTTGTAGTTTATCACTGGAAAAATGATATGCCTTTTTAAGATGTGATTGCTGTACTGAAACTAAAATTTAATACACACGATTAGCTACATCGATTTCCAGTTCAGTTTTATTAAGTCATGTTCTACCAATGGACTATCTAGTCACAAAAAGATTAACTGCCTGGCAAAATGACTTTCAGAGGGGAAGTTACCATTTATAGAAAAGTGTTATATTATTTTCAATATGCACATCTACTAGTCACAACAACTGAGCGTTGAGAGACCACTAATAACTTAAGTGAGTCTGGTGTTTTATATTCTCTCTCTTCAGAACAGGAAGCAGCTTTTACTGCAAACAGCTGGACTCCTAGGTTATGTCTACACCTAAAATCTTAGTTTGGATTTGGTTAGGCTGACCTAAGGAGTTCCAAGTTAGTTTGAACTAAAAAACACTCTTAGTTTGAACTAATTGCTAGTGCAAACTTATTTAGTTTGAACCAGCAGGTTCAAACTAAATTTCAAAATAAGTTCAAACAAAGCAGTTAGTTTGTACTACCCATCCAAACTAACTAGTGCAAACCAAGCAAAGCTCAAAATTTGTAATTCAACCTACGCAAAACCTAGTGGAGACAGGGCTCAAATTAGTTCAAATTAATGCTCCTTAATTCAAACTGATTTGCTAGTGTAGACATAGCTCTAGATCCTAAGGCCAGAAGGAACAATAATGATTATCTAGTTTGATGTCCTTTACATTATAGGCCACAGAACTTTATTCACCCACTCTAAAAGCAGGCCCATAACCTCTGACTGAGTTAAGGAAGCCCTTAAATCTTGGCTTAAAGATTGCAAATTAGGTAATCCACCATTTACTTTAGTTCAAGCCAGCAAGTGACCCATGCTACAGAAGACGACAACTCTCCCTGCCCTAGCTAGGGCAATCAGTTAGACCCTGAGAACATGGGTGATACTCACCAGCCAGACACACTGGAAAGAATTCTCTATGGTAATTCAGAGTCCTCCATCTCTGGTTAGTGGAAATCTTTTCTGAAAACAGTCAAAGGCAGGTGACAATGCTGTTTTTGAGAATTTCATTCCCTTACATAAACTTATCAAGCTGAGTCTTGAAACAAGTTAGTCTTTTTCTCCCACTATTTTCCTTAGAAGGCTGTTCCAGAACTTCACTCCTCTGATAGTTACAAACTTTATATAATTTCAAGACTAGGCTTATTGATGGCCAGTTTACATCTATTTGATTTTGTGCCAGTGTAACCCATGGGCTTAAAGGAGGAGTGTTTCTTTAAGAGTTTTGCTGGTGTCTGAGTTGCTCTTGCTGTGTCCCTGTTGCTGGGCTGATTTAGCTGCCTAGACCCAGAAGGTCCAGCATGTTCTGTGTAGTTTGGAGCATGCTCAGCAAGGTTCCCTGCCAGCCCAGTGGTCAGGGGTCTGAGATCAAGCAGCCGGGTGAGTTGCATTGAGGAGAGTGCTGGTGCTCTGTGCAAGGGGAGAAGCTGAGCCAGGAACAGACAGCAGGCTGTTTTTCCCCACTCTGAGGCATTTTGCTTCAGGTCAGTAGCCTTGTTAACCCCTCCAGCAGGGAAATCTGGAGGCAGTGGGTACAGAGAAGCAACTATTGGGAAAAGAAGGGTGGTTGCCTTCTAACTTTATACTCTGGGTTATGGGCTTAGCTACAGTTCTTTTGTGTAATAAGGGGAAAGAGATAATTATATTTTGTTATTGTCAGAGATGTATTTTTCCTTTGTAACAGGGTTTTTTATATATGTGTGTACGTAAATGAGTGTGGACTGAGTAAGCTGTGTGGACAGCAGAGGAAAAAAGGTTTTCCAGGACTCATACAGAGGATTTCTGCTGCCAAAGAGGAGGGAGATGCTGGCTTCTAGCACAAGCTTTTGGACTTGGTGATTTGAGACCATAACAGACTCATGTGGATACTGCTAAATAGCCACTATGTATTATAGATCTGTATACTAATAATTTCTTCTGCTTTCATAGAAGGTTTATAAAGTTAATGTTTAATATAGTATATTGCTTTTGTTTATTTTTTTTATGAATTCTGAACAGTCTTCACTGTGAGCCCCTTTACAGACTAGATCCTGGCTCTCCAGCTGCTTTTTGCAGGTCTCTGCTTTCTGTGAGGCACTGGAGAGGGGCAGATAAATGACTTTGAGCCCACCCTAGCAGGTTACACCAGCACTAGACTTAACAAATAACTCCTCTCCTCCCTGGTGTATACCCCTCTGATGTATTTACAGAGAGAAATCATGTTTCTTCTCATCTTTCATTTTGTTAGGCAAAACAAGCCAAGCTCTTAAGTGTCCTATTATAAGGTAGGTTCTCCAGTCCTCAGGAACAGCACTAGCACTTCTGGTACCCCCTACAAGCACAGCAGATGCCAGCACAAACGAGTGACATCAGAGCGTGCTGCACCGGTGCGTTCCCCATTTTGGTGCCCCTCAAACGTCGGCACCACCCTGCAATGCTTACAGGGCTTACCGTGTTGCGCCAGACCTGCCAGTCCTCAAATCATACTTCGCTCCCTCTAATTTCAATTAATCTTTCTTAAACATGGGGCACCAGTATTCCAAAGAGGTCTCACTAGTGCCTTGTATAAAATTTTCCTGGCTGTCTCTCCTGGAGTTACATCCCTGCTGCATCTTGGGATTCCATGAACATATTCCACAGTCACATCACACCTGCAGCTCAGGATCTGTGACTGCCCAATACATGCAGCTAAAGGAGAACTCTATGTTGCTCAATATTATCACAAACAGAAGTTCATTCAATAAAAGATATTACCTCATCCACCTTATCTCTCTAATGTCCTGGCACTAATGCTGCTACAACGTGTCAAATAGTAGACCCAAGACTTTCTCCTATTCTGTTCCTTCCAACAGATACATATGCATATCAAAAATTCTTCTTGTTAGTTCCTAAGTGCCTGACTTTGCATTTTGCACTATTAAATTATATTCCATATCTATTACTCCAGTTTTCAAGGCTGTCCAGATCTTCTTGTATGATATTCTAGTCCTCCAAATTAGCTATACATTCTAACTTTGTGTTGCCCACTAATTTTATTAGCATATTTACATTTTTTTCCCAAGGTCATTTGTAAAAATGTTAAATAAGATTGGTCCTAAACTCAGTTCCTGAGGAACTCCACTAGGAACTTCCTTCCAGCCTGACAATTCATCTTTCAGTGCAACCAGTTTTAGTCTATTCTTACTCAGCTTTTGATTTTCATATTAAATATCCATCTTCTCTAATTAAACTAATAATTTTCTCACATGGAACAGTATCAAACACTTTACAGAAATACAGGTGGATTAGATTTACAGCATTTCCTTTGTCTATAAAATCATTTATCTTCTCAAAGAGAAGATCAGGTTGGTCTGCCACAGTCTTCCTTTTTCAAAACCATGTTATATTTTATCCCACTGACTGTTTACCTCTGCATCATTAACTACTCTCTCTTTCAAAATTTGTTCTAAGACTTTGAATGCAGTTGAAGTCAAATTAATGAGCTCCCAGTTTTCCAGCTCACTCTTTTGTTTCCTTCCTTAAATGTAGGTACTACATTTGCAATTCCCAGTGCAGGGTCTGAGCCTGAGTTCACAAATTCATGACAAATCTTTTCTATTGGGCTCCCATTTTCAAGTGCCAGTTGTTTAAATAATCTTGGATGGAGACAATCTTATCTCCTCATTTTGTCCAAGTAAACTGTTTGAGTTTGGCTTCCACTTTCAATATGCTAATTTTTACTTCCATATCCCTGTTCCCATTACACTACATTGCAACTGCCTCCAAGCTTCTCATTAGCATTATTAAAAACTGAGGCCAAATATTTGCTTAGGTATTGTTCTGCCATACATAGATTATCTTTAATCTCTACCTCATCCTCAGTGTTTCACATCCTACTTCCTTTCTTATTTTATTTTTATTTATGTGGCAAAGAAAACCTTTTACTATTAGTCTTAATTGCCTTTGCATACCCAGTTCTGCTTTCTTTTGACAGTTCTCTTTTTCCATACTCTTTCTGACCTCTAAGAGGTATCTGTTCTTGCAGATAAATCTCTTTTTCAGTTCCTTTTAGGTTTTCTGATGTGTCTAACTTTTTTCAGACATCAGTTAATTCAGTTTGGTCTTCAGCCCTTCCCTTAAACTCCCTTTGCATCTGATATAGTTTACAGACATTTTAAGTGAAAGATAAGGAAACTAATTCCAAACCTACACCATATTCAGATCCTTGAATTCTGAATGTGGAGAAGGTTTGAAATTATTGAAATGTATTATTTAAAATCTGACTGAAGTTTCTGTTGGCTATTGCTATTAGGTATGAATTTATTTGATAAATGTCTGTGAGCATATTTCTCGTTAGGTTGGCAGGTTGTTATGTTGATAATGAAGTACAAGCCATTTAACACATTTTAATAACGGTGAATTGACTGTGGGATACTTCATGGGAAGGACTCAGATTTTGCAGTTATGAAATATTGTTTGCTATCCCAGGGTTATGGGCATCTGAACAAAACCAGTATTTATATAACTGGAGAGAGTAATGTTGGGTTGCTTTGGTGTTATTTCTTCTTAGCTAACGAAGGATGATTCAATGTTATCAAATTTGGTAATTGATAAAGTTCTTTACGGTGCATCTAGACCATTGAGAGACAAAAAAACATGATGCTGGTAAGATTTGATTAGTTAATAATTGCATCTTATTAGTCCATATTCTGTTCTTTTTTATTCTGGATTTACCCTAGTCTAACTAGAAACAGAACCTGGCCCTGGTTCTTTGTGGCCATTTCACAGAATCTTGCAAAAGATAATGGTGGGAGGACAAGTATCAGTCTCTGTCTCTGACAGGTCTTTGTTAGAAGCCAAATGTAGTTTGAGTTGCCTGACCACTATCCTACAGGTGTAGAATAGTTTGCTTGACTATTCTGATCCCTGTAGCATGACATCTCCTGGTTGGCAGACATGAATAGGATCACTGAGTAACCTTGTAGATGTCTCAGTTTCTGCATACCACAGCACATAAGATAAAATATACGACATGTATGCTTGCAGTTGCACATAGATAATAATGGTAGGAGCAGTTTATGAATGTCTGGGGGTACACTTTTTCATTGGCAAGGGGCATATTTTTATATCTACACAGAGAAACAGCCAAAATTCAAATAATATGCAGATTAGATTGTGTTAAAGCAGGGCTGAATTGTGACTATGGATTCCTTTCACATTATAACAGGTAATTTGACTTCACCTTCCCTCTGTGCGCTGTTTCCTAGAGTTTGAATCCTTACAAATGCTCTGATTTGCTGTTGCAGTATGACCTGATTCCATGTCTTACACTCCCCTGCATTTATTCTCATCCCATTCTGTAAGTTTCCCCCTCATCAAAGCGTCTGACGAAGTGGGATTTTCTCCCATGAAAGCTCATGAGATAAATAAATCTGTTAGTCTTTAAGTGCCACAAGACTCCTTGCTTTTTTGTTTGTTTGTTTGTTTGGTTTTTTGTTTGTTTGTTTGTTTTGTTTTGTTTTGTTTTTGTTTTAATAGACTAATGTGGCTGCCCTTTTGGAAGTTAAGGCAAATGGTAAATGATAAACAACAGTCACAGCATGAGCATGTGGATGAGTACTGTGAAAGAGAGAGAGAGTGTGTGTGCGTGTGTGCATGTGTGTATAATTATACATAAATCTTGTGGCATTCACAAGGACTTTTATAAATACCTGGAATTTGTCTGAGTATTTGTGAACAATGAAGAATATGATCTTACAAAGAGAAAACCAAACTCAGAGCTTTTCTTGGTAAATTTACTCTATCACTTGATGAACTCTACACAAAAACTACCTTTTTAATCTGCTATATTTTATTTCTTTCCTGGATTTGACTTTAGGCATTTAGAAGTAATACAATTAGGCAGCAGTATTTCATCCTAATAAATCAGTTTCCCACTAGAATTCCGGTAAGTGAAAGTAAATATAAAATATTTCACTGGTTTCTATTAAATCAGAAGTCATCTTTTTAGACCTATAATATTGATTCACATCAGTGGTGCTATAGATTTTGCCTCCGAATCATGAGAAGACTGTTTTGTGCCCTGATGCAGTGGCCTCCTGTTAACCTTCAGTGGAGCTGAAGCAGACTGCAAAACTGGTCTTGAGGTCCTTTAAATCAGTGTTTCCCAACCAGTGTGCCATGGCACACAGGTGTGCTGTCAAGTCTGAGCAGGTGTGCCACAAAATTTTTTGAAAAACTACTCAAAGAGTTTTGGATTGGCTCATTGGCTCATGAATATTCATGATTTCATTTAGAAACTAAATTGTGGTGTGCCTCAAGTTAATTAAATGTAGCAAGGTGTGCCACAACAGAGAAAATGTTGGGAACCACTGGTTTAGATGACAGAATGCTTTCAAATGAATGGCCAGCACAAGTAAATCTTAACTTTGTATGCTGATAGAATTTCATGAAAATTTTGGGCCCACTATGCTACAAAGTAGGTTGTAAACTTACTGGCATAGTAAATCCTTTCTGTGTTTTTGGTGGCTTTGTTACTGGCTGATTTTCCTCTGTTCCTTTCCCTAGATGCCATTTCATTCTATTTTTACATGTGTTCACAGAAGTCATTAAAGCTTGTTTCACAAGACCTCCTTCCCCAAAGTGAACATTCATCTTGTGATGACATCAAAAGAAGGAACATCAAAGATACTCTGAAAAGCTAGACTATTTCAGCATTGTAAAATTTAAGATGGCTAAAAATGGATCTAAGAGAGCACTAGTTGTGATCTCTATAGCAAACAGATAATTTTTTTTTAGGAAAATTAAACATGTCTGTTTTCTACTGATTGCACATCATTTTCAAATGTCTCTGCTATTTCGGACAGAAGCACATTTTCTCAAGAACCAATCCCTGCAACTTTTTTCCCATGCTTTCTCATGCAAAGAGTCCCATTCTGTTCTAGTTTCTTACTTAATTCCATATCAATCACTATGATGTCTGAGTGGTTTTCTTTACTTAGAATAAAAACATTTAGTCACTTTCCTTAATAAATCTCTCTCTCTCTCTTTTTTTTTTTAAAAGGAATAAATTATGTTAGAGCTGTTATGGCTGTGCATGGTTTTTTCCCCACAAAACACAAGTTAGTTTTGAGTTGTTATAGAAGAAAGCTAGATCAAAGAAGTAGGACTGATCTTTGAACATAGAACTAATGGGGTTCATAGATCCTGAGGGAGGGATTTGAAGACTCAGGCTTACTACTATGAACAAACTGCTTTCCGTGCAGATGAATTTCACCTTAGTGATAGGTAGCTCCATCATCACACAGGACTGCAAAAATTAAGACAGTTCACAAACGGACATTTCATAACAAATCCTTAGCCACAATCAAAACAGAATCATTACTCAACAGCAAGCCAATGGAGGCAAGAGAATATCTTAGCAATACATGTTGCTAAGGAAGCAAATAGCTATGTTCTGCACCAATTATAGTCCCCCCCCCCCCAAGGCTGACATTTCTAATTTAAGGGATACTTCATTGTTATAATTCAGTTTAGTGTTAATGAGAGTAGAGGCCTATAACCATATGTATAGGCTTACAAAGTTCAGTTAGGATATGATCAGAGAATGAAAGTTGTTTCTGTGTTTTCTTAGCAACCTTTTTCTATAACACTATATTTTCAGCATTCATAATGAAGCTTTAATTTTATTTATGTTTATGAATCTGGTGGGATTTCAGTAATTTTATATATTTTATCTATAACTATATATTGCCAAAATGCCACTTAACAAGTACAATTAAATTAGGGTCTGACTAGTATTCCAAATTATCCTTCAGTGCTTTTACCAGCACTCTAGCAGGAAGAGTGCCCATTTTGATTTTCAGTTGAACAGCAGCCTGATAATAAAACATTCATGGTCTCAATCATAATCTTTACAAATACATTTAGATCATTAATTTCTTTTGGAACAAGATGAATCAACATGCCAATGAGGATGCATCTGGAGGGCAAGTTGTCCTCAACAGCAGCTTTGTTAAGTAAACAATACAATGTCAATTTGTTTTCAGGCTCCATGACATTTCTGAGAATTAAGCAAGCAATTAAATCAGACTGCACAGAATTCATTTTGATTTTTTACATGCAGTCCACTTGGTTTATCTGATTGTGATAAAATGAACCAACCTGCTCAGTCTCCTTCTGCTGTGATAGCTTCAAGGACAACAGCTTGGCCAAGTTTATTTTTTAAGATTCCTTTCTCTGATATGTGCCTTTCACCCTTATTATTCTCAGCAATCTATTTGCTAGGTGACCTCAATCACATTAAGCCACTTAATCAGTTCTTTCACAAGGTAAGAAACAGCCTTCATAGCTCCAGTTTGCAAAAGGTAACATAAATGATAATGGTGGAGATGTTAAGCACCTAATTATCTAGTGCCTTGCATCTTGTGCAGTCACCTACATCTCTGTAAAGCAAATGTAAAATGCTGGCAAGCCATTATTGCAGGGCCATCTACCTTGGGTTTTCATTTACTTATGATTATTTCTTTAATATTTTTATGAGTGTAGCATACAGGAGCCTAGAGGAGGACAAGGGCCCTATTTTACTAAATAACGTGCAAACTTCAACAAGACAATCCCTACCCCAAACAACTAAGCATCTAACTAAAAGACAAAGATAATACATGAACACAGATATATAGATGGCAGTACAAGGAAGGCAAAGTGATTTTAAAAGCCACTACCAAATCGGAATGATAGGCTCATAATTTCTTTTACATTAAGTTCTCTTTACACTGCTCTGGCAGTGAAAACGCATTTTAAAGTAGGAATAAATTATATTTACACTCATTCTAAGGCCCCTTTACTCCATCAGAGTGGAGTTAGAGGGCCTATTTTGTAAACCAGAATCAAATTGTTTTACTGACACTTTGAAAAGTTTTGAATAAACTAAGCTAGCATAAGTGATAACTTACTGACATAAACATCCAGATCAAAATATCTTTGGTTTTGTGGCTGTGATTTAAAACCTTTAGATATATTTATTTAAAATGAATGAAAAAAAAATCAAAAGAAAATAAAGCATATTCTTGCAATGACGTTACAACCCCAGGAAATGTCACTCAGCCTAACCTTTCATCCTGTCACAGTATCATAAAATCATAAAAATATGGAATTGAAAATGATCTCAAGAGGTCATCAGCTTCAGCCCCTTGTGCTGAGCCAAGACCAAGTAAGCACAGACCACTCCTGATAGGTTTTTCATCAATTTGTTCTTAACCTCCAGAGATGGGGATTCCACATACTCTCTTAGAATCATATTGCAGAGTTTAACTACTTCTATAGTTAGAAATTTTTTTCTGAGATCTAACCTAAATCTTCCTTGCTGCAGATTAGGCCCATTATTTCTTGTCCTACCTTTGATGGACATAGACAATAATTTATTACCATCCTCTTTATAACACCTCAAAATATATGGACACATCACATTTCCTTCCCCTCTCCCCAGTCTTTTTTCTCCTCTCCTCCCTCAAGATTAAGCAATCTCATTTTTCTTTAAATCACTCTCCATAGGTCAGGTTTCTAAACTTTTTATCATTTCCTGACATCCTCTGGATTTTACAGTTTAACCACAGTTTTCCTGAAGTGTGAAGTTCAGAACTGGGCACAGTATTCTACTAGTGACCTCACCAGTGACGAGGAAAGTGAAACCATTACCTCCTGTTTTACATACAATACTTCTTTTAATGCAGTCTACAAATTGTATTAGCCCTTTTTGCAAATGAATCACATTGGTGATGCAGATTCAGTTTATGGTCTACTATATACCCCAGATCCTTTTAATCAGTACTTCAAACTAGCCAAGTTTCAGAGGGGTAGCCATGTTAGGTTAGTTCAGCAAAACAAGCAAGAAGTCTTGTGGCACTTTTAAAGACTATCAAATTTATCTATCACATGAGCATTTGTGGAAGAGATCCCACTTTGTCAGATGCTTGAAAATGAAAGGAAACAAGTATGGGAGGAGGTATAAATGAAGGAAAGTAAGCGTAATCACGGTATCAGGTCATGTTACTTTAGCAAATCAAACAGGTTGCACCGATTCAAACTATGGAAATGAGAGATAGCAAGGGTGAGAGGTGTGACAATCACTGTTCATAATAAGAAAGCCAAGAAATATCCCTATTCAAACCTGAGCTGATGGTATAAAATTTCATATGGAAAATTTCTCTCTCTTTCCTATGCCTTCCCCAGCGCTCCATTTTAAATATCTGGTGAAATGGAATTTCTCTCACAAAAGCTCACATGATAAATTAATTGGTTAGTCTTTAAAAGTACCACATGACTCCTTGTTTGTTTCATTCGAGGCAGTTATTTCCCATTTTCTAGTTACACACTTTATTTTTTTCTTTGTTTCTTAAGTAAAGTATTTTGCATTTGTCTTTACTAAATTGTTCATGCTGATTTTAGACCATGCTGATTCTCTAATTTGCCAAGTTCATTTTGAATTCTAATCCTGCTCTCCAAAGTCTTTGCAATCCCTTCCAGATTGATGTTACCACAAATTTAATAAGCATATGCTCCATTCCTTTACCAAAATCAGCAATGAAAACATTGAATAGTATCAGATCCAGGCTTCACTCTTGCAGTACACCTGTAGATAAACTCTCTCTGTATGACAAAAATCCATGGATCACTACTCTTTGAGTACAGTCATTCAACCACTTATGCATCCACCTGATAGAAACTTCATCTAGAAGATCACTTTATGAGAAAGTGATGTGGGACTATGTAAAAAATATTACTAAAAATCAAGGCATATCATATTTATTGTTTCCCTGTCCACTAAACCAGTAACCCTATTAAAGAAGGAAATTACTTCAGTTTGACAATTTTTCCCAATAAATCCATGAGAGATATTTCACTTAACTCTATTATTCTCTAGGTAGATACAAACTGACTATTTAATAACTGGTTTCAATATCTTTCCTTATATCAAAGTTAGGCTTTCTTATTTATAACACTTTGTCCTCTTTTTTTCATCTTTTTAAATATAGATACCATGTTTGCCTTTCTCCAGGTGTCTCAGACTTTACTCATCCTCTATGAATTCTTGAGTATAATTATTAGCAGTTCTGAGATTGCTCCTAGCTGTTCCTAAAGTACTCTAGGATTAATTTATCATGGCTTCTGAGCTGAATACAGTGATAAAATAAAGCTGACACTGTTTGTTCTGTGTTGCTCAGACCTTAAAAACAAATATGTTCATTTTGTGTGAATGTTAACCATCCCATGGTAGACACAGTAAGATAATTACCTTGAGCAAACTTCCTCTCTCTTCCTGAGAATTTAGGCATTAGGCTAGTCAAGCATTCCACCTTCTAAAGAAGTCACAATTCTAAGTTAATTTGTAATGTCTCAATAAATCAGGGTCCACATTCTGGAACTATTAGTTTTGGTTTTCATTTATGACAAATATCCTAATTCAAAACGTGAACAAGTATTAAATAGAGCAGTGCAGATAGATCTCTGTTTTGTGTTCACAAGATTTGTCAGTTTCAAGCTTTCAAAGGTAAACTTCAAGCCTATTTAAGCAGAAGTCCAGTGTTATTGCTATAAAACAGGGGTGGCCAAACTTACAAAACTCAAGAGCCACACAAGTCAATTATTAAACCTTTGAGAACCACACTGAGGCATATAGCCATATACTTTTACCTACTCCAAAATTACATTAAAATTCATTGCATACTTTAATTGTACCATAAAACAAGGACAAATTGACTCTACTAATGTCAGATTCTAATAATTTCTTAAGGTTACCATGGAAATTAGGCCTATATTGTAAAAACTTAGCTGCTGCTCGATGTAGAAGACTGCAGGCTATTTGTGAGTTTTTAAAAATCCCAACCAGGCCGCACTTCTCCCTTCCATCCCCAACCATGTGACACTTCTCCCCACCATCCCAACCCCTTCCTGAATTCCTAGGCTGGGGCTGCTTTCCTAAATTGATATGCTGACATTCTTGTGGGAGCCACAATTTTTCATTTAAGAGCCACACGTGGCTCCCGAGCCGCAGTTTGGCCACTCCTGGTATAAAACTTAACTTTTTAAATAAGGACTTTCTCTAACTTTATATTTCACCTCTTTAAAAGGGATATTTCCTGAATATACCAAATATCCTTCCAAGATGTAAACAGCCTTATATATTTCATCTGCCAAACAACTCAGCATCAGATAATGCATTATTATTATTATGGTCATATGTCCTCTAGAAGAAACTATTCTCTTCTAATTACAACGATTTCTAAACAAGCTTTTCACAACTTCTTCTTCATCTTGTTTTCTCTGCCATTTTTCTTAAATTGTTGTTTGAAATACTTTCACCTCTCTCTGCATGTCTCTATCATAATATAACTGCATCATTTGTTATGACAAAGCATAAATTGTGCTAACACTGGGTGACATTACAATGCAGTTAACATCTTTCACCACTGGTTTCTTTCAACAGTTTGGAGAAAATGCACTAGCAAGTCAGGTAGAGGGTATTTTTATAGGTCTTGCATATCACTGTAAAACAGGTCAGTTATTTTTCACTTACCATTTACTCTTTGTATATATATTTCTATAACACTTCTACCTGAGACTCTCAAAATCTACATTATGAGATATAATGCTATAATATAGTATGAGATATATTATGAGAGTGTCACTTTCATTGGACTCAGTTAAATTAGATAAAATGGCTGGAGCAGCATAAACAGTCTGTAAAAGAACTGGTTCCAGCTAGGAATTCGCCAAGATCAAATATTGAAGACAACAGCTTAAAGGCTACTGCCCGAGGATCCCTGCATAACCATGGCATAGAGAGAATGCTAGGGGAAGGCTTTGGCTACATCACACAGTACTATGAGCAACACTGTGGGAAGTCTGGGAGACTGCTCCAACTAGATAGGCTTCCAGCACTCTTCACCATCTCCTCTCTCCCTTCCTCCCTCATCCTTTGAATGTTTCTCATTAATTTTCTCAACATTGTGCTCATCATGGTGCAAAATACAATTTTCCTCATCATGCTCCACACAAGGACACAACACTTTTGTACAGGCCCAGTCAGAGTCTATATTCACAACCATCAATAAAAATAAACACAAAAGAATCTAGAATATAAACTGTGGTCTTACAGAGACTAACTTCTGAGCCTGATAGATTAATCTTTTCACTTCAGAAAACCCCCAAATTTTCCTTATGTTTTCAATTGATCCCCCCATGTGAAACATTTAACATTGTCCCACACCTCATGCCTTTATTTAAACCAGTGCAAAGTGACTTTTGTCTTTAGTGACAACAAGGTGTGTTTTTACATCCAGATCACTATCTCAAGGGCAAATCTGTGAATAGGATTTGGCATAGCTAGTTGAGGTAAATCACAGATGAGTGATGTAGGGAGGACCTTGAATATCTTCACTGAGGTAAAAATTGCCCTGGCTTGTCTTGGTTGTGATTTTAAAACAAAATAGCTATCTCAACAGTAAAAACATGCCCACTTTTTCAGTGGAGACACTGCCAGTATAAAATACTAATAAAAACAACATGGCTATAGTTTTGCATTCACTATCACAAGGTAACTAAGGGTAATTGTAAATCGGGTCCCACATGTTCAAATCTTCTGGAATCACATCAGTTTAAAAGCAAACCAAAAGAAACATAGCTATTTTGGTTTCAATGTCAGCATCTATGTTTTATTTTAATATAAAGCAATTTCAGTAATCGGTATCCAGTGAGATGTACACAGTGCTCATTTATTAAGTGTCTTTCAAAACTACTATCTCAAATTATTTTACAAAATAGCTTATATATTTATATAAAAAAATCCCAAAGAGCTCCATTACACTAATTAAAAGACTTGAGATAAAGTTACTTCAGCTTGCTTTCAACACTGGGAACAGAGTAAGCTGATCTACTTTTAATATCAAAAGACAAGCATCTCTAAAGTCTCAGAGAATAATTAACAATAGCTCAGGTACCTGCCATCTCTTTTCTATATTTGTAGCTAATTGGTAAAACCAAGAAGTGATGCATAGAATGGGACAAGCTATTAGTGAGACAGATAAGGCCTAGGCTGAAAAGGACCTTCTAGGTTAAAGAAAGAATTCCAAAATCAGTTCAGAGATTTTTAAAGGAAACAATTCAGTGACAAAGGAATTGAAATACTATAGCCATGACATTTTGAGTGGTATTTAAGTTTGCCACTGACAGTCTGCTTCTATACAGTTCTGGAATCTAGGAAGAGGCAAGATCATTTTGGGTTTCAATAGTGAACAGAAAAGGTTTCAGGTCAACTGTAGTGAAAGGAAGTATTCAACATTCCAATCAAGTGCAACTCAAAAGGTGAACATGTGATACTTTTTTGCATTTGCAGTATATACTGCAGTTCCCTTTGAGTAGCTCAAAGTGCTTTAACATTAATAACTGTAGCCTAACTGAATTCATGAGATAGATGCTATTCACATTTTAAAGATGAAGCAAATTTGGTATAGATATGATTAAATGACTGTCCTAGTGTCACAAGTCAGTCTGTGTCACAATCAGGAATAAAAGCTAAGACCCCTGCCTCAACATTATTTGCTTTAACTATAAGACTTCTCTATCTCACCAGCTAAACCAAGCTCATTATTATTCCTAACTGCATAACTACAGAAAACAATCACCACTAATGATGCATACATTGTCTGTTCTTTTTCTTTGACATTTTCCCCACTCATAGGACAAACCTGATAGAGTAGGTTGAATATGGTTCCTGAATTTCTGCGTCCAGCTTCATATCACTTGGTTATATGTATTTGACTTGAATTAGTAATAAAAACTTTACCCTTAAAAATGCCTTATTAAGGAAGTAATTCAACAAGCTTTGAATGGCTTAGACTCACTAATCCAGTGGTTCCAGTCTGGGGCCCAAAAGAGCCTCTAAGGGGCATTCAAAGTGGCCCATGGCTCCCTTTCTGCTGGCTGCAGGATAGAGACACCACCTAAGAACCAAGGTGGAACATGTTTCTATAGGGCTAAAAGAGACCCTCCCTTGCGACCCAAATGGCGCATATAGGCCTACAGGATGTGTGTGGTTTCCCTGCTGAAGCCAGAGAGATGCAAAATCAGCAAGGAGGCAAACTTCATCTTCATGGATCTGATGAAAGCTCGTGCACTAAATAATTACGTTAATCTTTAAAAGTGCCACAAGACTCCTTGTTTGTTTTGCTGAACTAGACTAACATGGGTACTCCTTTGGAACTTGCTTTTTTCAGGGCGCTGGGGAGGATGGAGGAATGAGGCTGCTGGCTGAGACTGGTGGCCTTTCAGGTTGTTAAAGTGATATCTTCTAAAGGGGTTGCCCTGATAGTCCAGTTCAGCAAAACAAACAAGGAGTTCTGCAGCACTTTTAAAGACTAACAATTTTTTTTCTTTTATTGAATGAACTTTTGTGAGAGAAAACTGCACTTTGTCAGATACTTTGAAGATGGAGAACTTAGAAAATGAGAGGAAAATATATGCAGGGAAGTGTAAGTTATAGGATCAGGTCAGACTGTGACAGACTGGCTGTAACAGACTGACTAAAATGGTATCTGCGGCCCTAAAGTCAAAAAGGTTGGGAATCACTGCACTAATGTGTTTGCGGTGAATGTGTTAGTGGAAGAGTTATGCAGGAATCACAGAACAAAAATGAAGAATGCAAGCTAACCATCAACAACTGAAATCAGGAATACACAGACAGAATTATTGTTTCTACTGCTTTCTGTCTGTATGTATGGTTTCCTGCTGATATTCTCATTTCTTTAGCACATTGCTGTAGGCTATTGTTCCCTACAATGACACTAGTCTACAGCAGGCTCTCTCAGATCTGAATGAGAAGAAGGAAAAAGTCTTTTTTTGATCTCTGGCCTCAGAACTTGGTTACTCCTCCCCACCCCAAAATGTCTGTGGCAGCTGGATACTTAGTTGCACTGCCCTTGACTTGTGTTTCTGAATTCTTCAGAAGGGCTCTGGAGGCTCTGTACATTATATTGTGGCTTTTCAGCTTACCTACACAAGCGTTGTCACCAGTATCTGTATTGTATGTACTCTCTTGTGAATGCCTTCTTCATTACATAAGTGCCATAGGTTGGGGTCTAGTAAGTAAATAGCAAATATAAAAGCTTCCATACAAAGAAGAAAATTCAGTTGCATAAGTATGACATCTATGAAATTACTAAGCAGGACAGCTGTTACAAGTTACATCGCCTAAGAAAGGGGATTTTTCCTGTAATGCTAAGTTGTTGGTTTTTGTTTTTTTGTTTTTTTGTTTTTTTAAGTTTCTTTACAGGGTTCTAGGTTGAAGCAATGTCTTTTTTCTTGGTATTGGTAGCAAACGAGTCATTTCATTTCCTACTACCTTATCTTTGTACTTCTAAGCAAATATCCCATTCTTCTTTCCTTAAGAATTTCAACCCCCCCCCCATTACCAAGATGCAGTAGTTTCTTTGTAACCCTTCGAAAGACTTATTCAAAACCCACTGAACTCTGTATAAGTCTAGAGACTTAAATATGCTTTGGATCTATCCTCAAAGGAGTAGCACAGTACAATTGTTATGTATCATCTGGTATACAAAAAATGCTGTGTTTATCTACCTGGAAGAAAGAAGTGAATTGGAATTTCTAGTTTCAGAATACATATTTGACCCTCCATTTTGATATATTTTTATTTTAGTATAACTTCTCACCACTGATTCCTGGTATTTCCACCTTCCAAATGTATGTAGATGATAAAAAAAAACAACAACAACAAATTATTTATACCCAACATTAACAAATCAGATGTTCTCACTTCCATAGTCCAAACCGCCTCCTTCTCTGCCTCCCACCAGTGATTTTACTGTATTTGCCATCTTCTTTCAGAGCTTTCTTTCACAGTAATCTGGGGAAAACAAAGTTATTAAACATACCTGGCCCTCAAACAGCCAAATGATTCTACTGCTTTTGTATGTAAGAGAGAACTTTCTCAATTCTAGGTGTTAAAAGAGCACAGTAAGTAATTAGCTCCAAACAAGAGAGACCAACAATTGTATTAAGAATATAAAATTCAAAGCCATAAGTACAACTGGAACAAGTCAGACCTTTTTCATTGCTGGCAAATATACTGTGCAGGCTTAGAAAATGTGTACTGCCTTAAAAGCAAGATATACAAAGGATATTATGATACCCCTCCCCCCGAGTTGTAATGGAATATCCATTTGAAATGTCATCAGAGATGTATGCATGATGGAAGCGGGCACCATCAGTGTTGTAAAGAGTTCAAAAGCAATGTCCAAGCAGCTTTGTGAAGCTCTGGCACTCAGCCAAGCTATACTGAAGAGGAACTGAAGGAGGAGGAACCCGAGGAGCCATCATAACTGAGAATACCACTGACCTGGAAGCAGCCTCTGAGGAAGGACTTTGTGGGGACAGAGGAGCCCAGCAACCATGAGTGGAGCGGAGAGAGATTTCAGGCAGCCCAGTGCTTTTTGTAAAGGACTTTTCATCAAATTTTGGTAAGAAATGCAGGGATCCTGGGGAGAGTAACTAACCAGTTCTAGATTTGTACAGAACAGATCAGGAAAGACAGCACACAGCCCAGAGGAGCAGCAGAGCGGAACCAGCACATGGACCGGAGGAGCACCAGAGCACAGACCAGAGGAGCAGCGGAGCAGAGCCAGTACACCGTTCAGAGGAGTGGCCGATCAGGACCAGATCCAGACCCGACACCAAAGGAACAGAGAACCAAAACTGAACCAGACCCTGACCTGAGAGACTTGGACAGCGTCGAGTTCACCCAGAGGACTGGGACAAGCCTGACTGGAGAAGCAAGCTGCCTGGAGCTGAAGTCTGCCCCTAGGACCTGATCCTGACCGGACCAGCCTGCTGCGTACCAAGAAAGGCTCTGGTTTTACTAAGGGATCTGGACAATTCAGCTAACTGAGTCCAAATTTATATGTCCAGATTCTGAGGTGAACCTTTGTCTCTGACAGAGCAGAATAGGATCCAAATGGATGGTTCAGAGTGATTTGCGAGATGCTGTAAGTAAAAGGGTGCTTGTGGCATGCCTGCTAATAAAGCTGGATGAGTGCACCATGACTGAGAAAAGCCCATCTTCACCCATTCAACAAATGACTGATCACCAATTGTTGAATGCTACATAGGTTGTTAAGGATTTAGGTATTTGTAGGATTTTTGGTGATTTTTAATGTATTTGCTTAAAGTGATAAGTTTATTGTTAAGTTTGTAATTATGCTCATGTAACTAACACAGCAAAGCAAAATTCTACTTAACTGTTACTCTGTGTAATGCTCACTGTGATGCATAGTCATTCATTGTTAGGATAGATATTTTCAGTTCTTAAATTTCATTGTAATTTTTGTAATATTTAAATAAATGTTAACACTTGTTTTCAAAGAATTCATTGCTTTAAGTCTGTTCTTGATCAGCAGGCTGTAGCTGTATTTTCCACTAGGTTGTTTTATCCATTTAGGTGAGCGGACCGCATTTGAATTTATCCCAGAGCAATTGATGCTAGTAGTTATTTTAGGAGAGCAAAAAGAGAAGCTGCCATAACATCTGAAGGGTTTTAAATTCTGGGGTAACAAAGGGAAAGGATCTACTTGTCCTATTGATGCACAGATATCTTGCATGTGTGTGTTTGTTTATGGTCCTAGTCCATAGCTGAGTCTCTATTGCCACTGCTATACAAATAACATTCATTTAGATTTATAAAAAATGCTAAAAGGTGCCTAGCTATATTCTAAGAGACCCTGACAAAATTAGAAATGTATTAAAACAATTTATTATAGTCCTTTACAAACCCTTCATGTGCTTCATAAAGAAAAACAGACAACAATAAAACAAAACAAAAAAAGAAAAACTGTCCTTCATAATTACAATGCTCCCATCACTTTTCAAATAATGATTGATGCACAGAAGATCAAACAATGGTGTCTCACATTAATGCTACTGCTATGGCATTCCCCAAAGTAGAAGAATATCAAAGATTAGGATTTCAAGGTCACTTGTGACTGTCGGACACCATTTAGTCCTAAAATCCTTTTTATTGATTAACGATAATTCATTATCGATTGCCATTTTTCAAGAGTTCCACAGTCTATTAGATACCTTAAAAGCACAAGTAAGAGAGTACTGTTTATATTTCACACATCACAGATGGGGGAGGGGTTGTAAATGGACAAAGAGGAAGGAAGAGGAGGAGGACAAGGGCAACAATGAGATTACACATGCACTTAGTGCAAGCACACCTCATTGGTTAAGTTACCTTTTCTATCCCTTGCTTTTCATTGGCTTCACAGCAGAAATGATGGGTTTAAATATTACAAGGGAGGTGACTTGGCACACATGCCCAAGAAGCAAAGTCGAAGCACAGGGACTAGCATCAAAGAATATATCTAAACACCTTCCACTTTAAGACAGAGGAAAATCACCGCCATACCACTTTCAATAGGGTGACCAGATGTTCCGATTTTATTAGGATAGTCCGAATATTTGGGACATTTTCTTATATGGGTGTCTATTACCTCTCGCCTCTGTCCTTATTTTTCACGCTTGTTACTGAGTCAGTCTAGCACTATGGGAAAATCACCATTTTGTTTTCATTGAAATAAGTAGGGACCAATGTTTCCAATGTTTCTACTGGTTCCTATTAAGTTGAGAGGAAAACTATGATACCATTTTTTTTCCATTCCACAATTGCAGAGATTTGTTGTTTTTATTTTGTCTTTGTCCATGTTTAATTTAAATAGGGGCTTGCACTTCATGGTTTGAGGAGCAGGAAGAAGTTCCTCAAAACTGTGTAAGAGTTATGACAAAACCATAAGGGCCAGCAAGTCAGCTGTAAACAACTGCAAGGAGTCAGATGGTACCTGCTGACTAAGGGCAAATTTGCTGCCATCAGTCCACCCTTCCAGGAGCGGTTCGCAACAAGTATGAACTCACCATGCTGCTCCCGGAAATCAACCCTGGAAGTCCTGGGGGTCAGGGGGCGTAGGGGAAAGCTGACCGCAAGTGATTTGCAGTTGGCTTTCCCCTAATGTATACCGATGGCTTAAAAAGTCTCCGCTGGTTACACAAGCAGTTCTACATTCCTTGAATAACCAATGGTCAACTGCTGCCAAAAATCACCCAAATGTGGACTAGGGCTAACTTATGGAGAAGCTGGTATAGCTATAAGCAAAGGGACATTGTCTACAACTACAGTAAGTTACCCCCTGGAAAACATCTCTGTCCCAAGACAAATATAGGTCAAAGATACTGCAACAGATTGTTTTCCTGAGTTCAACTGCCTGGCAACTGTTTTTGTTTTGTGTTATTACCATTTTGCCTGTACTTTTGGGTCCCTTTCTTCCATTTATCCCCATGTTTTAAAATGCTGGCTACAAAATTCAAGAACCCATGATCCCACATACTTGCAAACTGTTGTGCTTTTGTAAGGGCATAATAAGAAGGGCCATACTGGTTCAAGCCATGGTCAATCAAGACTAGTATTCCTGTCTTTCAAGAGTGGACCGAGCCAGATGCTTCAAAAGAAATGAACAGAGCAGGGCTATTATCTAGTAACCATCCACTGCTGTAAGTTTTAACTTTGAGAATTAGAGGTTGAGAGACATCCAGAGCATGGAGTTACATTCTTAAACATCTTAACTAATAGTCATTGATAGACCTATTCTCCATAAACATATCTAATTCTTTTTAAACTCAACTATACTTATGGCTTTCACAACACACCATGGCAACAAATTCCACAGGTAGACTATTTGGTGTTTGAACAAGTACTTTCAGAGATCACAACATTCTGAAACTGGTCATTGAACATTTCAGTCTTGATGATCACTCCATTTATGAATTACTAATTGTTGTGCTCAAGCAAATACATAACAGCTCAATGCTTCAGAGAGAAGCTGCAAAGCTAGAACACATTTGCAAATTTGACTGTCACTTTGGGTCTAAATAGGGACTTTGGATTTTTTTCTCATTACAACAGGTGATTTGAACTTATCTTCCTCTATCTGCTGTTCTCCAGTGTTTACATCTTAACAACTGCTTTGATTGGCTGTTAGTGTGACCTAATCTCATGATTTACACCTCCTGGCATTTATTTCCTTCTGTTCTATAAGTTCCCCCATCTTCAAAGCATTGGACAAAGTAGGTTTTTATCCCACTAAGCTTATGCAATAAATACATTTGTTAGTCTTTAAGTGCCACAGCACTCCTTGTTTTCCTTATATTATATTTGTTTTAAACCTATTAAATTCCTTGGGTTATCCCTTATCCTTGTGTTATGTGGAGTGGTAGATAATACTTCCCTAGTTGCTTTTTCTACAATATGCATATTGTTATAGATTAGGTGCATATTTCCCTTAATTGCTCTTTTCTAAGCAGAACGATCTCCATCTTTTCAATCTGTCCTTATGTAGAAGTTTTTCTATATCCCTAATCATTTTTGTTGCCCTTCTCCGTACTTCTTCCAATTCTAATACTGTATATCTTTTTGAGATCAGGTGACCAAAACTGTACACAGTATTCAAAGTGTGTGTTCCATGGAGCTATACAGTGGCATTGTGATATTTTCTGTCTTTTTATCTATCCCAAGGTATTAGCTTTCAAAGCAGTACCATAGCAGAACAGAATTTGCTGCAATAATTCATGGAATAGTGCACACAGGGTAAAAAGTAAAGATGGCCATCCAGGGAGAAGAGGAGGACCATATTACAACAGTGACCACCAATATCTTTCCTTCACCCAGAATCAGATTTCTTTTTAAAATAAACACAGTGCTTTTGCAAAATATTCTTAATAGGAATATAACAAAAATTAAATTATTAAAAGTCATTATTTTGTGCTCAGCTGATTAGCTAGAAGGAAGCAGATCTTCCCAGCTGCAAAATTTTCTCTACTAAGTTGGAGGTTATATAACAGTTTCATACACTAGTTATGTGGAAGCTTTTCCATTTTGATGTTTTATACTTTTCTTACTTGCATACCTCAGCTAGTATCAGCTTTCAGTAGGTTTCCACTATATTGCTCAAAGGAAAAACCTTTGAAAAGCTTTTTTGTTTTGCTCTAAAAAGAACTAGTTACTGAATTGCCTTCCAGGTATCAAAGTGAAATGTCTTTGAACACTAACTGGGTGAAACAGAGGAGAAACTTCCTTAAAAGTTACCTACTTCCATACTAAGGGCTGTTAGTGATGTAAATACTTCTGATCTTATGAAAGGAGTCCAGATTTTTAGACTCTACTCTGTATTTTATGATAATTTCTTAATTTTCAACACCCATTCAAATTCAGGCTTATTCCTAGTGTGCATGCCTAAAGTCACAAAAATTTGGGGGGCACACACCTAATGAATGGTAGATGTTTGCTGTCACATACAGAATTTATAATTAAATAATACAAGATAGTGACAGTTTTGGTTTTTTTTTGTTTATTCATTCCAATAATCCATCCACCAAAGTTATCAGTAAAGATGATGGAGAAAAGCACAATCATTTGATTTTACTTGCACTCTATTCCTGGAATTGTAGGAAACTAAATAAACTAAATTATATTAACTAACTACAAACATTTAATATAATTATTAGCTTAAATAGGCATATATTATGTTTACTGGCCTACCTGGTTTCTTGGGAACAAATCTGTGCCTTTGTGGCTAGGGAGGTTCTCCTGACAATGGAATTGGTGTAATTCTATTATCTCTGTATTATTAGACCCTCGCAAATCCGTGGATATCTTCTTTATACTGGTAGACCATATTTGTGTCTTGTGGCTTGGATGCAGATATAAATTTTGAATCTGTGCAGGACTCTGTTATATTAATCTGTACATTAAACTACATTTCAGCATATAGCATTCTAAGGGAGCATAGAGATTGTATGAAACTCTTGCAAGCAGCACACACAGGTTCTGAAAAACTGATGTGGGGGAGCTGGACAGTAAAGCGGTATGGATGGGGCCAGAAAAATCTGTTGCTACCTGACCATTCCCATCATTCTTCACTTGCCCCCAGTATACTGTCTTATAAATACAAGTGCACATAAGGGGAGTGTAAGGTGTCTAGTGCTGATTGGCAAAGTGCATCAAAGTTCTGGAGCGAATAAAAGCTGCAGCAGAGAAGAGTTAATGCTACTGTGTCAAATCTCCTCCGTGTGTGTGTGTGTGTGTGTGATTCATGATACTGCCAACTAGCAAATAACTTATTTAGTTGTAAGATGCTTGGATTATATCATAGAATCATAGGGTTGGAAGAGACCTCATGAGGTCATTTATTCCCTCTGACCTCTCTTCTGTTTTACCCTGGAGTTCTTTCCTTTCTCTGTGACCCAAAATTCTCTTCTGCTCCTAACATGAGCTAAGACAAAATCTTTCAGAAAGCAAAACTGATAGAAGAATAGATTTCTGGAGAAAAATGATGTACTTGTATAATATTTATGTCATGCATACATTATATATATATGTGTGTGTATATATATGCTGTAATTAAACAGAATCACTGCAGTCTTGATATTTATGAAATGCCATTTTCCCATAAATAGAGAATTTTTGTGCTAGTTCTATTCTTTAAATGTCACATAAAGACAGACTGGAGAAGAATGTGCCATACAAAATTAGAAATTTGACTAAATATTTACTCTACCTCTGATGAATCATGCCCAGTGAAAGGAAAAATGACAGTGTTACATCCCATTTTAAATTTTAGGTTGTCTTTCATATGCAAGTGAAGTGCAATGCCTTGAATAGATAAAGTGAGGGTATTCAGTTAATATATTCAGGAAGCAGGAGGAAGACTATGGCTTCCTATGGACGTCTTTTTCTGATCATACAGTATATACTCTCTCTGACAAACAAAAAATCAGATCTACCCCTAGCCTTGGAAAACATATGCCCACATTCTGCAATGGAGAAGTAGTCTTGGAAAACATATTCCCACATACTGAAGTTGATCTAAATTCTACTCAGTACTGGGGCCTTGCTATCACTGCTAATTAAAATCTGTAACTCTGAAAGTACTTTGTGTCAGTGGATAAGAGTCTCATCATCATCTCCCATTGCAAAAATTGACAAAAGTACATCAGACTCACCCAGCCATAAAGTAAATAGTTAATGGCAGAGCCAAGACAGAAACAGGTCTTCTGACTACCAGTCCTTCACTTTATCTGCAGGTTTATTCAGCCTTTCCTCCAGAAAATGGAGTATTGCAGCACTCAAAGGTGTCGAGCCCTTCACAACACCAAGTCTTTTCCAACTCTGAACTACTTAAACCTTTGTGAATACTCTTCTGTTTTCCTTCTTTGTTTTGCAGTTTCAGTCAGAGCTGTGGTGCCTTCTGTGGTTGCTGAGCTGTCACATCCATCCTCAAACTGGAAATAGAGAACAGTTAACCCCAACCCTTGTCCTTGTATAGGTAGGGAAATGTTAACAGTTGTGATAGTTGCAGCAACCAGATCAAAAAATCAGCTGAGTAGGTAGAATATCTAGGTCTTCCCATCAATTTAATTCTATTTGTCACTATAATGTCTAAATATAGTACAAAACAACAAAATCTGCCAGGTTGGATTGTAGGTATCTCTTGTCTAACCAGCATTTCAGACAGAGTAAAGGAACTGTACTGATATTATCCTAAAACATCTCTTGGAAATTGCACGCCCACCTATGGAGACCCCGCCGACTTGCCCTTTCCCAGATTTGGGTTTGGACCAGGAACTGAAGGGGGGAAACCCTATGAATTCCTAGGTTCCGGGAAAGAGAGGGTGTTGTCGCCCTTGTCAACAGGGGGGCGGATATAAGTTGGATAAGGAAAGGTTCCGTTCCTCTGGGGGTACGGAAGGGTTTTGTTCCTCAGGGGATGCTGGAGGGTTTTGGTCCTCTGAAAATGACCCCAAAAGAACCTCCCGAGAGAGGATAATTATAAGTACCAGAAAACACAAACGCGTAGGAGGAGCCAAACAAATAACAGTCACAGTGAGACAATGAGCTAAAGAATTATCTTCCTCTTTATTAAAAGCAAAAGGGATTACTGATAAAAAGGAAATTAAGTACAAGGTAATCAGGCTTATGAGTGAAGTACAGGGTTTACTGCCCATTTACCTCTTAGCCAAATAATAGTTATTACAAGACCCTAATACAACCAAAAGATTAGCAAGTGAAGCTGCGTCAAGCTAATACTGGCCAGGTCTATTTTTTTTTTATTTAGTTCATTATTTGACTGTGTTTAAATTCTATTTCCTACTTCGTTTCCATCTCCTGTTCAGTTTGCTTAATTTCTACTTTATTTAGTGTATATTCTTACCCAGTCCGTGAGAGCTGGTCCTGTTCCCCAAAAGCTGGATCTTTTGGTTTAGGTTGCCAGTAATCTCGTTAAGATCAGCTCCAAGATCACCCACAGTCAGGTTTTGGAGGAGCTCCAAAGTCCACCCACAGTCAGGTTTTCAGAGGGTGAGCGCCACACCGTTAGGCCGAGGGCTTCAGTATTATATGGTTTCTTAAACATCACACCTGACTTTGACATTTCCGTCAAGATCCCCTTTTAGGGGCATTTGAGAGAAAACCGCGCTTCCTCAGTAAGTGAGAGAAAACCGCTTCCTTTTGCTTCTATCTGGCTTGTCTCAAGTTTAATATGCTGACATGGTTTCTTTCTTAGGGTGTCTGACTTTCAGCTTACTGGGCTGATTAATTTGTTTAACTGTTGTAGACAGGCTTTAATTGATTAATTGTTATTTGGGACAGGCATCAATCAATTGATTGCTATATAAGACAGGCAGAAATAACAACACAAGATAAAATATATATTTAGTGAAAGCAAAGGTCCACCTCAAAATGTTCAATCTGATCCCATGAATATCTGAGACCCTTCAGACCTCACAGATTTTGAGGGTCCTCAGAACCAATCTGAAGCAGGCCCTTAATGCCCAATGGCTTCAATTAGTTTCAAACAAAGCTGGTCTGAGAACAAGATATTACGCACTCTTCTAAAATCTCCATCTGCAAAATAGACTTAAAAACACCCCTTTTATCTCATTAGTTTACAATCCTGCAGGACACCAAGCAGAATTTACTAGAAATGTGTATTACTTTCCTGATTTTTTTTTAAACTATGTCTCCACTAATGAATTACCCCATGCTATGTGGCTTGAAATATTTCAGGTGATTGTTTTATTTTTTCCACACTCAGAACACAAATCAAGCTTCTCAAAGAAACCAAATTCAACTAAGACATCAGATCCTACTGTCTTATTTCACCCAAATTCACACAGCCTTCAGCAGTGAAGGCCTATACTCAAATGGGTAACCATATGACAAAATGTACTCATATAAACACCACACACACTATTGTAGTAATCTTTGTGCGAAGTATGCTCTCTAACATATCATTTGAAAACTCATAATTTGCCAGTCATTATTGTCCTGATAAAATACATGTAGCAGCATTGTATGTGAAGTTAAAAGAGTCTACTATATGGTGTTATTAACACATTACAAACTGAGGCTGATCTCAAACAAAGGAGTGCATGTTTTGTTTCATTTGCATTTAAGCAATAAAGTCATTAAGCAGGAAATGACACAACAGAACTTCAAACAAGTGAGGAAAAAGCAGCAGGGAAGATCCTCCCACGTAGACTTTTTGTCTCCCAGTACCCAGATAGAAATGTATTTCAATATTAGAACTGAAATTATAAAAAGATGGGATCAGCATCCCATAAGATCCCTTTTTGCTCATCCTTCCCATCCCGTTCAGGGCACCTGACATAAGAAAGGAAGAATTCACTGTATTGTGGGAGAAGGAGTTCTTATCTAAGAAGTTAGGTCAGTAAGACTAATGAAAGCATGTGGTGAAAAACTGTACGTTGAATTTAACAGTCTGTTAAATTAGGCATCCGTGGAGTTTTATCTTTATTGTTTTCATAACCATTTCTGACTTTTATGCCTCTTTATTTATACTCACTTAAAATCTCTCTCTTTGTAGTTAATAACAATTTATTGTTTTAGCTAGTCCAACTTATTTAAATTGAGAGTTTGGAGAACTCTGTTTGGAGTGATAAGTTCTGTGCATATTAGTTCCATTAAAAAGAGACAGGCGCCCACCCTAGAACAGCCTAGTGGTGAGGTCACTGAATCAAACAGAGCAGGCAACTTGAACTAGAGTCTCCCTGATCCCACATAACTTCCATAACCAATGAGCTATTGGCTATGTAGGGGAAGAGCTTTTTTTTTTTTTCCTGAACATTTCTAAAGTTCTGGATTTCATCCCATGGCAGAACAGAACCAGATGCCAAAACCATGCACGTCTAGATGGAACTGAGTTCTTGTTTATCATCAAGGCCTGTTCATTTTCACATTTCTCCTCGTATTTTGGATTTGTGTGCATATTTTGAAGTGGACGAATTTTTGTGAAGGTGGGTTATTTGCTGAACTTAAACAAAAACAATATACACTACAGTCTGCAGGCTGCACTGCAGGAAGTTGAATAGGAAGTTTGGCTTTGTTAAGCCAGCTGCTACCAGTTTTGAAAATGAGCACTTTAATAATCTTACAAATTATTAAGAGGAAGTGCTATATTATTAGACAGAAAGAACCAGAAATCAGTTTGTTTCAATTTAAGTAATGTTAAAGAAAGTAAAGTGGTAATTTATCCTGTGGCTTAATAACTTAAAGTATATGAATTAATATTAACACACTAAGTGAACAAGAAGAGTAAATCAGTCTGTTTTATCAGTCCAAGAAAATTATAAAACATTTTATAGCTATTTCTGTTCTCTCAATCAGTATGAGGAACAACATGCACACATTTTACTGAGTGCAAGTATAATATATATTTGTTGGAAATAGAGAAAATTAATTTAATCAAAATGTAATGAATTTTAAAAAAATACAAACTGATTGAAAAGCAAAGGAAATATAAACATGATTTTAGCTGAGATTAATAAATCAAAGATGATTAATTTGTCAGAACAGTTCCCATAAACTACAGAAACCTCTGAAAGAATACACTTTACTAATAAGAAATATTAAAGATTGTTTATTGAATCTACACTTTTTAAGGGAAACATTTTTGGAAGACTGATTATTTTATTGTGTAAAATCTCTATCTAACACAGAGGAATTTGAATTAGTGTTAATTAAGTATAAATATTAAATATGTTTAACTAATTCTGTCAATGTTTAAGGCAATAAACTTAATCCGTATACTGTGATGCAGTTTAGAACATAAAATTTCCAAAAAATGAGCAGAATTTTATTGAGAAATAAAATGATGAAATTCTGATCTCATTTACACTGGAGTAACCCCGTACTCTACAGAATTGAGTTAACCTAGACATATTATATATGTATGTACATACGTACGTACACACACACGCACACACACACACACGTTAGATAAACTAGACTCAATGAATTTGTAGTGATGACATTTATTTCCTACTGGTTTTTAAGGGCAAATCCTGGCAAACAGAGATTACACAGACTGGGTGGACTAGGGTGTATGCTGGGAGCCCTCTCAGACGAAAGTGGGGGGAAGGAATTGTCGCCATCAAGCTACAGAGCAGCAGCAGAGCAGTTAAAGCTATTTGTACTGCTTCATTTGATTTGCTTCCCGCACACAATGGGGAAAAAGTTGTTGCTAGGCCTTGTAGTCACAGTTTCACTGACTAGTCCACTGTCTCTCCCTGGCCTATGTTTCCTCAATAAGCCCTTTGTTGTTTTATGCAGACAATTGCTTAAGAACTTGCTCCACAGCAAGTTATATGCAATCTTCCTTTACTGTGAACCTCTGCCTCCAGATACACATCTTACCTCTGTTGCACTCTGGATGGTCAAGGTAGAGATGAGGATTTTCTCTCAATAAAAAAAAAAATCTTTAAATTAGATGCACAAGGCTTTTGACTAAATTGATACAGGCTTATTCTTTTCTATACTATGCTGTATTTAGCCAGGTCAACTCTGCATTTACCATAAAAAAAACCCTACTGTTTCATGTATGAAGAATAATGACATGCATGTCATGTCCCAGGTGCCATGTACATTTGTCTAAGCCATTAAAGTAAGTGGGATGACACAACACTGACAAAACACCTTAAAGTAGAAAATAGTATCAGAAATTCACATGCTGGAAGGGCAAATCTCTTGGTTTTACTGTGCAGATTAAATCCTTCAGATGGTGAAACACCTTTGCCCCATGAGTAGCCTTTCAGCAACTCAGCACATCTTCAGCTGTGTCCTTATGGACATTTCAGAGTAGGCATTCTGATTTTCAATATGCTTGCAAATGGGAGGTGAGTAGAAGCTTCTAACACATGTGGTAGTAAATGGACCAGAGCAACCATCAAACATAAAGCTGACAACTGAAATCGTTCATTAATTTCCCATTTTATCCCATATTAAAAAGTTTGAGTTCCTAATTTTCTGGCACTTTAAATCCTTTGTTAAAGGGACAATACAAGCATAACTAACACAGTGCTCTTCAATCCTTAAAATTATTTTGGTATCTTTCTGCTCTGCCTGCTTCTCCAACATTGTGAGTGTTTGTTGTAATGACATATGAAGTCCTGGGGCCTTACTATTTCATCTGTCCAGCAAGTTCCAGATGGGCAGCTGTGTTAGTGTGTATACAGCAAAAACAATGGGAGTCCTGTGCCACCTTATAGACTCACAGATTTCTTTGGGCATAAGCTTTCGTGGGCTCCAACCCACTTCATCAGATGCATGAAGTGGAAACTACAGTTGAGAGTTATATATACACATGCAGAATGGAGCATAGCAAGCATTAGCAAAGTCAGTTCAGACAGCAGATGGGGCCCCTGGCTGACTTTGCTAACACTTGCCTTCCTTCACCCTGGCATGTGTATATATAGAGTCTCAACTGTGGTTTCCTCTTCATGCATCTGACAAAGTGGGTTGGAGCCCTTGCAAGCTTACACCTGAAGAAATCTACTAGTCTATAAGGTGCCACAGGACTCTCGTTTTTATTTGTGCAGCACCAGATTCTTTTCTTTTCTTTGAGTCAATAAGATGAAAATACACACATTTCTACATTAATTTTTTAAGCTTCCCCCTCCATGCAAGAAAAGTAGAACTGGAATCTTCTCTCACTCTATGAAAATTCTGCTCCCTGAAAACAAAGCAGTGAGGCAAAGCAGAGGAATGATGAACCCATTATTTTACAGATATGTAGACACACAAAATTTTGCTGTGGTCTGATCAGTAGAATGTTTCCTCTTTTGCACTGCCTGTTTTGAGTGTGTTGGCAGGACATTTGATAACCAGGAGCACAGATAAATGAAAACCTACGGTGCTTTTTGTTAGGTACGCAAGCTGCCAACCTCCCCTTTCCTTCCCTGCCCCCTTCTCTCAACTTATTTTAAAGATTGCTTTGTATATTTGTTTTTTCCTTCCCCGCCTTTGCCCCAGAATGTGTAAGAAAGTATGGATGAATTACCATTTAGCATAAATGCAAGAAACAGCAAGGCTTGTAAAGTCTAGCTGCCTGTTGCTGTGAGAAAATCTTGAGAATCTACCGATAAAAACTATCTGCCTCAGACAGCCAATCAAAAAATATTACAAAGCAGAGCTGCCTTGAGCACCCAGGCAAACCACCAGCCTTAAAAAAAGATTTTCAGCTTCAAGACAGTTTTTTCTCTCTGACAGCTACGTAACTGTTTGCCTGCCTCAACTGTGACCTCCCGACACCCTCCTGTTTCCAGAGTCTGGACCCAGTGGACCCATTCCTGTGTCTGCGTCAGGCATCAGCTCCATCACCATCATGCTCTCAGTGACTCTCTTTAGGTATGAGTGAACCAATGTGAGTGCTCTTTCCTTCTCCCTAAATAGTGAAATTGAAACCTAATAAAGCATCATTTCTTTAACCATTTGTTTGCCTGGCCTTTAATACATGTTGGAATCCAATTCCCCTCCAACACTTTTAAGCTATGTCTACACTTGCAAGTTAATTCGAATTAAGGAGGCTTAATTTGAACTAACATAGTTCCTGTCTAAACTAGGCTTTCATTAATTCAAATTAAGGAATTCCTTATTTCGAACTAATGAAAGCTTAGTTTGAATTAGTAAAATCTGCTGGATAGTTCAAACTAAGGACAGTGTAGACTAGGATTAACCCTTTGTTCGAATTAAATAAATTCAAATTAAGTCAAATTGGTCCACTTTGTTAATTCAGACTAATATGTTCGAGTTTAGTTCAAACTAAACTCGAACTTATTAGTTCAAATTAACAAATTTGAATTAACTTTTCCTAGTGCAGGCATAGCCTTAGACTCTATGAAATTTTTGGCCTTGAGCATGTCCCTTTAATTTCTAAAACTGTAGTTTACTTGAGCCAAAATCCTTTCACCAGAGCTTACTTTGAATAGCTAATGCCAGGTTTTGGAGAAAAGCACTGGAAACAGTGTGGGTAGGAAATCATATTGTTTAAAATAGTGTACACTAGGGAAAAGTGTTTAGAACAGCTAGGATAGCATGACAGAATTGCACTAATTCTGTTCTACTAGTACACTCTATGGAAAAAGTTGAGGGTGGTGAAGAACAGATAATTTTTTTCCCTTCAGAAACTATATCCTGGAAACCATATAGAGATACCTAACGCTATGTTCTAATAACTTCTAGAAGAGAATGTAGCATCATAAGAAAGTTATCAGATTCTGCAAAAGTGCTTTCTATTTTATAATTTAAAACCTCAGAGACAGTTGGCCTGGACAAATAAGCCTTCCACTGAAAAATAAATAGAAAGCTTTCAGTAGATCAGATTCTTACAAAAATGCAATCTTACAATGCAAGCACAACCACCACAAATGGGGACAAAATAAAGCCTATAGCTTCTAGCCATGTTAGCATAATTAGTCAATATAAAAGAAAATCACCTTTGCACTGTAGAAATGCACAGGAGAAATTTAAATTGGAAAATGTTCTTCTGAATGGAAGTTGCATTTATGGTCTTCAGTTTCACTTCAACCTTAATGACAATGAATAGCATTTTTTAGAATTCTGGATGTGAAACTATAAAAAAAGGCCAAGTAACCAAGAATGATCACTGTTAGGCATTCATTGCAGGCTTGATCCAAAACTGACTGAGGTCAATGGAAAACTCCAACTGACATCAAAGGATTTTTTGATTATGTCCTGATCTTGTAAACCCTTACACACTTGAATAATATAATGCATGGGATTAATCCTATAGAGCTTATTAAGAACAGTTACAACATAAAGATAGTCTCATACTTTCTTTTGCAGAATCAAGGTCTTGATTAGACAAATCCTTTAGTCAAACTACAACTATGTTTCAACTGTTTTGAAACGCTTATGTTACAGCTAATACTTCTGAACTGAATTGTAAGTCATGAAGAAAATGCTCATATGCCATTTTTACCAGTTAAATGACATCATAATATGGGAAGCTACTTAGATACCATGGTAGTGAGTGTCATAAAGGGAACTATTTAGATAACAACTAGCACATTCCTAAATTAACTAAGATATGCAAATAGTGCAATGAGCATTCTGTTTACTAAAGAATCCAGAGATTGCCCCATTTAATAACATGCAACCATGCTAAAAGAAAATTTCATCCATTTCTCTATATTTTGTGAAATCACATAATTTCATTCTCAACTCAATTATAATGATGTGAATTGGGAATAACTGCAGTGAAGTAGTGTGGGTGGAATAAGTAAGTGGGGAATCAGGCTCAGTAACTATTGTTGTAGTAAGCTATTGAGGTGATGGTTTGAGATCTGATCCAAAGTCCAATGAAGTCAAAATGGTTATCAGATTGGGTCTACAAAGAATGAATGAACTGATAGAAATAAAGAAGGTGGTAATATGGTTGGAGTACTTGCAGAGGAATCCGATCTGAACAGTGATACTTTGGGTGGACTAGAGTCTCTAGAGGGACAGCAGGTGAGTTTATGGGAGGACAGAGAGCTGGAAGTGATGGTAATTGAGGCCTTTCAGGCAATGGTTGGGGTTTCATGCTTATATATGGATGCCAGGTGGAGATATGGATCTGAGCTCAAGGTAACTTTGAAACAGTACATGGAAATTTCTTTCCACTTTTGTGGTTAAATGCAGACCTTTTATTCTATGGGAAATTTATTTTCCTGTCTTTTGAGGAACCTCAATTCATAATGTAGGAAAATTTAAAAAAATAATTAAAAGAAACAATAAATTAACCTGTTGCAGAAGGGCTTGGAATGACTGCACTGGGAATTATTAAACAAATGACACTGCCCTGGCTTGTCTCTTCAGCCATGCAGGTAAGGGGGCCCTGGGAGGGGGTGGTTTGGGGACAGCCAGGCAGATGGTGGCTCAGCGTGGGGGGGAAGGGTTGGGATGGTGGGCTAGGGGGATGTGGAAGGGGTTGGGGGTCTGAAGGGGGTGGGTGGTTAGCAGAGCTGGAGTGGGGACATGAGGGCAAAGAGCTTACAGAATGGGATTCGGGCTGAGGGAGACATGGGGAAAAGAGGTCTGATGGGGGAAGGTGTTTTGTGGGCAGTAACTGGGGTGGTGGGGCAGGTATTTGGGGGAGCAGTAGCTGGAGTAGGGGCAGGTGTTTGGGGGAGCAGCATTTGGGGGTGGGTGAAGGGGGCTGGATGAACGGGAAGGGGGCCCAGAATTTTAGGAATTTTCCACGGTCCACTAAATCATTTAACCCCTGCACTTACTTGATCTAAATTTTTAGTAACAATTAAGAGTGCTAAAATGTGGGAACAAGCAGAGAGCTTGGGTTCACATTTTCATAAAATGTGAGAAAAGAGGGTATCAGATTATGCTGTTTAAATATTGCCTAAAATTCTTAAAAGACAATGTAAGACCTATATAAGAAATGAAAATTCTAAGCTATAAAATTGAAAATTAAGACAAAAAACAACAAACATTTGATAAACTTCAGGTGTCAGAGTATTTTTTACTAATAAAATATTGAAAAACAAAATTGTGAAAGAAAAGTGCTAAGACTTTTGGCAGAACTTATAGAAAACAACTACTGTGCAGCGTATATTGGAGGGACTGGGATACAGGCGCTTGTTAAACCTCAATCAGTTCTGGCATACTGGCTGTAACTAGATTGCACATGCCTTTTCAAATGAAATAATTTTGCTATTACTGGAAACAGATATTGTCGTAATATCACTGTGGGGATTCATTTGTATGGATTTTTTTTAAAAAGGATTCCTATACATTATATCATTCAGTTCTTTAATAAGAATGTTTTCTAAGTCAACTAACCAAAGAAACAGAAGACCATAAGCAATATTCAGGTTTTGGATGAATGTGCATTGTGCTATTGAAAGCTTTATTGAATATTACACACTTTTCAAGAAACAATTACTTGAAATATAAGTCAGCATGCTGAAAACCAAACATCTGAAACTTTGAATGAGGTAGGAACTGGCTGTGTATGTCCACACGCAGCTTTTAAATCAAAACAACACTGGTTGTTTCAATTTAAAAATATGTATGCCCACACGACATTTCCTTATTTCAAGATAAGGAGCTCCCTTATTGTGAAATAAGAAAAATCATTTTGATACAATAAAACCAATTTTTATATTGAAATGGGGGTTATCTCAAAACTGTGGTTTCAAAATAACCCAGTGTGGTTGTGTTATATCGATATAACACTGACACTCCCCCCAGGGTGCATAGCACCCTGGAAGGATGTTCCCCCTAGCACCCTGGTCAGGGAGAGAGGGGAGGTGCAGGGGGGGCCCAGGCCAATGGTGCGGGAAACACTTTGAGCCCCCACCCCACGGGGAAAGGAGTCCTGCTCATCCTGCTGCCCCCGTACCCGGCAGGTGGCGGAGGCAGGGAAGCCAGGCACCCAGCTTCCCTGGCAGATGTTGGGTGACGGGGCCAGGGAAGCCAGCATGACTCACTTCCCCCCCCACTTCCAGGATGGTGTGGGCAAAGATGCTGGGGGAGCCCCTTTCCCTCACCATTTCCAGGGCAGTGGGGGCAGAGATCGCAGGGCACCCTGGTTCCCCTGCCACTTCCAGGGTGGCAGGGGAAATGGGATACCCTGCGATCTCTGCCCCTGCTGCCCTGGAAGCAGTGGAGGAAGTGAGGCACCCTTCGTATCTCTGCCCCTGCCATACTGGAAGCAGCAGGGGAAGCGGGACGCCCCATGTTCTCTGCCCTAGGGGCTTTATCACCCTGCCACTGGCTCTAGAGAGCCAGTGGCAGAGGATTGGGTGGCAACATGGCCCTGTCAGGGGGCCATGTCGCCTCTCTCCTAAATCGAACTAGCAAGCCCTGTGTACGGACATGTGAGTTTGATTTGGGTTTTTTTTTTCTGTCTGGCCTTATTAAATTGATTCAATTTGAATTGACAATGATTTTTATAACAATTCAGCTTAAACTGATTCAACTTGAATCAGTTTAAGCATATACGTGTGGACATAGCTACTATGAATTTTTGGACTGGCATATTCCTATAGGGTTTACACATGATCTCTTTTGTATGTCTCTCACTTTTGGCCCGCCCTACACTTGAATTTGCTGCTGTCAGTAGAGACTTGGCCTAACAAAAAAATACATTAAAACAGAATGTTAAATTTGCAAAAGTTGGGAAAAGTCAGAATTAAGGTTGTCTATGCATCATCTCCATTACCCTTAGAATCTTGCCCCAGTCCTGGCCCTCCTGCCTCTCTCCAAGATCCTCATCTCTACTGCCCCTCCTAACCCAAAACCAAAAACACTCCTTATCTCTCTCCTTCACTCATTATCACTGTTCTACACCACAGTTAACCACACTCTCCAGTTACTTCATACCTTGCTACTCACAGTTCCAGCTCCTCAACCTTCTACTTTACAGTCTAGATGCCTTCTTGCTGACTAGGAACCACTAAGAAAATTCTCCTTGCTTTGAGTTCCGGTGCCTGGTACTATATTAGCCTTTGCTGCTGGGAGCAATGCAAGAAATTTCCGTTCTGCTCTGGAATGGATCATGCTCCCTTCAGACAGAATCTTTAGATAATTTAGGGACCAAACTGTCTATTAAGCATCTACTAAGAATGGGCAAACTGAAATTTTTAGAAGCTAATAAATTGGCCAAACTTGGTTGGATTATCACAGAAATATCTACAGTCACAGTATTAAGACCTGTTTATCTCACTTCCAAAGATCAACCCCTGATTCGAAAAGAACAGAATTACTGTATCTTGTCAATGAAATGATTGTAGTATTATTTTTTTAATTATGAGCAAAATAATGCATTTTCCCCAGACTCATTCCTGAAAGCAGCTGAACCACTGTTTCTGAAATTGAGCAATAATCAGACAGGGAGCCTGAGAAATTAGCTCAAGCTCTTAGAAATTTTTTTTTCAAAATGTTAGCCAAAAAAGGTGATTATTGTCATAATTGAAACATTTTATGGAAAAAAAAATATTTCTTTGGACAAATATTCTCACAGAAAAAAGACATTTCAAAAAGCTTTCATTTAAGAAAATGTCAATATTTTAGTTTGAATGTTTTTATTTTCATATTATCTCATGACATATCTAAAGTAATAGCATACAACTGCATTGACATTTCATGAAATAATGTGAAGATACCATACTAAAAATAAAACTTTATATGAAATTTCAAATTCTGCTGTGAAAATTTAAAAATAGCTAAACAAAGATTTTTCCAAAATCTTTTAATTTTCACTTCACAGGAAATTTTAAAAATATTTACTTTTGTTTTAAATAAAGAAGGAGAAAAATGTCCAAAGAGAGATTTGATGTTTTTACCACTCTAATTTTAAGCCACTTAAAAGAGAACCTTATAATGGAAAGCAACAGATTAACTTAATTATAGTAATAAACTACATTAAAAGACTGTTAAGATGGCATATGAGGGTCCACAGTGAATGGAAAGATGGTTTAATAGGTAAAACATGAAACAGACTTCAAGATGACTGAGTTCTACTTTCTTCCTCTGCTGAAGATTTTGTGTAAATAAGCAGGTCAATATACTTCTCTGTGCCCTACCCTACACTTACCAGGATATCTGGTGGCAGTTGAAGGAGGATACAGAAGGCACCTAAAATACCTTGCATATCTTCTGATGACTTTCTAAGCTGCCAGGACACAGGGAGGAAGCTGACCACAAATGGCTTGTGGTTGGCTTTCAGCAACTCCTGTTAGGGGGCAGGAGTTGCTATGACCATTTCCGGCATGCAGCAGCAAGTTCACACCTGCTGCTAAATCATGCCTGGAAGATCGCACTGACGGTGGCAATTTTGTGGCACCAGTTTAGAAATACTCTCAGCCTCACACATTTACGGCTAACTTGGGGATACCAGGGGCCTTCTAATTTTCAGATGCATAGTTGTATCTGTGCTTTTCCAGGGTGATGTGCTGCTCCTCATTGTCCCATATGTAGATTTGTGGTTAAAAAAAAAAAATCTCCATCTAGTTTTGAATGCACAAGAAGAAAAAATTTGTCTGTGTCATTAAAAACTATCATAATGCATACAACATAAAGGAGTAGAATTAAGGTCCTAATAGTACTTACATGCTTCAAATTTCAGACAATGTTCTTTGTGTGTGCGCGAAGGGGAGAGAGAGAGAAGCAAAGTCTGGGAAAAGAAATAAATTCCACTGTATACAGTGCCTGATTTCCCATTAGGCCCTGTAGGCACAGTGCCTAGGGCCTAAGAAGGAGGCAAAAAAAATAAAGCAGAAAAAATAAGGAAAAATAAGGAAAATCACATGGCTTAGCATTAGAATAGTTTAAAGTGCATCATGTCAATTGACGTAATTCAATTGGCATTTACCCCTCTTTTTGCACATTTTGGAGTGAATGTGCCTAGGGCCTATGAACACCAAAATCCAGCCCTGACTGTATATGAAGTTTTGCTAGGCAGCATTAGAATGATGTGCATTGAATATGTGCAACAAATGTGCATGAGTCATTGTCACATTCCATGGGTGAGTGAAGGCAGTGGGTCCAGAATTCTTAAGCCCTTTTTAAATTAACTACAGGTAGTGAATTCCAAAGGATCTTCAGATTAATTGCTTAAAATCACTAAAGCCCCATTCAGAAATTTCTGTATTCTTTTCAAAATGCTATCTATAGATGCTACTGATATCCACACATACATATAAAAGTAAAAGGAAAAGGGATTATATCCATTTAACAGTGTAGATAAAGAAATCTCACCAATGATCTTATTTCATGAACTTCATGGCTATCAGAAAGTGAGGCAAGTATAAAAGAAATTCTGTTTCCTAGTTGAATTGACAGAGTAATGTAAATAACTTCCTTGATTATTCCTTCTTCAAAAAAGCCCTGTGACGTTGATCGTTTACTTCTTTCAATACAAGCCTGTGACAACTCCAAATAAACATCCTTAATTTACAAGGCTCTCTAAAAGAGAATTTGTTTTCAATGTTTAGCTGTACAGACATCTAAAGAAAGCAGATGCTGAAGTACTGTGAATCTCATTCAGCTTCTTTCATGCAAAATGAAACAGATAGGTATTTAAGGTGATCTTTCTTTGAGATTCTTGCTCCATGATAAACCTGGAGGCATAATGGAGACTTATGGAATTTGTTTACTGGCTGCACACCACCTGCAAAACATTCAAGTTTTTATACTGTTTTTTATTCCTGAAGTAGCTGTCACCAGCAATTAGAGTGAATGATGACAAGCCCGTTGCAAAACCCTCAATACTTTTTAAAAAATCCTATCACACAGCAGCTTTTCTCGTTAATTATTACTAATACATTTATAGCACCCAACTTTGTCCTAGGTGCTTCACAGAAACAAAAATAGACATATTTCAGACTCCAGCAAAGGCTTTATTTTGGTTCAGATATTCTATGATGTGACAATAACAAACAATACAGAGGAGATGAGATTAGGAAGGCAAACATAATTATCTTTCACATGCAACTATTGTATCTCCTAGCAACCTAATAAAGGCCACATTGTGCTATGGACTAGCAAGATGAAGTAGAAGATAGTACTAAATTCAAATAGTTTATAACTGACTTTTAGTCAATTCTTATAACTGAGCTTTAGCTATGTGAAAAATCAACAAAAATGATGGCACTCAGTTTAGGTCTGGGCACATTTTTTTTCAATATAAAATTCTTATTGATTTGATTCTAATGGGTACTATTCACAGTCTTTTGGTAGCAGTGGTACAAGACTTGCTGGAGCTGATAACACTGAACCCACATGGTTGAATTACACATCTTCATCCTTATTTTTCTTAATACTATAAAAGAATTTCTCAGTTATTGAAATCATTCCAACTTGAGCTTCACAGTTCTCTCAATCATGTCTCTCTGTCAACACGTTCATTTCAGGCTGATGCCATGCTTACTTGTCTGGCTTCAGAATACTAATCCCCATGCAATAAATTGGCAAGGCTACCACAATTCCTTCTTGCATGTCTTCCCAGTAATCACAGTTGTGCTGCATGCTCAAAGATGCACAGAGGTAACCCATCTCCACTATCCAGAGTGATCTATTCAGAGCTATTATATGACAGCTTCCAGGCTATGATATTACATTTTCATTCCTCATAAAATTCTGCAGCTTTTCACTGTGTGTCTTATCTCTCAGTTTTTAAGATGCACCTTTTCATCTGCCATTATTTATATAGCTGCTCTGCAAGCTGGACCTTCCTCTAGCATTCAACACATAGGAACACTCTCTTCTAGCAGCACTTAAGAAGATGGTCAACAGCAGCACATTCATCCCCACTTGCAGAGCCAAAGAGTGGGACATATCCAGAACGCATAATGGACAGATGTCACTGTATTGGGATATATGGACAATTAGTATTGGGAGTATAGTGAGGGTCAGCCTCCAAGCGGCATAAACACACCTGGGTACTATTATGGCTCTTATTCATTCCAAATTTTGTACTCTGTTCACCCAGCTTTTTATATAAATCTATCTAGTTTTTAAATATAGTCACATATAATCAGTAAAATGTTTCAATAACTTTTAAGGGGCCTAACCAGGTAGCATTTTACAACACACAGCCTCCAACAAGTTTAAAATCTACATGTTTTGAAACGGATTTCAATTATGCTTTGCCCAGTCTAAGGATGGCCCAGGTTGTTTTTTAAAAAAATGACTCCAGTAGTGTTCTGCATATTTATACCAGTTGAAGACCTGATCTTGAAAATACGGAGTGTGACCTTAGTCTGTTGTTATGTATGACTATTGTGAAAGAGAATAATCTGTTTTATAGTTCTGTAGATGTCATTGTCTATCCTAAAGAGTAATGTGGATGGATAGAGTAATCCTGTCCACAAAGACAAATGAGGGAAATACTGGATTTGAATTCTTAGGAATGTGATTATACTGTCACAGAGAGTACCACCTTCCTGGGGAAACAAAGACAGACAAAAACCAAAAAACCACCATCCAAATCTCAAAAATCAGCTATGCATTAGTGATCTCTCCCCCCTACAGCACAGATCTTGTAAAGATCATTTCCTCTATGTAGGAATTTTGTCAATTAATCAACCTTCCTGTTTGCTTATATTCAATACATGGATTAAAGTCTTTATATTTAATGTGTTTCATTCAACAGAGAACATAGATGGTCAAGGCAAAAAAATCTACTTTACATTGTATAAAGAACTCCAAACATACTCAAGTGCCTTCTCTTTTCAGTGTACACATATTTTTGCAACTAGTATAACAGTTTCAGTGGGATCTTTTCTATGACTATGGGAACAGCTGTCCTTTATTGCCTGGCCAGACAATTAAAAAGAACCCTACAACATAACAATCATGTTATTTGCCATTCTTGCCAGTTATATGATTAAATATGCAAAGCATTATCATAATGCATCATACCACTGAAGAGTCAACTTTTCGCACCCAGAGACTAAATTCTCCCATATAAGTATTTTTAAATATTTCAATTTTGATAGGAGTCTGAATGCTAAGTCAATTTTCCTCTCTCCCATTAAGCACATGCTTTCAGGTCTTCACAAGTGACCCACTTTTTTGTTTTAGCTAAGTATTTCTGTATCTTCTTTAACCATTTGAAGTTATCGTAGGCAGGTGGTGGAATCTCCATCACTGGAAGTTTTTAAGAGCAGGGCAGACAAACATCTGTCAGGGATAACTTAAGAGGGGACTTGGTCTTGCCATTGCTCCAGGGGACTGAACTTGATGACCTATCACGGTTCCTTGTAGTTTCTGTAATTCAATGAGTCTATGAGAATTCAGAGAAAGATTTTTCATAAGCACTGGCTGTTATGTTAAGTCCATACTTATAGCACTGGAAATTTAAGTCTTGTATTTCTACACAAACCAGGGCCAATCAGACAAGCAACACATGCTTCCTTCCACTGACCTACAAATGAACATCAACTTGCAACTGACCTTCACCTGGCCCATTGAAAGAAATGAACATGTTAAAACTGGCCTATATTTTTATTATTAGTAGTAAGTAATTTGCAAATCTATGCAGATTACATTTATGCTTGCCTAATTCATCTGGAGATTCATTTTAGAGAAAAAAGTGTGAATCTTTAACAATGTAGCAAAAGCCCAAAGCTAACTTCCTTGTTTCTAAGACGTGAGAGAGAGAGAGTGTCAATTACAACCACTCTCCTCACTGAAGATATTATCTGACTGGATAGCTTCTGTAATTAAATTATCATTTGATGGGCCCTGGAATGTTCCTAATTTCTGGGCCCCCTTCATGTATATGCAGGCCTAATTTTTCTAGATTTTGGAATCTGGACCCCGGAACTCTAGCCTGTCTGATTTGTGGGGCCCCAGAATGGTATTCCTAGGCATTCCCACCTATTTTAATCCCTGGCTAGCCTTATTTTATTCTTTAAAACCTCTAAGTCATTCTTTGCTCTATATGAGCTTATATATGTCAGCTAGGCCTGGTCTATACTAGGTTTTTACTGCCATAGGTATGCCTTTTAGGACTATTATATTTTACTAGCATAGCTATTCTAGTAAAAGCCCTAGTATAAATGTAGTTTACTGGTACAGCTTATGTCTGTTGGTGAAACAAGATGACATAAGTGCATCTAAACTGACTTTACAATATTCACACTACAGTGTTTTGCTTGCCTAGTTATATTGCCGTAGTCAATGTGAACAATAATTGGTCTCTGCACCTCACAAATAGTTTTCACAGTGGGGATTATGGTACTTCTCTTTCTCACTGAGCTATTCTGAGGACATTCAAGATCATTGAGCACTGGCCTATGAAAATGGGGACCATGAAAGTACCTTACATAGGTGTAATTACAGGGTGATTTTAAAATAAATCTTTTATTCAGTGGGCTGCCAATCAAAATTCTCCTCCTTGTTTTACAATATAAAGGCAGAGACCCAAATCCCAGCAACATTATTCAAAAGGATAGGTGCTGAACATTTGAAACAAAAAGAAAGGAAAATTCAGTGGGAATAAATTCAGGGAAGCTTGATAGCCTTTATATGGCATTCAAATTAGATAATGATCATTATCTTAAAATCTAATATCTTCTGGCCTTACAATCTAAGAATGAATCTATTACAATCACTAACTGATTTTTTTTTTTTTTAAAAGACATTGCTATTCCTGTAGGTAAAGAGTGTAACATACACAATATTGTACAGATTAGCTATGCAAAGCCCTAGTCAATGGGAAGAAGTTATATTAATAAGGATATCACTTGTGGTGTTTTCAACTCTCACCGTTTTATCACAAATCTCAGAAACGTTTGATGTTTTCTTAAAGCCATCACACCTGAATTCTTTAACCGAGAATTCTCAGCTTTCAGTTAAAAAACACAAGTTTCTAGCCCTTCTGGTTGCAAAGAAAAAGCTCAAAAATATGAATGAAGGGCCCACAAAAAGCTCAAAGCCCAATAGTTAAATAAAAAAGAAAAGAATCAGCTCTAATTCCAGAAGGGGGGAAAGCACATGAATTTAAGTCCATCTCATGATTGTTGAGGCCTCAACTGTGATGTTTGAATATCTGGAAGCGACAGCAGGGCTCTTGGTAAAAGTGTATTATTGTTCCTTAAGAACCTGCAGGTCATTGAGGACAAGGCCCATTCTTTTCTTGAGTTTTGAAACCAGTAATCTTGCTTATGCATAATATAAAGATTATAGGTTCCAAGGGTGATAGGATTTTGAACACTATATTTAATGACTGCAGGATCAAGATCTTATCTGTTGTAATTACTTTGATTTCTCTCATTGACAATAGAACTAGATAATTTATTTAATTTAATACAACTTCAATATGTTTGTATTTTTTCCTAGGAAGAGGCAGCATGGACCAGTGACTAAGGTCCTAGACTGGGAGTCAAGAGACCTAGGCTGTATTTCTTGCTCTGCAGCTGACTCGTGGTGTGAGCTTCTGCAAATGATTCTCCCCATTCCAATTTCCTCATATGGAAAGAGGATAAAATTTTCACTGTCATCCTAAAGTGCTCAGAACTACAGATAAAAGTCACTCTAGAAATATCATTTTGGGATTTAAAACATGGAAATTAAATATTCTTTAATTCTTAACAAAATACTAAATGGCAGTGCTAGTAAGAAAAATTTAGATTCATGAATACCTCATGAAGAAGCAATACATTAATGCAGACCATACAAGCTGTTTAAGATACTGTGAGACTGTCAGTAATAGAACACATTGTATTTAGGGAAGGTTCTGCCACTTAAATGTTTAACTCAGCATAAATTTAGTCAATTATCCCTGTGGTAATTCCTTCTTTGCATTGGCTTCCTGTCAAATTTAAAATTGACCTTAAAATCTTTTAATCTGTAAGGAATTTAAAGAGATCATTCTATGCCACCTTTGTGAACTGTTATCCCCTTTTACTCCAGTTTATGACCTGTGATCTGCAGATGTTAGCTGGTTAAACTTTGTTTCAACTTTCTCCCTAAATAGCAGGAGTTTCAGTAGCTTTGATAAAATATTTTGAGATAATGACACCATAGAATCAAAGAATCTAATGTTCTGTATCCATAAGAAAGAAGTCATGCTTCAGTATTAAGAGATTGACCTGAACAGGCACACTGACTCTAAATTCTTTTACCCTGTAAAGTTTCAACAACAGCATCTGTAGATGCCCAGCACACGTTAAAATTACCCATTTATTTAGGTGCTTGAATATGTCTCTAAGCACCTAACTTAAGAAACCTAAACCTATTAGTTTTAATTAGAGTTTCAGTTCCGTACATACTTATGCACATACTTAGCTTTAAGCATGTAGTAATGAGCCTACTATACTTAAAGCTACTTATGGGCATAAGAATTTGCAGTAGAACTACCTATCACCACAAAAGCTGTGGAAGTATTCCACAGCAGTGTGCTGTGCATAAAATATTGGGAAAAGGTTGAATTTCTGATGTCTGTCTAAAGAAGTTTGCAAAAAGCTTTAATTCAGGTATTGTACCTCATACAATACATGAGAATCTAGATGTATACAGCTGATAAATAGATGGATTAAAACTCATAATGAATCCATTAGCCCCTTATGCTTCACATACTTGTTTGAAAAAGCATATTTTGATGACAGGAAATTAAAACTGCATGAAGAACAGACTGAATTAAAACAGTGGCTTTTGGGACTGCAGTCCCACGCTACAGGGGGGCTCCATCACGGTGCAAAAATCTATCCCAACTGCTCCTGTTCCAACCTTCACAGCACCAGTGGGGCCCCATGGCTCAGGCTGGCTTTGCTGGCGTGGGGGACCTGGCATAGTGGCTTGACAATGCTCCCAGCACTAGCCCTGATGCACTGCTACTGCCACCTGTATGCAAATACTGCACTCCAGCTGGCCCATCCCCAGGCAGATCAGTCAGCTTGGAGGAGTCACAGAAGGACCACAGGCTACAGCCTCAAGTTCCAGCAGGTGCTCCATGCCGAGCCCCAGTGCCTAGTGACACCCTATCCCCAGGCTGAGCACTGCCATAGTGGTGGAGGGTAACAGGGGAAGGGGGAATGCACAAAAGTGGATAGCTGCGGGCCACCAGGTGTCTTAAGCTGGCTCTGGAGAGAAACATAACATATTCTTCCTTATAAACATCACTAAAGACACAATATGAGAACATAATTGCCAGAGAAAACAGAGGGAGGACATGATACAGTTAAGAACACAGAATAAATCTAACAGTTTGACGGGTCCTTGCTGACTGGTCTCAGAGTAAATCTAACAATAAAATAACTTCTGTGACTGAAAAGTACTTAAGATACAATAAAGCAAGGAGGGAAGTTTTCTGAAGGAGGAGGGGAGTCGCAGGAGAAAAGTTTAAAAAATAGTTCATTTCCCTAAACAATCAATTATGTTCTTGATTTACATAGGAGTCTAAAAAGCAGATTTGCAGATCACACAGACTGAGTAAACATTCAAAAAAATGTGATTAGATACCACAGAAAAGAACAGTTAATGTTTCAGTGCCTGGACTAGTTTACAAAATATATTAGGAGTTGTTACAAAAGTGTTGTGCCTTTCAGAAAAGGCAGATCAATGGCATTTACCCACAAGTATCACCCTTTATAAGTCATTTTTTTTCAATTCACAAATGGGCAACAGTATTACAATATATGTTGTATTCCACACACTGAGCATAAGAAAGCAGGAAATAAGCCAATAATCAAAGGCAGATATAGGAAGGTTTTAATGGCGGTTGGCTTAGTTGATGAATGGAATTACAGAGATGAGATGGGTGAGGTAACAGCTTTTATTGGACAAACTTCTGCTGGCAAAACAGACACACTTTCAAACTTTGCAGAGAGCTTTCCTTCAGATTTGAGAGAATGGAAGTTGCATTGTTAAAATCATGTACCTCACACTGAAATTATCCTTTAATCTTGCAGAAAAGAATGAACTGACACTATCTCTTAAATGAAAAAAAATAAATTGACTAAGGAAGAGATTTGAGAGTTGGCATGGAAAACGGTCAGCCTAACACAAAGATAATTGTGAGGGATAGAGGATGTGAAATGGCTTGTAAGTGGAGAATATATATAAATCAAAGAGGACAGTATAATTGTATAAATAGTGGATTTGCCCCTAGTATTCTGTGACTGCCTTTCTCCTGTGCAGTACTTTAAGGATGTGCATGTTCAGTATTCTAGAAATAAGGGTAAACTTATGACAGGATTCAAAAATTTAAGTTATGAAGAAAGATGAATACAGCTAGGCTTTGCATTGATAAATTAAATATTGAATTGTGAGGCTGGGAGATGGGCTTATGTCATGCTGACCCAGAAAAGACATTCACAGCAAATTGGACTTTGCCTTCATTTCTCATGGATATTAAGTCAGCATCCAAAGCAGCCTAGCATGGAACTCGTGTAGGATTTCAAAATGGTAAAAAACAAAAACAAAAAAAAACAAAAAAAAAAAAACAAAAAAAAAACCCCACAAACCACCACCACCACCAACAACAAAAAACAACCAACCCCACCATCCTGGATCACATTCTGTTGTTAAAAGCGAGAGAAATTCAATGTAGTAGTGGAACAGGAGTTTCAAGCTTTCTAATTCACTCTAGAGAGGTTTCAGAGTTAGACAAGAGGCCTGACTGTTAATCAGAGATGTTTTGCCCATGAGATACATTGACAAAAGGAACATAGACGAGGCTGTTCATCGTGGACAAGACACAACAGCAGCATAGGACTGACTGAGGTATTTTGAATAGGAGTCACAGAAAAAAGAAAATATGGTTCCCCAAAGGTGATGGACAAAGGATTACATTTTCAAAACCATGTTTCAGAGCCTAAATCCCATTTCCAGAGTGACTTAGTACTTAAGCTATATTTTCAAGGGTACTTAGACTGCTAAATGTGCAGACAGTGAAGTACAACAAAGAGTAGCAGTCTGAATAATAATGCCCCATGTTTTCTGAATCCCTCCATATGATTCCCTAGAACCACAAAATTAACCAGAAAAAACTACTAAGAGAACAGCCATGAAACTACATAGAAAGCCCTGATACTAAATTCTTATAACAGTTATAATAACTCACAGCAAAACCTTCTCTTACAAAAATAAGCTAATAGATTTATAAGAATCAAAGAAATATTGACAGATTTGTATCAAGGTCAATATAAAAATAGCTTTTACATAATCAACCAGGAATAGTTATCAGTCACTGATGTACAGATTTTTTTTTGAATTTATGAACAGCTTTAAACTCCTGATGAGAAGCATAATGCTCCTGATTTCAGAATACCTTATATTGTAGAGGATTTTTACAGTATAAAGGTACTTGCCTTTGTTTGAATCATAATATGTTTGAGTTATAATATTATAATGCACAGGGATTCTTTGGTGCCGTTCATCCCCAGCAGAGGTTGATCTAAGTGTAATGGATAAGTAGTTTGTGTAACCTTGTTTGGGAATAGACTGAGTTAGGTTAGTTTCTTAACTGTAACCAGTGAGGATGTTTGGCAGTTTGCCAGGGCTGGGAGTCCGCCTAGAGCCAGGCAGATGAGCCTGGCCTGAGAAATCCCTTGGACCGCTTGCTTCGAGAGGATTCCTCATGTTAGTTAGGGGGAGAGGGGTTTTTTTGGCACAAAAAGGCCCAGCACTGATTGGCTGGGGGCAGAGTATTTAAGGAGCGCCCGCTGAGGCGACGGTGTGGTTGTTGGGGTTCGTTTGCGGTGGCTGTTGTTTGCTGGCTTGTTCATCTAATAGCTCACTCTCTCCGCTGCCTTGTGGACGGCATGCCTGAGGCAACTGGACTGTTTGGAGGCCTTGGAGGCTCAGAGAGACTGAGCTGACTTGAATCACTGATCCCTAAGATCAGTGGCCCAACAGATTTAACCTGAGCACTCCTGGAAGGCCTGAAGAGGACAGACTACAGGAGACCCTGAAGATCAGTAGCCTAGACAGGAGGCACTGAGGTGGACTTCAATCTAGGGTGAACAGACTGTTGGTTAAGGGTCCCGGCCCCAGCGGCCAGAAGAAGAAGCCCCAAGCTAGGGCCTCCTCCCTCAAGACCCTGAGGACAGCGTGGGATCCTGCACGGAGTCATAAGATCAGCATCGCCTAGGCCGGAGAACCATGATTATTAGAGGGCCCCTGATCAGGGAGGGAGGAAGGTGGGAGAAAGGACCAGTTGGGTCTTTAGGGGGTTGTGACCACTCAACCCCGAGTGAACCAGTTATTCACCTGCTATGTTTTTTTTTTTTTTATCATCTTTATTTAGGTAATAGGAGTTTTAAGGCTACTTAGGAGATGGGGCTTGTGTTACAATAAGGTGTTGTGCTCCCATGTGTTAATCCCTTTTCTCCTGTCCCTTTAATAAACCTGAGTTACAAAGTTAGATTTGCCTCCAATTTTTGTTTGAACCCGGGCCAGCCGGAGGTGACAGATACTCTGAAGTTTGGGGAGACCTTCAGGACTCACTATTGTCCAGCAAAACGAGAAAAATTCATTAACAATATCACTTAAAATCTTGCAAGAGAAAAGTATAAATTACAAATATGTCTGTCAAACACTAAAACAAAATCACAATTAGCCATGAGATTGTAAAAAGTCATGATTAATCACAATTTAATCACACCATTAAACAATATTAGAACAGACATTGAAATTTATTATAAATATTTGGGTGTTTTTCTATGTTAAAACAGATAACCATCAAGTAACATATCTTGTTGGCCATTCCCAGTCTCTGGCAAACAGCAATCCCTGTTGATCCTGACTAATAGTCTAGCTATTGACTTATCCTCCATGAACTAACCTAGATTTTTTTTTTTTTTTTTTTAACTCTTTTGCTACTCTTGGTCTTCACACCATTCTCTGTCAAGGAATTCCATAGGCTGACTGCGTTGTGTGAAGTAATACTTCCTTTTGTTTATTATAATCTTGCTGCCTATTAATTTCATTTGATGACTCTTAGTTGGAGGCCATCATCCCAGGGTTAGGACCATTCTACTCTGTCCTGGAAATCTCCTCGATGTGCCTCTCTGTCTTCTTTAGCATCTCCAGTTCAGTCACCCTGGTCTCCAAAGTCCATATGTTGTCCCTGAGAGCCAGGAACTATTTGCGCTGAATGCACACATATGCCAGTCTCCCACAGGGTAGGTAATCATACTTGTTGTACTCAGTGCAGTAAACGGGATAGCCCCCATTTTGTTGCTGGGCTCCTGCCCACAACCCCACTTTGTTGATGGACTTTTGCCCACATTCTCTTTCTACTTCTGTAGCACTTTTTTTTGTTGGGGGGGGGGTTATTGTCTTTAGTTTACAGAATGTTAATGAAGTGTAGCTACCTCTGCTCCACTCTCCGAGTCCACATTTAAATCCCCTAACAAAGCTCCCTTATTAGCTGCTCCTGTTCACTAGCTCCCAGTTAATTTGTTTTGTGTTAATCACATGCATTAACTGCAATTAATTGACAGCCCTAATCACAATATGTACAGAATGATGCTACTTGGAATGAAATCCAGGACATTCTTCAACAGCAGAAAACTGGTAAGTCTATAAACCCCAAAGGATAGTTTAAGAAGTGTTGTAACAGTGTCACCCTCTATATACACAATATGCACAATTACCCCACAAACTCTACCATATAGTATGATGAGGCTGCAATAACTAATTGCTGTAGAAAATAGTAATATACAAAAAATAGAATATATATTATAATACATAATAACAAATAGAACTTGAACTGTGAAGCTCTTGACACCCTAACAAATAGTTTTGTATGTAAACAGCTAGCTACTACTCGTTTGAGGAACCTAACACATTATTATTCTACAAGGACACAAAACCAATGCATTCTTTGTAAGCCACAACTCAGACAAGAAACTAGTCCATGGTGTTAGACCACACTTCCATATGCAGAGAATTTTAATTTTAAATTTTACATGATCTTAAATAATAGTATGGATGGAAAAAAAACCAATCAATCACAGAAGATTAGGGTTGAAAGGGACCTCAGGAGGTCATCTAGCCAATTCCCTGCTCAAAGCAGGGCTAACCCAACTAAACCATTGCAACCAGGGCTTTGTCAAGCCACATCTTAAAAACTTCTAAAGATAGAGATTCCACTACCTCCTTAGGTAACCCATTCCATTGCTTTCCACCCTTTTAGTATGAAAAGTTATTTCCTAATGTACAACTTAGACCTCCCTCAGTGCAACTTGAGACCATTGGTCTCAAGTCTCCCATCTATTACCCACTGAAATCAGCCTAGTTCTATCCTCTTTGGAATCCCCTTTCAGATATTTAAAGACTGTTATCAACCACCCACACCCCCATCATTCTTCTCTTCTGCATGCTAAACAAGCCTGATTGCCTCAGCATCTCCTAATATCATGTGCTCCAGCCCCCTAATCTTTTTTTTTTTTTTGCCCTCTGCTAGTTTCTTTCCAATTTGTCCACATCCCTTCCGGAGTAGGGAGCCAAAACTGGACACGGTACTCCAAATGAGGCATCACCAGTGCAGAATACAGAGGAATAATTACTTCTGTAGATCTACTGGTAATGGTCCTACTAATGCAGCCCAATACACCATTAGATTTCTGGACAATAAGGGTACACTGTTCAGTCATATTCAGCTTCTTATCTGCTGCAGCTTGGAGGTCTTTTTCTGCAAAATTGTTGCCTAGCCAGTCAGTCCCTAATCTGTAGCAGTGCTTGGGATTCTCCCATCTTAAGTGAAGGACTCTGCACTTATTGTTGAATTTCATAATTTTTTTTTGCTCAATCCTTTAACTTGTTTAGGCTACCCTCTATCCTGTTGCTGCCCTCCAGTGTATCTACCACTCTACCCAGCTTAGTCATCTGCAAACTTTCTGAGCCTGTAATCCATCCAATATTTCAGTTCATTAAAGAAGCTGTTGAAAAACAAAAACAAAAAAACAAAACAAACAAACAAACAAACAAACAAACAAAAAAAACCTCACCCCAGCACTGACAACCTGGGCACTCTATTTGTTCCTGACCACCAACTATACACTAAGCTTTTGTTCTCTACCTGTTGAGCCCAATGATTTACCAGCTTTCCATCCACTTTATAGTCCATTCATTTAACCCATACTACTTTAAATTGCTGATAAGAATACTGAAAGAGACCATATTAAAAGCTTTGCTGAAGTCAAGGTATATCACACCCACTGCTTTTCTTCATTCACAGAGTGGATCATCTTAATTACATTTTATATCATGTGAAATGTAATTAAGGGCCAGTACTGTATATTACTAACTACTTATTACTAACATTTCCATTTTTACCTATAGATTCAATAACATTTTTAAGTCAAAAGATGAAACTTTGCCGTAACTACATCCCTGCAGGAATTGGCCTTATGTGAGTTAAGGTCTTATTTTTATTTTACTAGCAATATTTTCTTTGACAACTAATAAGTTTTGCATTTGCAATTCATTTTAAGCTCACTTACTCTTAAATGCCCATTTTATATTGTCTTTTTGGAAAAAAAAGCCTGTTATAAGGATATTAAGTGAATAATTGCAAATTGAATTTTCTGCTCTTTTCTATATATTTGCTTATACAAATTTTTGTTTAAACATTTTCAAATACTAATCACACCAATGCATTCATTATGGATTGCCACCAAATCCTGAAGCCACATATGTGCAGACAAGATTGCATTAAGAAGTGAGCCAATGAGCCAAATAAATAAATAAAGAGCCACTGACTGCATATAATCTAGCATGGTTTGTATTTGATTTGTTTAGTTTTGTAAGTTGGCAGATGATAACTCACATGGCAACATCATTAATAATTGCCAGTAGTTCTATTTTGAAGGACTAATTTGTATGGAAGGCTTTCCCTTAATGAGGTTCCACTTGAAAGTGAACTAAGATTTATTGAGCAGGTGCAAAGGACATTTTAATTAGTACTTCTACAGTTGCTTAAGATTTTTTTTTTAAATTTTATTTCTGTGGTTCTCATATAAGTGATCTAATTATGTACAAAGCATAGGTCAGTGTGGACAATGTACCCTACTATCCAACCTTTCTTTTTAAAAGAAAGTCCAAGGAAATGAATATATGTTTGCATTTTATTAATCTTAATACATCATAGTTTATGCCCAAATACCTTATCTCAAGGTGAGGCTTCACCACCATATATTATATACTGCTAAATTTTGAAAAATTGCAAATATATTTTTAAAAGTATTTTAATTCCAGCCATGCAGAATGTTTTGTATTTAGAAACCATTACAAAAAGAACAACCCACATGTACACGTGAGGGCTAACATCAACTTCTGATATTAACCAAACTCCTAACAGCTGGATGACTAAATCTACCAGTCAAAGGCAGATATGAAAGATGACGTAAGAGGCCCACCAGGCCTATGGCTGATCCTTAGTGAGAAGTCCATTCTGCCTACCACCCCAAGTTCAGTGTGATAGGATGATGTTAGCCCTCGAAGGGCTAAAAACAAAAACCTTTCCCTTACTCAACGCTGGCATGGGCAGTTAAAGGGAGGAAGCGCTCTAGAGGGTAGACCTTTAAAGAGAAAGCTTTTGGCATTTATATCTCCCTTGGAAGAGTTCCCCCTTGATTGATCTTGCATCAGTATGTGTGGAAGATCAGACTAGTGGGGGGGCAGGGTGCTGTGCTGTAGAAAATGAAAAATGGTGTCCCCTCCCTCCCACACCTGTTGGCAGTGATGGAATCATGGCAGCAGGGCCAGGGTCCATGCCATTCCTGGAACTGCCAGTATATCCAATATTTCAGGAATGTTGGCCACCTTACCAAACTGACCTGGATTCTTTGAAGGAGAAAGGTCTCTGCTACTCCCTAAGCCCCCTAATAGCTGTAACAGGAAGTGACAAGTTGCCACAAATCTACCCTCTTCCCAAATCCTGCTCCTTGGGTCTTCCTCCTTATGAATAACTCCAAGGCCTCCTCTGGCTGCCTCTTAGAACTTCGCAGAATACAATGAAATGAACAACGCTCTGCAGTTTCACTGCTGACTACACAGCTCTGAATGATACCTATGAAACTGGCAAGATTCCTCTTAATTTTAATTTTCTGAAGCTTAGCAAAGTTAAAAATGGAGCCCCTCAGTTTGGGAAAGTTAAGAGCAGAGCACTTCAGTTATCCTGCATCCAGTCAGGAAGACTTGCACTGCATTAATTTTGCTCATTTTCCACGTGGAGGTTGCCTTCACAACTGTAAGGTCTGGAGATTTTGCAGCTTTCATTTAAAAACACATGTAGCTTAAATTCTGCAGAAATTGATAGTACAGGTTCCACTATAAACCATGGCAAGATTTCCATTAATCAGAAGCAGTTTAGCTTGTAGATATTTTAAGCTCATAGAGGTCCCATTTATACCTACAGCAGAGGCCTGTAAAAAGTAATTTTTCCTACAAATGAAACAGAGCTGCCAGAAGTTTTTTCCCATTATAAGTGGTTCCTCCATTTGAAGTTTGCCAGCTTCTGGAATTCTGGATTGAGTCTTTAGAGACCCTAAAGTTAAAATAATTATGCCTACAAAGAGACTTCTGAAATCATTCACCAGAATGCTTGGGATGGGGACAGAATTGCAAGGCCAAAATGGATGCTGCTGCCTGGGATAAATAGGGGCATATATCTTTCTTGGCCAATGGGCTGCCTGTGCCACAGGGTGAAAGACCAGCCTCACTCAGACAATGAGACTAAATTTAGTATCAATTTGAGCTTAGGAACTCAGAAAGAAGCAGAACAGGTCAAAGAATCTCAGACAAATTCCTGCTTCTGACAAAGCGAAACTGAATTGCTGTGGGAGCTAGTGCATGGGTCAGGCAGTTCCCGCCCTGAAGACACCAGAGTCCAGACTGGACAAGATCTGACCCTAACTGTCTTCCAAAAGGAAGCTAAGATCTCCATGGAACTGTGGTCCAGCGAGCCAGGAGATGATTTTGCTTCACAAAGTTCTGAAGACTGTTAGCAACACCCCCCAGTCTCCAATGCACACATACTGTTTGTTTGTTTTGTTTCATCTAGCCAACATTCACAACATTGCAGTATTCATTTCAAGACTCATCCTCACTCTACCATCTGGGAGAGCGCACATGTAGCTAACAACTGAGAACACTGGAGACCCCAACCACTTATCTGGTAAGTAAATGAGCTGTCCTTGGTAGGAACTGTGATCTAACATGACAAAAAGCCACAAACTTATCCCTTCCTCGCAAATCCCAAAAGATGTGGGCATGCTCGGCAGCCAGCAAAGGAGGCTCAAGTTAATTTTAAAAAAGGTGGAGGGGAATCATTGACTAAAATATGTAAAGCAATGGCAGAAACTGAATCTATGTAGAAGAAAAAGTAGAGTAGCAAACATACAATATTTTAATAAATGGTCATGACTGTAAAATGACAAACAACATGCCACAGTATTGGTCAGGCATGTAACAGAAAAAAAAAAACAGGGAAAAAGTTAAATAAAGAGTTAACTCAGCACTTAAAAGTAGTAACTCAAGCTATTGAGCACTAAAAGTCACAGGTGCTTTTAGCAGGACAGCAGACAGTCCAGACTCATGATTTCCTCAAAAAAATTAAACAGAATAAAACACAGATCTTAACACAATATATATTAATCCATCTTAATGGCTATTAAAACATCAAAACAGATTTGGTTATTCTTTATTATAATTACCCATAATTATGGCAGTGTTAATAGCTTGTCCCACTTCTTTTCCGACCTGGTATGAGGAGTTTATATATTTTTAATTTTAAAACAAGTATATAAAGAAGACAAGTCATAACATTCCGCTTAACTGGCATGATCACTGCAAAGTATTAAAATGTGTCACTCTCTTCTAGATACAGAATTTATTGCCTCTTCAGTGTTTCCAATTCTTGTTGGTCCAGGAATTTGGTTCTTCAGTGCCCCCATGTTATTTTGCTGCATTCTTCCTAGCTATCTGTTAGCACACATCCCTATCCATTCCATTCATGTAAATACATCTCCTTTAAGGTACACATGCACACTGGTGCAAACTGAATTCACTGATGCTTGTTACAGATATGGATCACTAAGACTGTTTACTCTGTCCTTTGGAAAATATTTGCTGCAGTTAATGTGCTTTGGACTTCCAAAATACGTTACTTTAGGATCAAATTTAAGACGACAGACAGCATCCAGTTATGCTGGTTGACATACTATTAATATGGTACAGTTTTGTAGGGATTAAACCAATAGGATTCCATCTAAATGTAATAAGTGTCTAAAAATTCTAAAAAATGCTGACCCTTCTGAACTCAATGGGAGTTTTATCATCAAATTTAATAGACAAGATATCTTGTATATGTGCAGAAATGTATTTATTATAGGACAAAAAAAATCTAGAGAAGGGATGTAATTCTCAATTGAATTCTATAGGATGCTTCAAAAATTTCTACTGTGATGTGATGTTCTATTTGATGCCAAATAGCTTTTCCAGAGTTATAATATTCACCTAAGCTGTAGACAATGCTGAGGGAAGATGAAGTATGCTGTCTCAAGAATGTTCTGTATTTTGGTTTTTTCACCATTCTTACTCATCCACAGAAAAATTAAAACAGAAAAAAACATCTTGTAGTCTAAATGCACTATCCTCTGTTGCTCTAACTTTAAAAAAAACCAAAAAAACAAAACCTAAAACTAATTTCCAATGAAATATTTTTCTCTAGTGTTTAGTTACAGTATCCCTAAGCATTACTATTTTTAATGGAAGGCAGAATCCAGGAAGACAACACAATAAATGATGGAGCACTTTAGTAATCACAAGAAGAACAGATTTAAAAAGTTTCAACTTGAAAAAGCATGCAGTGTAGTAAAGGGAATTCAAGTATTTCATAACATGTTCACTTGTAATTGATTTTTCATCCTATGATAAAAAAAAATGAAAAGCCACTTAAATCCTCACTGGTACCATACTCTGATATCTCATATAGCAAAAACTTTCAGCTCTAGATACATAAACATGGAATTTCCAGTTCCACTCCTGAGATTCACCTTTTGTCAGTGGCTCGTGCATGAGAATTACAGATAGGAATATTCTTTGTTTACACACAGCTTTTTTTTTTTTTTAGAAGAAAAATGTTTGAAACATGCAATTTGTTGTCTTAGAATTTGTTTCTAGAAATATTTGAATTCAAAGATTTCAGAATCTGAATCTCTCCCTTGCAATCAGACATCACAATGCTTCAAAAAGGCTACAGCGTCCCAGGCAACTTGGTCAATGACTTCTATAAGGTCCTCCTTTGGGGTAGTACTAAACAGAGAGATTATTTCATTGTTGTGTTGCTCCAATTTATTTTGCTCATATTATTATATTGTCTGTTTTATAATTGTGAATACACAGATGGTTCACTTATTTGGATCAAAATTTGGTGATTTACTTAATAAACCCTTCAAAACTAGTTTAGTTACCTATCTTTTTTAATTCTAGTTTCACATTTTTTACTTGTAATATCATAGTCATTGTTATTACAACAATAATTGGAGGCCTCAGTGGAAGTAAGCATGGTATTAAAAGCAAGAAACTATCCTTTCCCCCAAAGTGTTTATAAGCAAAATAAAAAAGACAGCAGAAAGGAAGAAATAATTTGGTCAGAAATTGCAAACCGGTGAAGTGTTTTGACCAAAGCTATATGGCTTCATGTTCCTGGCATTGTCAGAGCCTGAAATACAATCACGGTCACCTAACTACCAGAATTATGCATGAAAGTCACTAAAAAGAAACAACACGCAGGAGGCAAAAATGAAATGAAAATAAAGTATGTTCCCCTGTCTGCTGACACAATCCTTGCATGAACATTTAGTGTACACACACTCCATGAACACTAATGCATTTATTTTGGGAAATATTAATCACACTACCTACTACTGTACTTTCCATTTCATCTTTCCCTGCCATGTCTTCTATACTTCTATCAAGTTTTCATATACAACAAACATTGCACATACATCTTTGCAGCATTTTCCTATTTGTTTGTTCCCATATATTATGACAGTAGCCTAATGTTCACTGGAATAAACAGGAGTTTTTGTTTTGAATTCATTAGATAATGGATTGGGCAAATGCTTCTCAATTGCTTATCTCCTCTATGCTTAAATCATAAAGAAAGTGATAGGGGATTTTTGTATAAGAACAGCTGTATTAGAACCTAAGGTCCATCTAGTCCATTATTCCATCTCTGACAGTAGTCAGTTCCAGATATTTCAGAGATACAAGCAGCCCACTGTAAGTAGATGTAGAATAGTCTTCTCTGATAGGTCTTTGATAGTTTGAAACTGGTTTATGCCCTGAAGTATATGATTTCATATCCCCTCCAAACTTTTAGTCCCCCCCCCCCAGTAATGAAACTTCTGGATGTTTTTGATGTCCACATTTACATATCTTTAAGGATCTGTAACAGGTCTTACTCTATACATTTATATATGAGGGAAATTGTATACTCCTCTTAGTTTAACATTATTAAGTATCCAGTCATTGCAAATCAAAGTCAACTTGTTATTGAAATTAGCTTGCCACCATGACAAATAATGGAAGATACCAACAGTTACCTTTAAAGCTTTGAGAAGTCAGCCTGTATTTCCATGATTCAAATAATATTTAATATAATGAAAGACCACCAGTTCCAAAGGATTTGCAGATTGATATAACTAGTGTTAACACACAGAAAACTGAGAAGGTAGAAAGTCCACTCTGATATTTATCTTTCACCATACCCTCTACTTTTCAAGTTACTTCTGTTTTGATCATTGTATTTTTCTGCAGAACTATGTTGCAGAATTAGTTTCAGTCTTACTCATTAATGCAGTATTTTAAAATTAAAATAGAATGAAATAACTTCCCATACCTGAAAATTGGGTGGGACTTTTTAGAGAATAAATACTAAAATATACAAAAAAGCATGAGCCTACTGTCTTCATCATTTAGAGTTACACTGTGGTGCTAAATGGCAGCTGAAATGTACTTTAGAAATGTCAGTTAATACAGTATATCAAAATACTAGTCTATTTTTCTCGGTAAAATCTAAGCTTTCTGTTCCAGCATCAGACTTTATTCTGATTTCATGGTAATGACACTTCCTTCTGAAAGGTGGCTGGAGTGGATTATCAAAACTCTGTCTTTGGTAATTTATATTCAGCCCTACAATTCTCCTCGTCAGCTCCTATCAGGTCATCTGCCTTTTATTTATCTTTAATCCATCCTCTTTTGCTTTATGTTGTCTGTTATGCATTTAGCACTAGTATCTCAGAAGCTCAGCAGCAATAAGGGCTTGTGAGGTTAAGGATACAAGCAGATTTGATTTACCAAGGGACTTCCAAAGGTGAACAAATAAAAAAAGAGCAGAGTAAAGATGTGTTTTGAGTATTATGCAACCAAAAGTTATCTATAAAATTATCCATATGACAAATTTCTTTCGTGAGTCAGAGCTCAGAGGCACATAGCAAGAGTGAGAAGACAATCCTGACAGCAAGGCAATAGGGCTCCCTAAAAGGTCCTTCTCTGCTCCAAGACAAAGGTATCAGATTAGTCCATCAGTCCAATTGTGACTCCTGGACGAAATGTTTTCACCCAAATTTATTTAACTAAGAAGCAATTGACTTAAACCATTTCAACATCAGTCTTGAAACACCTCTAATAATACAGATGTAGAGCACAAGATGGGCCCTTACACATTATTCATATGTATTCCCATCACCAAACATACTTTAGTCTGAAGTAATCTTTGCTAACCACAAAGTCAACTAAATGCTGGGAATGTCAACTTGCAAAGACCTCATTACTGAAACCTTATTTCACAAACAAACAATGGCCAGACTCAGAAGATGCTTGGTTGAATATTGACGAACAGATTGCATTCCAGGTAGGCTAGTGGTACTGTTGTATGCAAAGCAATGACTTTATGTAAAATATTTTGAATCCCTTCATCTGAGAAGTTAGGATTCTAATTTGTGTGTGATTGTATGTGCATGCATGTGTGCGTGTATGTGTGAGAGAGGTAAAATTCTCAAATACAAAGGAACAGCAGCAGCAATGAAAGTGGAAGATGACTGTTTAAGCAATTTGTTATTCCACATTTGGAAGTTTCTCAGCAAATAAAGGTTGGAACTTTTCTCTATTATTTCCATGTAAGTGTTGGAAACTTATTTTCATGCAAGTGTCAGAAAGGTATCCATTAGATGACTGACTAACAAGGACTCATGGCACTTCAAGAATAACAAATACTTTATTGCATGAGTTTTTGGGGGAGAAAATCCCACTTCATCAGAGGCTTTGAAGATGGGGGAATTTGTTTGTTTGATTGAACTAAACTAACATGGCTGCCTCTTTGGATATTAGATGACTGAAAAAAAAGATATTAGAGTTATATGTTAAGGTATTTATCAGTGTTGTTAATTTGCATGATTCAGTATGAACACTTTTTTTGTTCATATTCTTTAGGTAATAATGAATTTACCTTGCACCTCAGCAAACTGTCTTATGAATCCATAAAGTACCCAATCCTAAACTCATTCAGGCCAAAGTTTTGTGCTGATCAGTACTTCCTTTTGCCATAAAATGTGGGCCCAAATCCTGTGATAACCCTCTGTCATAGGAGTTGAGGGAAAGCACCTGTCCTCAAGGCGGTGCTCAGCACTGTGTATCATCGACCCTTAGTTTGTAATAAGCAGGTATGGATGGGCACAGGTTCTCCCCATCCACACCACCAGTCCTCATCAGAATATATAATACTGTTGTATGGTCTGAAGATTTCACCAGAAAGAGTTCAGGAATTTTGTTCACAAGTGGCAAAACCTCAAGTGTGTCATGATGGCCACCCAACTGCATACCAATAAAACTTTTAAGTCACATCATGCCATCATGAATCTTATACATGCCAGATAAATCAAAATCATCAAGGAACATTTTACAGATTTTTAAAAAAAACTCAAAAAACCCAGTACTTAAGTGCAGTATTTCTTTATTCCTCCATCTGTAAATCAAAGTCCTTAGTTGCCCATGGCAAACTCCTCCACTGGCATAAATGAACACATCTTCACTAAAATCAATGGAGCTACATTGGTTTACATCAGCTGACAATCCAACCCCATGAGTCCAAACTAAAAAAACAGAGTTAGGAAAGCTTAGCACTCTGCAAGATTTCCTTAAAGCTACTGGTTTTCATGTGTACCCATTTTTCATGAAAAGGGGAAAGGGGGAACTATCTATCATTTCCATGACTATATCTTTAAATATACTTTGACATTAAACCAATTCTTGATTTTCATTAAGAAATGTTATTAAAACTTAGTGAAAACCAAATTAGCATTTCTAATAAATCAGTTATACTGATTATACTGTCATTAAAATAATAATTGTGACCCTTTGTTACAATTACTTTATATCAAACATTCAGAAATTTAAATCCTTCACAATATGAATAATGATAGCATGAGCAATAATGAGAATTTGACAATTAATCAACTAGGAGAACTCAAAGTTAGGGTGCTTAGTTGAAAATAAAGTACCTAAAGAAGTGTTGCTAAATATTCAGGAAATATAAAGGACAATGAACAAAGGAGTTCTCATTTAATATTATTGTAACATCCAATGGTAGACACAGTGATTGCAAAACTGCTTTGGCAAATATGTGATTAAAATAAAAGGAAATTCCAAAGACACCAAAAAAATTGCAAAACAAAATCTAAGGGTTTTTCCACATCTCATTCTAATGATAGCTCCTATCAAGCATTTGATTTAATTTTTTAGATAGGAGAAACTAACACTAAGAAATGTGCAAAGTTAGAGATCTGACAAGTCACCAGCATTTTCTTCACAAGGAAGAATACATTTTATACAAATTGATGAAGGCTACTGGAGATGCAGTATCGCTTATGAAGGAAAATCTTGGAGTTTGATCATGTAGGCCACCACTTACATGATACTCCTTATATATGCAAATAGGATTAGTCTTGTAAAAGGTTTAGAGGATTGGGCCTCTGACATATTGGGGGGATATCTGTGCCTAGTTGTGAAGTCCATTGTCTTTTGGGAATGCCTTTTCTTTGCAGTGGCTCCACTTTGTATTTTAACCTTCATTATGGACTTTCCTAGAATACTGCAGCCTTAACTGTGTATCAGACTGTCCAATTCATAGTAAGGGCTTGATATGCAGTCAATTGACTACATCTGAGAAACTGACAGCCTGGCAAAGAGCAATATATGGCCATCAACAGAGACTAACCCTTCCTACTGAAACAATGCTTTTTTTATTGCAAGGACTATTGACTTTGAACAAACTTGACACAGAAGCTGACAGGAGAAGGGGACACTGGAGCCCAGAACTATCCCCAGGAAGCACATGACTGAGAGATCTGCATGGTCCTCTAGTTGACCACCTAACCAAATGTGTCAGATACACGTGTTATATACCTTTGTGCTTATTCCCAGGCTGTCCCATCTGCTTGGGAAGCACTCTCCATAAATATGCTCTAAGCTGTTTTTATCTATTCTCAAATCCCTCTTCAAAACTCTCCTTTAGCATGAAGCCTCTGTAAAACCTGATAATTATGAGATCACTACCTATCATGCTGACTGATACAGTATCATTGTTTTCTTGTGTCATCCTCCTATCTACCTCCCCCTGTGGTAAGTTCCTTGGGGAAAGATAATAGTTTTGTTTTGTGTTTGTACAGCATCTAGCACAATGAGGTTCTGGCTCATGACTAGAGCCCATAGGCATAATAATAATTTAAATGAGAATGCTCTTTGTGGAGGGCAGTCTGTAGCTACATTGCCTGAAGAAGCCCTAGAGATGAGAGAAAACAGGAAAAGCTGCATAGTTTAAGAATTCTGATCACCCCTTTTGTGAGATCAGACTGGTGGGGGGGGTGCTTTCAGGAATATTTGTTTGGTTTTTTTTTCAAAGATCTGTAATTCTCACGGTTTAACAGTCAAAAGCGTGAGGTTAAAAAAATTCCTTTGCTAAACCTGTATTCCTTGCTTCTCTGCCTCATTGTCCTGCAAGGGATCAGTCAAGAAACCTGGGCTCCCTACAGCCAAATGAATACTGGGGACATCTGATAAACAGAGCCCTGGGGAGGGCTTGGTGCTGGTTCTGGGTTTTAAGGCAGCTGGACTGGTGCGGAGTGTCACACAGACCAAGAGGGCTGTCAGACCTGGGATTACCTCTGAGAGGCCCAAGGTTAGGGAACAGCACTCAGTCACAGCCCAGACCCAGGAGGCTTCTAAGCACAGGGGTGATGCAATAGTTTGGCTCACTTGCACCAGCCATCTCTATCCAGAGAGAGAGACTGATCCAGGTTGTGACAAGGTCCATGTAAATTAAAGGGGGCAGATACGTATTAGACCAGTGGTTCTCAGCCTATACCAGACCTCATCCCTATATTTCAAAAGAAAAATTAAAAAAGAAAAGATGTTCCTGAACCCCTCTTACAATAAGGCAAGGGAGAGTGGTTCATTGGAAGCCAGACTGTAATTCCAGATGGAGACCAGCAAGCCCCCACCAATGGAGGACTGTCTGTATATAAAATAATCTTGCATGCTTTATTAATCCAGTTTCATAGCTCTCTCCATTAGAAATATTTTATTAATAATGAGCCAAGATCTCATCTCTTCAGTTGTACATTTGTATCATCAGGGGTAGCTTCTCTCCCAACAGGAATTACTTAAACTCCAATTTTGCCATTACCATTTTCTGTCTGGGTCCCCTCTTTGTCCTCCCCTTGCCAGTCCTTCCTCTCTCTTCATCAGTTTTGGTCTGATGGGGTAATTGGCTCCTTAGATCAACCATCCAATCACATTGTCTAATTATACCTATCAGCTCTCTCAAGAGGAATTAACTAACATCTGAATGATCAAAGTGCAGGCTGCACTCTGCCACAGCCCCATACAATTTGTCGCCTTCCATGGTATTTACACCCTTTAAATACTCATATTTAAGTCACATGACAATGAATACTTTTAGTTCTTTAGATCTTTCTTCCATCAGTTCTAATTCCTTTGTAATTTTTGTCACCATTCTTTTCAAGCTTAAAATCTTTCTGATATAGTCATTTCATGAATACGGTATGAGCATACGTATGGCAACTATGACCAAGCTCAGAATGAGAATGAAGTCACAATCTTACCAATACAGGGACCTCCAAAAGCATAGATCATCAATTCCAATCCATTGTTTGTAGTTAGAAACCCCTACTGTTTTTTCATTGCTGTATGAGTATAGAGTACACTGTCTAGGACAGATCCTCGCCTTATATAAATCAAAAAAGCTCCAACAAACGTAATGGAATCACATACATTTACAACAGTTGATCATCTGACCCCAGATGCCCAGGAGGAAGAAAATAAACCTCCTTCATTAGCCATGTGGACTTCTTAAGCATTCTGGATGATACCTGAAATGAGGTTAGCTAAATAAGGATACAACGTCAAGGTGTAATGGATTATGTTGAGGCCATTATTTTTAGGAAGCCCCTTGATCCTGATCTCTCATTTCCATCTGTGGGAACATTACATGATTAAACCCTTGAACATTACAGGATTAAGCCCTTGAAATTTAGCAAAACTAGTAGGATAGGATGGTAGAGAATATACTTTAGATTGTAACAGTGATGAGAAAAAACAAACCTAATTATTAGACATTCAGCTATATGAAGTGACTGTTGGACTGCATACATCACTGTGTAGCTAATCACAAGTAGTTTCAATTACATCAATATGACTCCTGCACATAGTTGCTCACACATGTGGTTAAAGGATTGAAGATCTAGCCCTAGAATAATAAGTACTTTGCCAGCTTATAAGCATGCTGGCAAGAAAACAATTACTGTAAATCAGAACAAGACAGCAAATGGGTAATAATGATTAGTATTTGAAAGTCATGACACCATTCTATATACAATAATTTTTTTTGAAAAATAGACATGTGTTAGAGTCTGATCTCAGTTACACCTCTGCAACTTTGGATTAATTCAATTGTACTTACTCCAGATTTGGGACTGGTGTAAGTAAAGTATTTGATATATATTTTCCTTAGAGTGTGAGCCTTTTTCATCCTTTCTTCTCCAACAATACTTTCTCAAACCTTTTGGTAAAATTGTTAACTAGATCTCATTCCAATTTTCCATAATAAAATATTTTGTAACCATCAAAGAACCTGGAAAACAGCTGAAGATGTCAAACAAAACTTTCCATAAAACTAATTTGCCTAAATACTTTCATTTCAGACTGTTAAATAGACACATTATCTGTCTCCTCATTTTCTGACATAAAAAAATCAGTTACTGGCAATTCATTAGGAACCAAGCTTAGTTAAATGGTGCTATCAGTTGTTAATAGCCTGTGGTGCAATAAGCTTGTCTGTGAACAGGTGATGATTACAGTACTTACCACTTCAGAAGAATCAAAGTATAGTGACTGTAATCATTATAAAAATTACTTCTTAAGTGTTGTGCTGTTAACTACAGTTCAAGAATTAGCATCTGGTTGAAATGACTTCTAAGTAGCCAAGAGGAATTCATACTACAAGAAATGCATTTAAAGAACCTTTAAGTATGATATAAAAATATACTGAGGCTGATAGGCTTTCAAGGTTCCTGTCCACAAATGTCATATCCAGGATAGTTTACTGAGGCATAGTAAACCAAGACCTTGTCTATACCATCACCTATGTTAGCTAAACTCTTGCTGCTTAGAGGTGTGGATAAAACATACCTCCACATCAACCTAATTTTTCCCTGCATAAGTGCTTGTGCAGCTGCATTATCTGAACAGGTGAGATATCCCCCACCAACACAATAAAACCACCTAAACAAGCAAAGGTAGCTATGTCAGCAGGACGGCACTTCCTGCCGATATAGTGCTGTCCAAACAAGCGCTTATGCCAGCAAAACTTATGTCTCTCAGAGGGTGCTTTTTCACACACGAGTGACAAAAATTTTGCTGACAGAAGTGTTAATGTGGACAGGGACTTAAGTCATTGAGTGCTATAGTTTATTATTGAACTGAGCACTAGGAAGCAGCATTATGCCATAACCTTTTCCACATTCCATTGTCAAAGTCAATTACAAATAGGTTCTGAAACTCAGTGTATTTTATGTATTCATTTCCCAGTGTATACAGCAGCACACTGAATGAATGCATTCACATTTAAATTTCTGCATCCTAGTGAAGCCAGAGTACTGTGGCTTGATTCTGTATCTGTAGTCACATTCACTGTGGAGAGGTTAGGTACTTAGAAATGCAGTCACCCTTTGTAGCATACTGAAAGGAGGGCTACCCAGACAGCAAACCAGAATTTTTAGTCATATTATTGGATTATTAACTTGATGCTGAATAAGTAATGTTTGATTTATTATGTTAATGTCTTATTGAAATTTCACCTTAATAAGACGTTTTTAAAAAATCTGTCATAAAACTAAGTGGATTTGAAATGACAATTTTTTCAGCCAGCCAGATTCATAGCAGCATTCTTCCTCAGCAGTGCAAATCCTTGCACTAAGATTAGCTACCCTAATCTATCTATCTGACATAGAGAATTACATAGCAAATGCATCTCTCACCATTGACTGACTGATTCTCCCATTTTTCAAGAGGTGCATCTACAATCAAAATAGTACTTGAGAGAAACATCAATATTATGCACACTTGAAAATCCCAGACACGTGACTCTTCAGCAGTGTTAATATATCAGTCATTTGTTTAAAAATTATTAATATTACTTTAGTGACAGCTGAGCATCTGTTCGGATCAAGACTCCATTGCACTAGCGACCATATTTGCACATTAAAAGAGACACTCCTGTCCCACAGAGCTTGAGAAATATGCTCTAAATGGTCAGGAAAGAGAGACAATTGGAGACAAAATTAACCTTATTTTACAGATTGGGAACAAAGATCCTGTAGTCACGTAGAATTATAGAACTGTAAGGGACTATGAGAGATCATTGTGTCCGGTCCCCTTCAGTCAAGGCAAGACCAAAAACCATTTTAAAACCACCCGACAGCAGAGGTATCAATGGCGCCGGGCACATACCCTGAGTCCCAGCGCCAGTGCCCCGAAAGTCTGGGGCAGCCCCTGCCTCTTCCGTCCGAGTCCCCAGCTGGAGATCTGGGATCCACCCCTGGCAGTATCTGCCTTTCCCAGCCCAGTCCCAGGCCAGGCCACCCGTGGTGGTGCCTGTCACTCCCAGCCCAGTCCCTGGCTAGGAATTCAGGCTGGGGCCCCTTCGGCAGTGCCCACCTCTCCCAGCCCTGCCCCGGCAAGGGTTCCAGGGCCAGGCTGGTGGCAGCAGGAGCTCGAGGCCGGACTGGGCCCAGGCAGAGAATCAGGGCCATGAGGGGCAGGGCCATGCCCATGCCCCGTGTCTTCCCTGTGGGAACGACGCTCCTGCCTGACAGGTGCTTGTCTAACTTAATTTTCAATGATAAAGATTCCACAACCTCCCTAGGTAAATTATTCCAGTGGTTAATCACTCTGTTTATAGGAATTTTTTCCTAATGTCCCATCTAAAGCTTCCTAGATATAATTTAAGCCCATTGTTTCTTGTCTTATCTTCAACGGTTAAGGAGAATAATTTTTCTCCCTCCACCTTGCAACAATATTTTAGGTACTTGAAAACTTATATCTGCTCTCAGTCTCCTCTTTTCCAGACTAAACAAACCTAGTTTTTTTTTCAGTCTTTCTTCATATGTCAAGTATTCTAAATCTTTAATAATTTTTGTTGCTCTTTTCTGGACTTTCTCCAGTTTGTCCACATCTTCCGTGAAATGATGTGCCCACAACTGGAGACAATACTTCAGGTGAGGCCTAGTCAATGCGGAGAAGACAGGAATAATTACTTTTCATGTCTTACATACAATACTCCTATTAATAACTCCAGAATGTTGTTTACTTTTTTTCCCAACAGTCTAACAATGTTGACTCACATTTAGCTTGTGGTTCACTATGACACCCAGATCCCTTTCTGCAGTACTCCTTCTTGTGTAGTTATTGCCCATTTTACACATGTGCAATTAATTGTTCTCTACTAAGTGGAAATAATATCAGAACTCTGTGGCAAAAATCAGGAATTGAATTCAAGTCTTTTGAATCACAGGCTTATGCCTTAGGCATAGGACCATTATTCCTTTTCTCACTAAAATTTTAGTTGCTCCTACCCCCTTCCTCCCCAGTTAACTGTTGACATCAGTAAGAGTCACAAAATGTCCACCAACTCTCAAGAGTGGATCCATTGTAATTTCTTTTACTGTGTATATTTCATCTGAGCCCTTTTGCTTTTTTTTTTTATATTCTCATTTTACCTCCCTGTAATTTATTCCAATCTGACCTGCTCCCTTTTGGTGTTCCTACCTACCATCTTTGCTCTGCCAATGATGCCATCTTTAATTTCCTTCTATCAACTTTTTCTGAAGGGCGCATCTCCACATTGTGATATGCTGCTACTCGTATATAGAAAAGCCTCCTCAAAATTATTTGTGAAGCCTTCTCCCTGAAGTAGGACTCGCCTTTTAAATACCTATGAAATACTACCTTAAAGTAATTCCACTATATTCTGGAGACACATCCTTTAATTGAACAAGGCTGAACAAGGGAAGGTCTACATCAGAAGAGATACATAGATGCAGCACCTTTTTGTAAAGATGCATGCTGACAGGAAAGAATGCTCCTATCAACATAATTACTCCACCACCATGAGAGGTGGAAACTACATTGGTGGGAGATACTATTCTGCTAACACAGGACCAGTATGGACATTGCTTAGGTCACCATAAACTGTGTTGCTCATGAGGTGGTGTCTTTTTCACACTCCAGAGCAATGCAAGTTAGATTGACTTAAGTGCTAGTGTAACCTGCCCCCAGTTTGGTATTTGTATCATAACTGCATAAACTAAATCTACTTCTTATTTCAGTGCAGTTTGGATTTAAATTATAATATAGAAGACATTATGATGGTCCCTCTTCAAACAGTTTTCATTATAAATTTAAATTCATTCTCAACATCTCTATTTGCATGTGCATGCAGACACAAAAGAGAAAATTTGATTTACTGCCTGATTATCTGAAAATCTGCTTTCCTCCCAATTAGCATGTTAATCTTGAAGTATGTGTCATAAATCTACTTCATATTGAATTACGTCAAGAAAATACATTGATACAGGTTTGGACCTTGTTATATGATCAAATTATCGGATTTATAAAATCAACCCAAAACTCACAGAACTACACAATCCAAGATGCGCTAATAAGCATGTTTGCAGGTGAGGGAGAAACAAAAATACATTATCTGTATAAAAAGAAACTGGTTTCCAGGAAAAGATTAGACATTGGGTATTATATTCTGGATTCATAAAAATTACGTTAGAGAAAATACAATTTATAACTGCTAAAGACAAAAAAAATGGGACACAAATGGGACAAAAGTCTGAGGTTATAGGCAAAGCCACATGCACTCTGTGAAAAAGAACTTGAGTTCCATGGTTGAGTATCTGAATTCTGTGCACACTAAGACAAATTCTCTGGCACTTTAATTTCAATTAAAAAATTGAGCCTGAGTGCTGCTTACTTCAGATTATATGCTAAACTATAAAAAAGGATGTTGGTGGCCCTTAAAAAGGATAACCAATTTATTTATCTCATGAGCTTTTTTGGAGAAAAATCCAACTTCATCAGATGCTTAATGAAGTGGGATTTTCTCCCATGAAAACTCATACAATAAATAAATTGATTAGCCTTTAAAAGTGCCACCAGATGCATTTATTTTGCTGAACCAGACTAACACATTATCCCTTTGGAATATGAATTTTTGAAGTTCTTATCTAACAAATAAACAAAATAATCAGATCCTAGGGCACTGTTCTACAACAAGGGGTTAATTTCGGGCCTGTGAAATTCAGAAGTTCCCAACTAAAGGGTTCCTGAGAACTAGCTAACCTTAACCAACAAATAGAAATTTCCTTGGATTCTCAGGAACTACTAAGATTCTGATTAGAATATACATCTTGCTCTCATATGCATAAAGATTACCTCTAATACTCATTCTGAAATATGTTCCACCCTTCTCTCTATCTAAAGCTTCCAGTTTTCCAAACAATGTTGCTGGAATTTAGTTGATTCTTGAAATTAAGATGTTTAAAATTTTGACACAGGAGAACTCTCCGTAGAAGATCTGGTCAAGAAACTAAACCAATTTTTATGAACTTTTAAAAATAATTTTGATTACAAAATTTAAAAATGACAAGCACTAATAAATAATTCATTATTATCCTAGATCACAGTCAGTTTTGCTATGCCACATGCTTCTTAACAGGTGGTTTGACAGAAAGGACAGAAAGCCCAAAAGGTATTCCAGCGTCGTCATCACGTCAAAACCATCAGCTGCAATGCATACATTATCCAACTTAAAAGGCTTTAGTCTTTTATTAATCAATTGCTTCCATTATTTAAACTCTTTGTAATTACTAATTTTTCATCTTTGTAAATCAGAGTTAAGCACTCATTTTATTGGCTAAAACAGTTGCAAATAACAAGTAACACTGACTAACACCCGTGCTGAATAAAGGTGTATTCAATGTTCAAGCCTTGAGATAGACAGAAGAAATCCATCAACTCAGAACTCAAGAGAAGTATATTCCGTTGTCCTGGGGGCAAATCATATTCCCTTGTCCAGAAGGCTGCGTTGTAGGTGTTTCTTCACTTTACCACTCCCTCTCATTAGTAAGTCTGGTTCCATCATGCCATCTACTGAGTGACGCAGCCCTGCAGTCCAGTCACACTTAAATTCAATCCCCCTTTGAGGTAACAACAATCTGACTAAAAGTTCAACAGCCCTAAAATGTCTGTCTTTCTGCTCCTCCTCAGCCTTCCCTTTGTACTCAGTCTTGAAATTTCTCCTGAACCTGTGTCAGGCTTTTACACTCCTTTCTTGGTGTCAGTAGGGGAGCTAGTTCCACCCTCTGCTCTGTGTTCTGGACCAGGCACCCTATGTTAAGCCCCTCGGTCTCATCTTTTAGATATACTGTGGGGGTTTTTCCCCCTCTCTCTCTTTTTCCTGGACCAGTTCCTACTTCTCAGTCAGTTGCACTGTTTCCCAATTGCCTGTGGTTAACAGTCTCTTCTCTGGTTCCTAGGTCTACCAAGCTTCTCTCTAGGTCTTCTCAAATCTTTGTTTCTCCTGTGGGACACCAACATTCAGCATTGTCTCCATGGGAGAAGCTCTGTTGCCAGGATCTGCCAAAAGGATAATTTTGAGAAAGGAATTTCAGGGAAGCTATAGGAGCTGAGGAGACTACCTTTTTTCTCCTCCAGGAACAGGAATCTCCCCTTGTGTCACAGGGACCATGCAGCCTGGATCTCCTCTATCTGGGTCTAATCTTTATTTAGCTGTTTTTCTTCTGTTACCACCAAATAGCATAACTAGGCCCTCAGAAAACCAGTTAACCCATTATTTCCAGTGCGGGCATATGAACTATCCCATCACACCTCTGGCTCCATGAATCTTACACAAAGAAGCTAATATATCTTCAAAGCCTGTGTTCCCTTTTCCTTGTAATCTCAAACCCTTGGGGAGCATAGGTAAAATGGAACTGTTGTACCAGCGAGATCAAAAAGCACCACAAGGATCCAGAGTATATGCAGAATGAAAACACTGTTTATGTGTAAAGAGCAAGGAGTCTTGTGGCACTAAAAGACTAACCAATTTATTTACCGCATGAGCTTTCGTGGGAGAATATCCCACTTCGTCAGACTCTTTGAAGAGGGAGAACTTACAGAATTGGATGAAAATAAATGCAGGGGAGTGTAAGACATGGGCTCAGGTCATACTGCAACATACTGCAATTTAATCTGCATATTAGTTTGATTTCAGCTGTTTCCCTTTGAAGTCTTGATGTCCCATTGATTTTCTTGATGACCATCATTAACAAGTCATCAATGGAGTGATTAAGAAGATGGAACTGCTCAGCAACTAGTGTGTGTGTGTGTGTGTTGTGATTTCTGATATCAGTTTTGTGTGCATTTATTCTTCTCTGTAAGGATTGTCTTGTTTGTCCAATGCATAAGGCTTGGGGGAATTTCCAGCACGTTATGGCATAAATCACATTAGTGGATAAGCAGGTGAAGGACCCTTTGATGGACTAGCTGGCTTGATTAGGTCCTATGATAGTGTCTTTAGTGCAGATATGTGGACAGAATTGGCAGTGTGGTCTGTTGCAGAGATATGTGTCTGCTTTAATGTTTCTGTTGTTAGGTCTGTAGTTGCTGGTGAGTATCTGTTTCAGGCTCGGGGGTTGTCTGTAGGCAAGGAGAGGTCTGTCTCCCAAGGCTAGAGAGACTAAGGGGTCATCTTTTAAAATAAGCTGAAGGTCCTTAATGATCTGTTGTAGCGGTCTGACTTGAGGGTTGTATGCAGTGACCAATGGTGTTCTATTGTTTTCTTTTTTGGGCATTTCCTCTAGTAGACGACTGTGGGGTACCCATCTGGCCCTGTCAATCTATTTCTTTACTTCTCCAAGTGGGTACCATAGTTTTAAGAAAGCTTAATAGAGATCCTAAAGATGTCTGTCTCTGTTGCTTTACAAAACTAACATGGATGCCCTTTTGGAACTGTTACACATGTAGCACTGATGTTTAATGATTGTCCTGGGATCCAGAACACTGGGAGGAAACCCTAAACCTTCTTGGTCTCCAAGATAATCACCTCACTTCCATGTGGGGGACTCATCACATGGGAATGTTTACAGTGATTTTTCTCCCCCAAAGTGTCCTTCCCATGATTTATTTCAGGAAGATATGATAGTGTCTCTATAAATGGCAAAATAATGCTTACATTTAGAACTATTTGCCATGGGTTTTCTGAATGAAATGTTATGTAGAGAGCTAGTCTGGTTTTCTCAGGAAAAGAGACTTTTACTAGTCCTCAGAAGAGACTTCTACTAATATGGTGTCATTCAGTCTGAGCTACTTCACTGAAGAATCCTCTTGCCTGGACTTCTGCTCATTTGTTGCTACATAAAGAAAACTTAAATGCAAGTATAGTTTTGATAGTATTTATAGCACTGCATAAGATTTTTTTTTCATTTAATTTAAACCACTTTTTCCCCTTCCTATTGTGATCCTCTGCTTGCAATTCTTTTTATAACACTGTCTCTCTAGCCATGGCTTTTCTCATTATGAAACGTATGTTGAAATTAAATTTAATATTTTTGGAATGGGGGGGCTTTTAAAAAAAATCAAGACATTTCATGGAGGCTTTTCTTCTTTCCTAATCACCTTTAGAAGCAGTCCTTGAAGAAGAGAGACTCCTACAGAAATGCACTCCTACATTGGAATGGATAGATGTCTTTGATAAGGTGGGATTTTCTGGCTAATATGGCACTCTCACTGGCCAGAAGTTTTTGCTTAGGGGATAACAAAACAGGGTGGGGGCGGGAATGTGGGGGCAGGAGGAACTCAAATATAGCATTTTGGTTGCAGGTTCACACAATGAGTTAGGTAGGCATAGATACCATGTACTAAGGAGAAGAATTTTTATCAAGAATGTGCAATATTACTTAAGAGTGTAAGATGGACTCTAGCAAAACTCGCAGTCATATACGCAATTTCATATTCCTTTATTCCAGGTCAGAAATACTTTATACTATGAGTCTTACTAAGTTCAGTGAGAGCATTTGAGCAATAAGATACAACTGGCAAAAAGAACAATGCAATCTAGACCTTAACTTTTTGTGAACAGAGCTTTTAAGTTTTTAATGTTTTGATATTGTGGCTAACATATTTATTATAACCTGACTCTAGAAGGAGAATTTTACTTGGGATCAGAGAGACCTTGTGGCATCAACAGGAAAAAACTTATAGGTAGTTTATCATCTCATTTCTACCAGTGAGAATCAGGAACAACTCTGTTAAAAGTATTAATTTTACAGTGGGGTAAACATATAAAACTGAGACCAAAATTGGGGTCTCAGTTTGTGTTGTTGCAGCATAGAGATACAACCAAAGGAACTAAGTGACTCAATTACCATGAATAGATTTTTTTATTATTGTCATTTACACATGAATGATCGCTGTTTAGAGGGGTAAATTTCCCTGGAACTATAATTTTATATTTCAGCCATCAATTTTGTTGGAATGTGAAGTTATTCCAGCTTCACAGCTAGCAACTCAATGGAAAATTGTTTCCCATTCCTTTCTTTGTAGTATAGAAATATGTAGTGGAAAATCATTAAATGTCTTCTAACCTATCCTACCCATCCACGTACAATTGCTTCCACCATAGTACATTGTGCAGTGTTTTGTCAAAACAGTAATAACTATTTCTATTGACGGGGCTTCAGTTTCATTTGTCAAAGTATTCCATTGTATTACGCATTTAATCTTATGCTTTGAAAGCTTTTATTAATATCTAAATTTTGATGGATTTTTAATTTCATTTCTTTGGTTTTGGTCATAGCCTAAAATAACACTTTGTTTCCTCGTTTTTGTCTATACACTTTAAAGACAGATGAAACAGGCTACTCTAGATGTCTGATTTAAAAGTCACATAAGCAAGAAAAAAGTCACTTTTGAATCCCAATCTTTCTTTAGTTATTCCACATATATCTAAAAGAAAAATGTTTTTGTATTTTGCTTAAGGCTTCAGTGCCAGAAACACTGTACATGTTTAACTCAACCTACTTGAGTACTTTTCCATTGACTTCAGTGTCCATACTCAGACACCAAGATAAATACCTTGCTGATCTGGGTCCTATAATATTTACAATGTATTGAAAGAGATGGTCTATAGGACATATGTATATCCTGTATAATTTGTCTTGTTTTCTTTAAACATAATATCTGTTGATAAAAATATCAAAATCAGACATTTGCTTAAAAAGAAAACCTCTATTAACTAAAGATACATTAGTTTATTGTAATAAAACAGCAATCAACATTCTCTATGTATAGTGAGACTAGACTAGACTAGACTAGAAATCTACTGAGACACTAACTCCTAACATCACTCTTGTGTTCTTAGACGTTGGTCATAATTCTGCATATTAAACATTTATATGTTACATCAGGCATCAGACCTGTTCATAGTTACACAGATTAAATATATATGATATAGATGTTCTTTAAATAATTGAACACATATAGTCTGAGGTGATAATACTAAACCATCCATTTAACTACTGTACAATTTTGCTCAGGGGCCAATTAAAATGTATTCTGAAGCTAATGTTTTACTGAGCCAGATATTTATATCATATTAGGTTAATCCCAACATTGTTTGTGTTCTTGACTCTTATTTACACATGCAACTCACACAAAAAAGACACTGGGCAGTTGTATCTTCATCTGACTGACAATATTATAACTTATTTAAATATTTGGACTTAAACAATTTGATTTCTATCATCAATCTGAATCTCCCCCCTCACATGCATATATGTCCTTTGAGAGCAATCAAATTTTATACATAGGACAAAAAAACTCCTGTTTGAGATCTTAGATTTTATGGACATTTGTATTGTATATTTAAACATAGGATACTCTTCAACCATTATAAAGTTTTAAACTTTTGAATCTCAATGGCTTCTTTTATTAAATAAATATTGTCTGACCCTCCCTTTCCATGATTTCCAATAACTATGAAAAATTAAAAATATAAAGTCTTAAAAATAAACATTTAAAAATTACAAAAGTCAAATTCTCCCAAGCCACAGTTTATTTGTTTCACTATGCCATGTTTTTACTCACCAAAAATCCCAATACCTCTAAATATAATCCTAAAATGTAACCCTCATATGAAAGAATGCATGATTTATAGATAATAGAACTTCTTATTAACCAATACATACATGTTAGGCATAGACCTGATACAAGTGCTGGAAAATTACGTTAACTGAATGTATTGTCCTCTCCTCATAATTCCATTCATCCACATCCACAAGTATCCCATAACAGCTTCCATTAGTAAAGTAAGCTTTGGCTTACATATATAGAGAAACAATCATATGGACTGATCTTGACTCTTACAACAGCAATACGTACGAAGTTACAGAGGCAGCCTTAGGCAATTGGGGGCCCTAGGCGAGAGCCCTTTATGGGGCCCCTTATTGGCCCCCAATGCCGTCCTTACCAGAGCCCCTAACTGCCCCCCCAGTCCCCAGCCGTGGGTGGGCGCAGACCTCGCAGGCCAGAGGCTGCGCTGCCCGCCTGCCAGCCCGGTCTCTCTGCACCGGGGGTGCAGCAGTGCTCTCCGCCTACCCATAGCTGGCATTGCCTCCCCAAGGGGAGGGAGAAGAGCGGCTGGTGCAGCTCTGCAGCTTGCCAGGAGTAGGGTCCCCTGGAGCTGCCAGCACTGAAGAGTTCAGGCCGCTTCACCTCTGGCCAGTCCAGGCCCTGATCAGGCCTGTGCAGGGCAAGCTGCAGCGCCACACTGGTCACTATCTTCGCTCCCCCTGGGATCACACGTCTGGCAGGGTGTATATGCAGGGAGCGCTGCTCCACCCCTGCTACAGAGAGGCCGGCTGGGCAGGTGGGTGGCACAGATGCTGGCCCTGGCATTTTGCAGGGCCCTGCTCCCTCACCACCCCATGGCATGAGTGCAATTTTAAGTGAAGCAGGCAACTTCTATGGGACCCCCTTAACTGCTCAGGGCCACAGACAACCACCTGCTTCACTTATCCCAAAAGCCGCCTCTGGAAAGTTACAGTCACAGGCTAATACAAGGAAATATTTTCTCAGTTTCTTTTACTTCTCTTCCTAGCTGTTCCATTTTCTTGGGAGTTTGTATCAACAGATTAACTTAGAGGATTAGCATGTTGTACCCAGATCTTAAATTATATACATAGCACACACATCCAGTTACTCCCTGACATTTGGACTGGTCTGATTCTTATTAAATATGCATCTATTCCAGCTGAGAACACCATGTTTAAGCAGTTTCAAATACTTAGAGATACTGCAAGTGCAACGTTATTGTTTGTCTCTAAAACCAAAAAATTGTAGATCCATGTTTTGAATGTGCAAGTTTTATATTGAGATGAAATGAAAGTTAATTGTTAGGACCAAATCGTGGTAGTCTCATTGTCAATAACTGGTACTTTGCACTATAAGAATTTCCACTGAATACAAGGCACCGGTGACATATTGTAAAGTGTAAGGTATTATATATAGTAAGAAGCCAACCCTTAGAAAATAAAATCAGGGCTTCTTTTTGGTGTTAATCAGATTGGAAGTTGGTCCTTTGGGGGATGGAGGATATCAGTGACCTATGAAAATTGATATGCCATATACTTTAGCATTAAATATCATTAAGTCTATTTATTATAATTGAGGCCTACTGAACTAATACACTTATTCTACATCACACATGATGCAAAATTGGTTATTATAGACTTGTACCAAGTTGCTATTTCTTCTCTTAAGACAGACAACAAATATCTTAGCTCTATCTTGGTGATACATCAGATTCACAAGAATGGCCATACCGAGTCAGATTAATGGCCCATCTAGCCCGGTGCACTGTATTCCAACAGTGGCCAACTTTGTGTGCTTCAGAGGGAAAGAACAAAATGGGCAATTACTCAGTGATACATCCCGTATCGTCCAGTCTTACCTTCTGGCAGTTAGAGATTTAAGGGCACCTAAAGCATGGGATGCATCCCTGACCATCTAAGCTAATACCTATTGATGGATCTATCACCATGAACGTATCTAATTTTTTTCTGAACTCACTCATGTATTTGGCCTTCACTACATCCCACAGTAACAAATTCCACAGATTGACTTGCGTAAAGTGAAGTATCTCATATACTCGTGTATAAGCCAAGATTTTTGTGCCTGAAAATTGCCCTTAAAACTAGCACTCGACTTATGCACAGATCAGTATGGTAGACAGCCCCAGCCCAGGAGTTTCACAGTATGTCTCCAGCCCTTAGCGTGCACTAAGCACGTGGCTGAAGTGTCCATGTTCCGGAGTCAGCCGCTGGGCTGGGGTTAGAGAAGGAGGGACCCTGGCGTCTGGAGTAGTCAGGTAATGGAACCCGTGTCAGGGCCCAAGGGTTGGAGGGTGTCCAGGGAAGTGGCAGCAGGAGTGTTGAGGGAAGCAGCAGCAGTGGTGGTAGGGGTGTTGGGGCAAGGGGAAGAGGTGTCAGCAGCAGCAGGGGCATTGGGGGACACGGCAGCACCAGCATCAGGGGTGTCGGGGGAAGCAGCACCAGCAGTGCCGGGGGAAGTGGTGTCAGGAGAAGGGGAAGTGGTGGCAGTGGCAGCAGGGGCAGCAGATGCAGTGGCACCAGCGGCAGGAGTGTCAGAGGAAGGGAAAGTGGTGGCAGGGTAGCATGGGTATTGGGGAAAAGCAACAGCAGGGGTTTGGGGGAAAGGGAGGGTGTTGGGGACTCTGGGGGAAGCCAGTGGTGCATAGTGGGGGTGTTAGCATCTGAGGCCATGGGTGGACCTTGGCTTATATAAGGGTCATCCAATTTTTTACTGTTTTGGGGGCTCAGAAGCGGGGGGGGGGTCGTCAGCTTATGTGCAGATCGGCTTATGAACAGGTATATACTGTATAGTATTTATGTTTGAAACCTGCTGCCTAATAATTTCACTAGGTGACCCCTGGTTCTAGTATGTGAGAATGTGTAAATAAAACTTTCCTCTTCACTTTCATCACACCATGCATAACTGTATAGAACTCTCTTATACACCCTTTTAGTCATCTGTCCCTCAGTCTTTTAAATCTCTCCTTGTATAAAAGCTGTTCCATACCCCTTAATGTTGTTTTTGTTTCCCTTCTTTGCACCTTTTCCCCCTTTTTTCTTCTTCTTCCCCCTTCCAGACTGGGAAGCCAGGGGTGGGGGGCAGTATACTGAAGTCAGTGGGAATCTTTGCATTGACTTCAAAGTCATGCTGAACTAACACAGAAATAATTACATATTTAAGTGATTTTAAGGAATTAGTGGGCTTTTCTTCCACAACTTCCAGGAGGCTTTTCCAGACAAGACCAATTATTTATTTAAAATTTGCTATATTTTGCCACAAGGCCACCATAAAAGGTGTCCTTGTGCACCCTGAGGAAAGAATTGTGGCTCAGAGAGTAACAACTCTCTCCCTGATTTTGGAAAGGTAATGATTTGCTATTGACCTACCAAATATTTCTACCTATCTTCCTTCCTGAGGTACTGTTCCCTCCTGCTATCCAAGCAGCTGAAGCAAATCCAAGTCCTGGTTTGCGTTCTTCCAAAGAAACAAAACTATCAGAGGAGTCATTTTTCCTAAACCCAATGCCCTTCTTCACGGCCCACTAGAAGAGGCTCTTCCTTCCTACAGCTTCATTTTTCAGTTCCCCATCCAGATGAACCCTCACTTACACTGCCTCTGAATCTTTATATAAACCAGGTGCAGCTCAACCCACTAAATTGGCTCAACTAGGAGCACCTGCTCTGGCACAGGGAGGCTAGGCCTATTTTAGTCAGAGCCTCCCTGACAGGAAAACCATGGGATTTCCTTTTCCTCTCAAAGTAGCACACTCTTCTTGGGATGGGATAGATTTCTTACTGTAAGTTATAGATGTTCAAGACAAAGATCAACCCCACTTCTGTACCTGTTATACAATTATAGAAAAGTTCAGACACCAACAATGTTACCTCATAGTACCAGCATTTGGAAGAGCACAGGGTATTTGGTATTTAGACAAGAGGTAGGACATCAAAATGGAAGACTTTCTTCATAAGTCAACTTCCAAAGGGATAGCCATGTTAGTCTAGTCCAGCAAAAAAAACCCAGAAACCAATGAGTTGTGTGGCACTTAAAGACTAACAGATTTATTTTTCACATGAGCTTTCGTGGGAGAAAATCCCACTTTGAGTGATTAGAAAGATGGAAGTGCTCAGCAACTGTTTTTTTGTTTGTTTTGTGATTTCTGATATCAGTTCTATGTTCATTTATTCTTTTGCGCAGGGATCGTCCTGTTTGTCCAATGTATAAAGTGTTGGGGCATTTCCGGCACATGATGGCATAGATCACATTAGTAGATGAGCAGGTTAATGAGCCTTTGATGGAGTAGCAGGCTTGATTAGGACCTATGATACTATCTATTGTGAAGATATGTGGGCAGACTTGGCAGCGTGGTTTGTTGCAAGGGTGTGTGCCTGCTTTAATGTTTCTGTTGTTAGATCTGTAGTTGCTGGTGAGTATCTGTTTAAGATTGGGTGGCTGTCTGTAGGCAAGGAGTGGTCTGTCTCCCAAGGCTTGAGAGAGTGAGGGACCATCTTTTAGAATAGGCTATAGGTCCTTTATGATCTGTTGCAGAGGTCTGACTTGGGGGTTGTATGTGGTGACTAGTGGTGTTCTGTTGTTTTCTTTCTTGGGCCTCTCCTGTAGTAGATGAATTCGGGGTACCTGTCTAGCTCTGTCAATTTGTTTTCTTACTTGCCCTGGTGGGTACTGTAGTTTCAGGAACGTTTGATAGAGATCCTCAAGATATCTGTCTCTGTCTGAGGGATCAGAGCAAATGCGGTTATATCTTAGGGCTTGGCTGTAGACAATGGATCGTGTGGTGTGTTTAGGATGGAAGCTCAAGGGACGTAGGTAACAATACCGATTAGTATGTTTTCGGTACAGGGTGGTGTTGATGTGTCTATCCCTGATTTGTACTGTAGTGTCGAGAAAGTGGATCTCCTGTGTGGAGTGTTCCAGGCTCAATTTGATTGTGGAGTGGAAATTGTTGAAATCTCTGTGAAAATCTTCAAGAGCATCCCTGCCTTGGGTCCAGATGATGAAGATGTCATCAATGTAGCATAAGTAAAGAAGAGGTGTTTTGGGATGAGACTTAAGGAAACGTTGTTCTAAGTTGCCCATAAAGATGTTGGCATATTGTGGGGCCATGCTGGTGGCCGTAACAGTGCCACTGACTTGGAGGTATAAATTATCCTCAAATCTGAAGTGGTTCTGGTTGAGCACAAAGTCACAAAGATCAGTCACAAGCTGTGCTGTAGCATGCTTAGATCAAATCGAATCATAGGGTTAGAAGGGACCTCATGAGATCATCGAGTCCAACCCCCTGGGGCTTGATGGTTCTTCCAACAGCTTTTAAGCCATCCTTGTGTGGGATGTTGCTGTAAAGAGCTTCTACATCCTTAGTGGCCAGAATGGTGTTTTCTGGAAGCTCACCGATGAACTGTATTTTCCTCAGGAAGTCCATGGTATCTCCAAGATAGCTAGGGATGTTGAGAACATAGGCTGTGTTCAGACAAGAGTTTTATTTCAAAACCACAGTGGTTGTTTCAAAATAACATTTCTTACGTCCAGACGACGTTACGTTATTTCAAAACAACGGGACCCGTTGTTTCGAAATAATGGCTGTTGTTTCAAAACAGTAAAACCTCACATGAAATTGAAATAGTCGTTGTTTCGAAACAACAGCATTCAGACATGTTCTTTCAAAATAACCATTATTTTGAAATAACACTTTTGCCCTTCTCCTTCACAGGGTGCCTTCCTTTTAGCCTTTATTGGGTGGTGACATGGCCCAGGGAGGGGGCCATGTTGCCACACCTCCCATGGTGCCCCTCTCCTAAAGTGAAATAGCAAGTCCTGTCTTTGGATGTGCTATTTCATTCTGAGCTTTTCCCTTAGTTCGAATTAACATTTTCTTAATTCAAATTAACTTATTTTGAAATAAGGACTTTATTTTGAAATAACTCATTTCGAAATAACAGTTTACATGTGAACATAGCCATAGGATCTAAGGAGGGAGTCCACATAGCCAGGTAGGCCAGCGGTAAGAATGCCAATGCCTGAGATGATGGGGCATCCAGGGTTTCCTTTTTTATGGATTTTAGGTAGTAGATAGAACATCCTTGGCAGGGTTCTGGTGGTGTTTCTGTCTTTATATGTTCCTCTGCTGACTTAGGGAGTTTCTTGAGTAGGCGTCGTAATTCCTTTTGGTGGTGTCAGAGGAAACTGGTCAGTAGAATGTTGTGTTAGAGAGTTGTTTGTAAGCCTCCTAATCATTATACACACAATACAGGAGAAGCCCAAGAAAGAAAACAACAGAACACCACTAGTCACCACATACAACCCTCTGCAACAGATCTTTAAGGACCTACAGCCTATTCTAAAAGATGATCCCTCACTCTCTCAAGCTTTGGGAGACAGACCACTCCTTGCCTACAGACAGCCACCCAATCTTAAACAGATACTCACCAGCAACTACAGATCTAACAACAGAAACATTAAAGCAGGCACACACCCCTGCAACAAACCATGCTGCCAAGTCTGCCCACATATCTGTACAATAGATACCATCATAGGTCCTAATCAAGCCTGCTACTCTATCAAAGGCATTTATTTTCATTCCATTCTCTAAATTCACCCATCTTTGAAGCATCTAAGTGGGATTTTCTCCCACAAAAGCTCATGCGAAAAATAAATCTGTTAGTCTTTAAGTGCCACATGACTGTTTTTTTTTTTTCCTAAGAAACGCTTGAGGCCTCCAGATTTGTGCTTTGCCACACCTGAAAATCCATAGGATATATTAGGTTGGCAGGCCTGATACTCCACCACCTATGCAGCCTTAAATGAGAGAACCAGAAGGAATGAAGAAAGTGTAAAGTAACAGTTATTTCTGGGAAATTTACATTTACATATGAAGTCCCCCAGGATCACAAGCTACAGTTTGAGAAAACACTGTACTTACAATAAATCCTCTCTGCTTATGCACCCATCTCAGAACATACAAAAAAGCAAAATAGAGAAGAAGAGAAAAATCTATTCTTCATGCTTCTTCGACCAACCAATAAGCTACAGATTAAGCCAAGATCTTTTCTACATTTGGCACTTGTTTCATCCGTCGTCACCTTTGCTTTCCAGCTAATTTACAGCCCATTTTAGGGGGAAAAATTACAGAAAAGATGATGATATAACCATTTATTAGAGTTCAGGATAAGTAGGAATGGTTATTCTGGATAATCATGCAGTTTATATGTATTTGATTATTATTTCATTAGTGCCAGTGGGCTACAATAAGTCTTATTTGCACCTTCTCTCTCCTTTTGCTCTGGCTAATTTAGCCTCACCCCCCCTCCCCAACTGTATTCTGACAAAATATAAAATGAGACAACTGTGTGCACCAGAATTTCATGTGATATATACGGGTTGCTGCTGATCCACACACATTCCAAATCTTATTCCAGTTTAATTACTTAAAGTGCATTAGGAGGGATCTATTCACGAAAAAACCAAGTGCCATCACTGAACGTATTAAAAAATGTATCATAACACTTTTAAATCCACTACATTTAATCAAATAAATCAATATAAAATTACTCAAGGGGGCACACTTTTGACCTAAGACACAGTGACGGTTGACTGCTTGTTTGTATTTAAATCACTAAATACCATTAGTAAGAAGCTATTTTTTTAAATATGAAATAGTCACTTTACATTTTTCTTCTAAAATATCTGTAAATCACACAATTGTATTAACTCATATCCAACACATGTACTGACTAAAACATCTTTTAAGTTAAGTTTCAGAATTGTATATGAAAAATCTGTTTTACTCTAAATGGTCCAAGGCACTAACAATTATGAATATGATTTTCAAGACTCACCACTAGATGAACTCTGCAGCTATTTTCAAAGCAGTAGCCATGTTAATCTAGTTCCGCAAAACAAACAAGGAGACCTGTGGCGCTTCTAAACACTAACAAATTAATTTCTCACATGAGGTGTTGTGGGAGAAAAATCCCACTTCTTCAGGGCATGTGATGAAGTGGGATTTTTTCCCCAAGAAAACTCACATGATAAATAAATTTGTTAATCTGCAGCTATTGAAATCCATTGGCATTTATATTCTGAGGGAGAAGGATTAGGCCAATGTGGAAAGTTTCCAAAAATCTTCCGTAGGCAGTTACCTTAACACAAATATTGATTTGATTATGAGAAGTTGGGATATTGACTCATTTCTAAAATAGGGTAGTATGGTGAGGCAAAATTGATGCTACAGAATAAATGTTTCTAGAGTGAGATGATTTAAGGGAGTATTTCTAACATCTGTATTCAAGCAAGAACTCCCAAGAGACCATAACAGAGAATGTGTTCAGATCCAGAAGGAAAAGTACATGGACTTAGATATGAATTGTGTTTGAGCAGTAAAGATGACTGACCTTTTGTTATGTATAAACATGACAGTCAAAACAATTTTTTTTTCTTCAGCCTCTCACTTGGAAAGTGCACACTAGTCCTATTTGAGTCTTTGACAGACTGAGGACCCATTTGCACTCCAACCCTCTCTCAATGTCCAAGGCAGCAGATGTTGAAATCCTTGCTACTTTGTATTCAGTGTAGTGCTGTGATGCCACTGACAACATAGTAATTTGTTGTAGGATTAACTGTAGTTTTGTGTGTGTGTGTGTGTGTGTTCCCGAGATCTAAATGTTTGAGGCTTTTTTTTTTTTTTTAAATAAAATGAAAAAAGGATGGAATTGAAAAGGTGTATGTCATGGAACAACATATTACTGTTGAACCTCTAAGCCAGCATTCTTGACAGTTTTGTAGAGGCAGATTTGATGACTAGGAGTTTTAACCATGGTTCTGCCTCTAGTTAGAATTTCAGCTGAATTTTCTTATCCAAGGGAGTTCTAAAGAACACAGAGAAATGCATGGTGATGCACAGCAATACATGGTTTTTCACCTTTCCTTGTAGCATGGATCAATTGCTGGTGGTTTCTCTGTACTTTAGTCTTTAAATCATGATTTGGGGACTTTTGTGATTCCTAAGATAAGCATCTATTGCAGGAGTGGGTGGGTGAGGTTCTGTAGCCCACATTGCTGAGGAGGTCAGAGTAGATGATCATATTGGTCCCTTCTGACCTTAAAATATATGAATTTATTAATATTTCTATTCTGTGTTGACTGCTCCAACCATCTCCAAAGAATTGGATCTCCACATTTAGGAATGCTTTAGAGAAGAGACAAACTAAATATTCCAAGACATCTGGGGCAACACTGGGGCAAACATCTGGAGGTTATAAGTCTCTAAGAAAATGGTTGCAGAGCCTTAGACTGTATATTCAGTTCTGTCATAATATAGCTCTGATGTTCTAATGTTATTTAGATACAACCAGGCTACACATTTGACTGGACATTTGAGAAATCTGTAAAGCTGCCCCAAGACATTTCACACCTTTATTCATACATCTCACTACCGTCTGTATAGGAGGCAGGCCTGATAGTAGTGCTTCAATATTTAGTGTAGTATTCCCTGCAGTCCCACCTCAAAAGGCTGTTGCTGTAAGACATTCTCAGAGGGTGTAATCTGCAAAGGCATTCACACTGAATGAGAAAGAACATTATTGCCCTCTACCTAGAATTCTCCAGGTAAACTGCCTTGCTGGCCATTAGGTCAAAGAGAGTCAAGGTGCACATTCTGAGACCACAGATCTGTAAAAGCAGAATTATGGCAAGACTTGAGATTCAATTGAATATCCCTTATTTCACATTTTATTTTATTTTTTATTTAAAGTTGTTTGAGTCAAGATTTGTGCTGCAGTTGTGAATCCCTGACATAGGAAGAATTGATGTACTCTTAATTTCAGTTTTACCATAGCTAGTCTTTCTTTAATAGCACAGAATGAGTTTTCATAGCACTAGTTCTGTTTTGTAGTATTCAGACAACTGTCAAAGTATTGATTGATTTGAGTTTTCAACAAAATAAAGTGGTTTGATTTTTAAAACGAACTATTAAACAAAGTTAAAGTGACCATGAGAGAGAATGATTTGGACTTTTAGAAAATTTAATGCCTAAAATAGGCGGATGGATAAATTTTATGGTTTTTGTAAATTATTAGACTTTTTCAGTATTTATCAGTAATTTTTCATCATGTGTTCACTTCAAAACCAAATATTAGCTTTAAAAGACTCCTTTCCCCATCATAATACATGACTTTCCCACACACAACTCAGGAAAACTTACTGTGAAAGCATGATGCAGTAATAATTAATAGATAAGAAATGAGTCAAAAACCTTTGATATTCTAAATCTGGCCTCTATTCCTGCAAACATTTAACCACATGCCTAATTTGACTATTTCTGGAGCTACTCACAATAGGAAAGTTACACCCATGTTAAAGTATTTGCAGAATCAGTGCTCTACTGGATACATTTAGTTAAAGTAAGGCTACCATTCATGATTATAAATCATATATATAGTGTGATATCACCTACAGGACTCATTTAAGGAACAGGACCTCATTGTGCTAGGCACTGCAATCAGTCAGTCAATCACTCACTCACTCACCAATATGCCCCTACAGAGGTTGTACAACTCTTTTGCGCAAAACAATATCTACCCCCAATGCTTTCTTTGTGATAGCTGCTTGAGTATGCAGGTTTATTGATCATTTTTAATGATTAATGTTTGTGAATTTTACCTTAAAGTGTTTCATGAACTAGATAAGGGCAAATTCATTTTGGTGCAAGAAAGTGCCATTTAAATCACCTACACTGCAGGCTGAATTAGAGTTGTACTCTGCAACATGGAAAGGAAGTTCCTTGACAGATTAAGAATTTTAAAGTACTGTAAATACATTGTGGGGCCTAAACAGGCTGACAATGTCACTTTGTGGTAAAGCAAAATTATGAATACACCATTCAACTGTTCAACTATGTACACCTCATTTTACACAGCATTTTTTGGGTCATTAGTGGTAGATATTAATAGAGTATGAATCATAGATAAAGTCCCAGTATAGTAACTCAATCAAGTCAACAGAAAAAGAAGTATCAAATTACATTCCATCTTCTGCCTAGCTGTTCTTTACTGCATATTTGTAGTTGGATCCCTAATGGCTTCTATCCCATCTTTCCATTCTCTTTCTGAATATGGCTTCCATTTTTTAACATGCAATTGCTTTTGCTGTTCTCATAACTTTACAAATTAGGATCATATCCAAGGAGCCTCCTGAAGTCCTTTGTCTTTATCACAATTTGTGTGATGAATGTTTCCTCAGAAGATTGCAACTTCATATACTGATTTATTTTTGAAGAACTGATTAGCATGGAATTTGAACAGATTAGTGGACAGTAAATACTGAAAACACTCCTACATACAAGTCTTCAATTACACTGTCTGTCTTAAGGTAGTGAGACACACAACTTTGGTGATTATAGTTTAGTCTTAAGAAGACTACATACAATTCATTGTAGCTTTCCAAAAATGACACTTTTTTCCTACATGGGCATTCTTGGAGGAATCGGGCACTTAAACAAAAAAACAACCCCCCCAAACAGCAGCTCTTTAAAGCCATCAGTTTATTATTGTAGTATATCTTCCCTTTTCTACATCTTTGACCTATAACTAAATGAATGAATTTTTCTTCTTCATTATCCATTGTACCATTATTCCTTGTTACACAGACAAAGAGCAAAACCCTTGAAGTGCACAGGGAGCAATATGGCTTAGCAAACAAGGTACTAGACTGTGACTCAGGTGACTCTAGTTTTAAGCCAGCTCTTCCACTAGCCTGTAGCATGATCTTTGACATTTCATCTTTCAGTTCCCCCATCTGTAACAAGATGGTCATCACTCTGCCCATCTTTATTGTAAAGCCCTTTGAGACCTGGCATTTAAAGTGCTATAAGAGCTATACTATATTTTTTTGTCGATAAATTATATCTTTGTTACAGGTGTTTTTACAGACCTTTCACCAGAATCAATGCTTACTTGATATTTAGCTGTTCTATAGAAACAAGTTTGCTGGCAATTAAGCAAGTAGATTAGATAGGAGAAATGCATTTATTTATGGAAATATTTAATCAAGATTCTCATTGTAGGCTAAACTACAACAATGAAGCCGGTTTGAAACAAGCTCTTATTCCCTTTTCATAAGGATTTTCCAGAAGGTACAACAGTCATTAAAACAAATTGTTGGGTGTATTTATACAGTTTTACACCATCTTAATGAAAAGTTAATTGATAGTTGTCATTGCTTTCAGTACTGGACAAATTTGATCAGAGTGAACTCCCACACAAAAATGTAAGCACATCAGGTGGTGTAATTGGCCTGAGATAGTTCAGTCAATATAATTGGAGATAAACCAATTTACACTGGCTGCAAATTAGATTTTTACATTTTCCACAGTAATTGGTGTCTATAAAAGTGCACCAATCAATGTTTCACATTTTTATTAACAATTATCCACATTTATCATTGCTTTAGTGTGAAACTTTCTTCAAAAATGTACACTGAACCATTTTATACACAAAATTTTGGGGTATTCTCAAATACCTCAAAGAGGAACATAAATATTTAAGATTTCAGACTTGCCAAGGAATGAAAAGCTTCCATGTAGACAAGTATATTTCATCTCAAGACATTTCATTTAAATAAAATCTAACCCATTGGCAACTTTTTCTCAGTTTCCAAAGGGGTTGCTCTGTTAGTCTAATTCATGTAGAGGAATTCTCAGTAAGCAGGGGCCACAAACTTAGTGAGGAGTGGAGCTTTATTCTACACAGCTGCAGGCCCAAGGGCAAGTACTCAAGAGTCCCAAGAATAGTGTACATTATTCTTATATAGTGACATATTACATCATATTACAAAGCATAAATTATTCCTGTATAGACAATTAAGTTCTGAATCCAGCCTTTTTGCACCAAAATTTCCCCCAATACAGCCTATTCTCTTTGACCCGCCTTGTCCCACATACCCTCCAATCATAATTCACCTGTGCCATAGATCTTTGGCCTAGTCCTTGAGCTGGCCCAAATGGACTGACTTTCAGAAATCTGTAGGCAAATCCAAACACCTTCTCTGTCTCCAAATTTCAGTACACTGTCCTTGAAGCACGGCTCTCTACAGCTTCCTTATCAGCTAGTTGCTTCTTCTGTCCCTCTTCCAGGCATGCTAGCGGAACAGAGAAATCCAGCTCCTGCCCCGCCCCCAAGGCCCGCTGAGCTATCCATCTGTGTCTCAATGCTGTTAGGCCTCAGCAATCTGTCAGGCCTCAGACCTGGAATTCCTCCACATTCACCAAACAAACATGTTTTAATAATAAACATTTGTTAAAAGCTAGCAAATATATTTATCAAATGAGTTTTTATCACATGACCTTTTGATGGTGTAACTCCACTTCATCAGATGCATGAAAAGGAAATTGTAGCACATCACATGAGTAAATAAGTAGAGAGGAGGGTACATCATTAGGTCAGTTCATTCTTTTTTAAGAAACCAACCAAGTTGCTTGATTCAAACATTATGGAGGAACAAACAAGAAGGTGAGAATGGTAAAAGAGGGGAATCAGCTTTTGTAATGAGTGAGCCAGCCCAAATCTCTGTTCAGACCTAATGTAATGCTGACAGAATGTGTAGAGACAGACGGGTACCCAGAAGTCAACTGCTACAGGACAAGTCCAACAAGGAGAACAACAGAACTCCACTGGTCATCACCTACTCCCTCCACATCAAACCTCTATAACACATCATCAAGAATCTACAGCCTGTCCTAATAGACGATCCATCACTCTTTCAAGCCTTCGTAGGTAGATCTCTTCTCACTTACAGACAGTTCCCCTAACATAAGTAGGTACTTACCAGAAACTACAAAGCATACATACAACAGAAATGCTGAGGCAGGCACCTATCCCTGCAACAAACCCCATTGCCAAATGTGCCCACGTCTCTACTCAGGTGATACCTCATAGGACCTAAACAAATGAGCCACTCCATTGGTGGCTCATTCACCTGCTCATCCACCAATATGATATGTGCCATCATCTGCCAACAATTCCCTTCCGCTTTATACATTGGTCAAAGTGAACTGTCAATGTGCAAAAAAAAAAAGACACCTATCAGACATCAAGAATGGTAACATTAAAATATCAATGGGGCACATTTCAACCTCCCTGCACATTCTGTGAAAGCAATGACAGTTACAGTGCTTCTACAGAAGTACTTTAAAACAAGACTCCAATGTGAAACTGCAGAGTTGGAGTTCATATGCAAGTTTGACAGCATTACATTAGGTCTGAATCAAAATTAAGGCTTTCTTACTTGTTACTAAACAATGGTGATTTTCCCCCTCTTAACATTCTCACCTTTTATCTGTTGCTCCACACTGCTTTAATCAAAACAACTTGTTTGGTTTCTTGAAAAAGACTGAACTGACCTTATGACTTAATCTTCACCGTACTTATTCATTCTCATTACATGCTAGAGTTTCCATTTCATGAATCTGAGGAAGTGGGATTACACCCTCAAAAGCTCATGTGATAAATTAATTTGTTAGTCTTTAAAAGTGCCACAGGTCTCCTCGTTTGCTTTTCTCAGTTGGAATGGTAAGGGGGAACAGTACAAGAATCGGCAAATTGGCCAGCCATTTCTTGTGAACTTTGAATCATACCACATAGCTGTGACTGGAAAATCTTGGTTAGCTTGCTGACTTAAGGACAGTGTGTTTGAATAAGAGGAACTAAATAAGATTTGGCCATTATCCTCAAGCTCCTAGGAAGCTTCTCTGCTCATTCACCTACGTGATACAGCAGGTATTGTTACTTAGAAACACTGGACAAAATTGTCTATCAGCATAAATCCTTCGAATGCAACAAGTTTATGTGAGCAAAGAACTCACCTCAATGTTTTTAAACATCACTGGTTAGTTCTCACAATGCACAGGATTTTCAAAAGGGCTCAGTGATGGCCTAACTATGATTCCAATTAAAATGTGGGGGAATTTTACTATTGATTGAGGCTAAATTAGGCTAATAATGTACACTTTTGAAAATGCCACCTTACAGCTTTCTTACTAACCATTCACTGCCTTTTCCCCTCTTCTCCTCACCCCATCAGAGACAGGGAACAATGGCCTTCTTCCAAGTATTTATGTATTCCACTTGTCATAGGTGAAGTGGCTATCACATTTACATACTGAAGAGAGGAGAATGGGGAGTTACTCATTATTGGTGGGCCAGATTATTCTTCAAATGCCGGCTACAATTTTATTAGAGTCATGGCATGTGCTGACTTGTCTGGTTGAGAGATAAAAGAAAATATCTCAAGTATCCATTCATTTGAATAATTTGCCAGTGGAAACTGCCAGGAGATAAATATATTTTTCAAACCAGGAGGACAGTGCTGTCTTACTCAGGATGCATCAGAAAGCCAGAACCCCAAGACAGATGCCCTAACGGTCTTCAAATGTATGCAGGGAATGTATGCTCACCTTATTGCCAGTTAACAAGGTTCAAAAAGCTTTTCCTGGTTGATGTCATGACCTTGCTTCCCTTTGAGTTCATAGGCTATGTCCCACTTAAGGTGTCCAACATGATTTGTTTAATATGTTTGCAGCCTTTTTGATAATCTACTTAGAGCTGAGTTGGGTCCCATCTCCCTTTAGGTACATGCACAGCAATTACATTCACACAATATGAACTCATTCAAAATCCCCTGCTTGCACCCATGTTGTGTTCAGATTTTTCAAAATAAATAGGGTCAGGATTTGAATAATGCCAAACGTATCTTCAGCAAATGACTCTCACTGCCTGGAGTTGCCAGTCTCCATGCACATAAAACATCCTTGGTGAAAGTAATGGACTTTCTTCCTGTCCAGCCCTCATAACAGTACCATGTAGCACAAAGAATCTAGGGCTGCAATAAGCCTAAATTGTAACTATTAAAAGTACAGTACAATATTATATCTATCAGCTAATCCATTCCTTTGTTACTGATCTCATGACAAATTCTTAAAATTTTTCAGCTACATTTCTCTTAATATGATTTTAGTTTTTCATTAACAATGGTCAGCTTCTATTACTTTTTTTAAATAATAAAATAATTAAATATCTTAGAGTCTCTCACCCTTAAGCAAAATTTTATCAGTTTAATCTCTTCAACCCCTGCGGTCCCTCTAAATTAATTGGTAGATATTTTCTTTTAGCTCACTGATCCTCTCTGAAAACTGAAATAAAATGACCAGTCTTTCTGCAGCTTTTACTGCTTTTTTTTTCAATCTAAATTTAGTGACCACCAATAAAGTTAATATACAAGAGATTCACTCACATGTGGAATAATTCCTCCTAGGTTGCTCTGGGAATCAGTTATAGGTGTGATTCCCTTTCAGGCACTTGTTCACATGCATTGACATCTCTCTCTATGACTCAATGAGCTCTTCCTTTGTAGTTTTAGGTGCTCCCTCCTCATGATTTGGTCCTTCCACCAGACTATTGTGTGTTTGCCATGTCTCTGCACAAAAGCTGTCTCAGGCAGTCTTCCCATTCACTGCACAGACTATGCCTCTTCCCCAGTGGTTGGTAGAGGTGTGCACACCCTCTGTTCAGGTTCCAGCTCAGGGACATATTAATCAGCAGCCAAAATCTACAATGTCCTACTCTCCTGTTGTTTCCTGGAGTCTTTTCCTGCTCTACCTGTCTCAGGCCTTTGCTTCACCACTCTTCTGAATAAACCTTTCCTTCTTGATCTCTCTGAAGGATCCTACTCTCCCCCAAGTCTCCTTCCTTCTCTCAAGAATATGGAAGAGTAGCTGCTGGTTCCCTTACTGCAATTTTTTTTCTGTCCATGTCCTGGCCTTATACTAGCCCCCACTCACCTGAGTTCCAAAGGGGGAGCTGTGTTAATCTATGAAGCAAACAAGGAATCCTGTGGCACTTAAAGACTAACAAATATATTTATTGCACAAGCTTTTGTGGGACAAAAATCCCACTTCAGATGCTTTCCATCCTGGCTTATTTAGGCCACCTAATTCCCTTAGGATGAGGCCTATCCACTTAACTGGCCTCTTCCAAGACTAATTAACCCTTCATAGGCTAGCATGGGGTCAACACCCCATCACACTTAGAAGTATGAAACTGCATCGAGGGTTACATCCAGTACTTGCCAAACATCCCTGAATACAGGAGGAGGCAAGGATTTGTTTTTAGTGGGCTGTGCCATTATGCGGGGTTCTTTCAGCATGGTATTTGTCAACAATTCACTAACCACTGTCTCCATTTGCTTGCTTTATGAGCCATACAAATTTCAATTGCCTGCATTCCTTGTTGTCTTTATGTCAAGAGTTGAACTTTTTGAACATTTCTGGATTTCTGGTGTGAGGAAAATGAGTATTTTCTCCTATCATTTGGAGAAGATATATGGGCTTCAGGTTACATTACACAAAAGGTGGTGTGAATTTCTGTCAGTCCAGGAGGGCATATCCTCTGAGAATCACTCATGTTCATCTTAACAGACAAAGAGTCCCATGGAACTTTTAAAGATTAACAAATGTATTTATTGCATGAGCTTTTGTGGGAGTAAATCCCACTTCATCAGATACTTAAAGAGGGGGAAACTTACAGAATGTGAGGAAATAAATGCAGGGAAGTGTAAATCAAGCATGTCATACTGTAACAGCAAATCAAAGTAGTTGTTAAGATTCAAATACTAGGGAACAATATATAGAGTGAGCTGAGGTCAAATCATCTTTTGTAATGAGAAAAAGTCCAAAGCCCTTACTTATCCCTGAGGAAACACAGTCAAATTTGCCAATTAATTCCAACTCTGTGGTTTCTCTTTGAAGCCTTGAGCTGCTCTTCTTTTGTCTGAGTACAGTAAATAGTAAATTGTCAACTGAGTGATCAGGAAGATTGAAGTGCTTACCTACTGGTTTTTGAATGTTGTGATTTCTGATGTCAGACTTGTGCCCGTTTACTCTTTTGCGCAGAGACTGTCCTGTTTGGCCAATATATAAGGCAAAAGGGCATCTCTGGCACATGATGGCATAAATTACATTAGTGGATGAGGAGGTGAATGAGCCTTTGATCGAGTATCTGATTTATTAGGTCCTGTAACAGTGTCTTGTGTGGATATACGGGCAAAATCGGTGACATGGTTTGCTGCAGGGATATGTGCTTGCATTAATGGTTCTGTTGTTAGGTCTGTAGTTGCTCGTGAGTATTTGCTTAAGGTTAGGAGGCTGTCTGTAAGTGATGAAAGGTCTGTCTCCCAAGGCTTGAGAAAGTGAGGGATCATCTTGTAGAACAGGCTGTAGGTCCCTGATGATGTGCGGTAGAGGTTTGACTTGGGGATTGTAGGTGATGACTAAAGGTATTCTGTTGTTTTCTTTCTTGAGTTTCTCCTATAGGAGTCGACTTCAGGGGACTTGCTTGGCTCTGTCAATCTGTTTCTTCACTTTCCCAGGTGGGTACTGTAGTTTTAAAAATTCTTGATAGAGATCCTGAAGGTGCCCATTTCCATCTGAGGCATCAGATCAAATGTGGTTATATCTTAGGGCTTGGATTATGTGATATGTATTGGATGAAAGCTTGAGGGATATAACTATACTGATCAGTGGGTTTTCAGTATAGGGTGGTGGTGATGTGTCCATCCCTAATTTGTATTGTGGAATGTTGCAGGCTAATTTTAGTTGGAAATTATTGAAATCTCTGTGGAAATATTGAAAGGCATCCCTATTGTGGGTCCAGATGATGAAGATGTCACCAGTGTAGCATAAGTAGAGGAGAGGTGCTTTAGGATGAGACTTGAGGAAACATTGCCCTAAGTTGACCATAAAAACATTGGCATATTGGAGGGCCATGTGAGTACCCATAGTAGTGCCACTTGGGGTTTTGGTGGTCTGTCTTGATTTGTTCCTGTGCTGCCTCGGGGAGTTTCTTGAGTAGGTGGTGTAGTTCCTTTTGGTATTCCTAAGTGGCGTCAGAGAAAAGCAGTTTATAAAATGTTGTGTTCTGGAGCTGTTTATAAGCCTCCTGATTGTAATCCAATTTATTCATGATGATGACAGCACTTCCTTTGTCAGCCTCCTTAATAATAATGTCAGAGTTATTTCTGAGGCTATGGATGGCATTGTGTTCTGCATGGTTGAGGTTATGGTGTAAGGGATCTTGTTTGTCCACAATTTCAGCCTTTGCACAGTGGCAGAAACAATCAATGTAGAGTTCTAGTCTGTTGTTCTGACTGTCAGGAGTAGTCCACAAAGAATATTTCTTCTTGCAGTGTTGGGAAGAAGGCATCTGTAGGTCACTAGGTTGATTGTTGGTGTGGTGGAAATATTCCTTGAGTCTGAGATGGTGAAAGGAGTCCCTCCAGGTCACCACAGAATTTTATTTTATTTGTGGGGGTGTGAGGCAGAAGGAAAGTCCCCAACACAGGACAGATCCATCTGTTGGAGTAACTGTGTAGCATGAAATATTAACAATGCTGTTGGGTGGGTTGAAGATGTTGTCCTTTGTGGTACACAGTAGTTTAGACAGTTTGGTGTCTTTTTTGTACAGCAAACATAAGAAAATTAAAAAATGAACTCTCGATGCTGGAATCTCTCATGCAAAACCCACCTACAACACATTCTTCCACATGGATGGACCTAAAAAAATCCATCTACAAGACACGCTTCTTTTTCCTTCTGTAGAATCTGCAAAATTAGAATTCATATGCAGATTTGACACCATTGCTTTAAGATTAAATAGAGATCTTGGTGGTGTTTTTTTTTTTTTTTTTTTTTTTTTAACAACAGGTGATTTGGCCTCACATCCCTCTATATTCTGTTCTTCAGAGTTTGAATATGAGCGCTTTGATTTTCTATAACAGTCTGACCTGATCCCATTTTCCCGCATTCATTTTCCACCCATTAATGAAGTGGAATTTTCTACCATGAATGCTCATGTGATAAATAAATTTGTTAGTCTTTAAAAATGCCACAGGAGCCCTTGTTTGTCTTGCTTGTTTTGCTAAGACAGTGTATTAAGCTAAGGGTATGTCTATACTGATGGTGGCGAAATCGCAGCCATCAGCTTCACATTCCAGGAGCAGTTAGCAATGAGTCGGAACTTGCTGCTCCACTCCCGGAAGTTGGCCCCAGAAGTCCTGGGGGCCAAGGGGCATATGGAAAAGCCAATCGCAAGCGTTTTGTGGTAGGCTTTCCCAAATGTGTACCGGCAGCTAAAAACGTCACCGTCACTTATACAAGAAATTTTATATTCCCTGCATAACTTCCAGTCAACTGCTGCCAAAAACCACCCCAATGTAGGCTATGGCTTACACAACTACCCATTTTGAATCTGATTTTCAAGTCTTTTTTTTAAAACAATTCTTAACATATATAGGGCATATTTTTCAAAAGCACTCAGTATCAGTTCATATCTACTCCACCTATGCTATTACTGTGGTAAAAGTTACATTGGCTTCAATGGGGCCAGAATTAGGTTAATGCAAACCCTTGACATGTGAGTTGCCTTAATTGACTTTCCATTTTATTTTAAGAGGCATGAAGTGAATGGGAACCACGAAGTGAGAATTGAAGCATTAAAATGTACCATGAGATTCAGCTTCCTGTTGCCTTTTTATTTCACTAATACATTAGGTTTCAAAAGAACACTAGAAAGAAAATATTGCTTTTATACTTTAGTTTCAATCTGCTACATCAGGTTGTTCACTGGTGCTCTTACCGCTAACCAACCTATTTGGCTCAAATGAAAAATGATGTGCTTGAAAGAGAAATTAAAAGCAAGATTCAGCTGAAAGGTCTGGAAAATAATAAAAATCTAAAAGACTGACTAATGCAGTTAGAACACTCTTATCACTTTAGCTCAGGCATTCAGGTATATTTTCAAAGGACATTCATTCATTTGCAGAATAAATTGGCCTTTTTAGTGAGACAGTTGGTTTTGTTTATGAGAGTAAGTTTTTCTTCCTTCACTTACCCCAGCCAGACTTATATTTTCCTCTTTGTATGCAACTTGAAGCAAAACAGAAATTAATAAAAAGACATAAATCTAGTAGCAGCACTCCCCCTCCCATAAAACTACAGATGCCTTCCTTTCCTCATTTCCTTCCTCAGAGATTCTTTCACCCCATTGCAGTAATAAACTTAATAGCTTTCCACAAGTGTAACTACATAGAAATATGTAGCCAAATGATGGCATGCTACACTGTGCATTGTTCTTTAAAGGGTGTACAGCATAGTTGTATCTCAAAGACCCAGCATCCACATTGTTTATCAGAGAGCTTGAGGTCTTTTAACATGCATGTGATACTCCGTCACATTCAAGAAGCATTAGGCACCAAGAATTGCACTGTAGCTTAATTCACTTAAACAGTCTTTCTAGCCCTACAGATTAGAATTAGTGCTTGCTGAGGAAGCAGACAACTTGAAATAATTGGAACCTGAGACAGATTACACCACTCTTATTCACAGTGGCTACTAACTTTCTCTAAAAGTAGCCATGTTTTTATCCAAAGTAGGGGATTAAGGTACTGTTCAGAATGAATAATAGTGGCAGAATCTGTTCCAGTGAAAGCAAAACTCAGGGATTTTTTCAAACAGTTTCAGCTTTATATAAATGTGTCTTTGCCCCTCCAAAGAGGCTATTTATGTGCACTCCTTCAAGCTCCTACCCTCCTTTAATCCACCCAATTGACTTGTATCTCTCAAGCTTCCCCCACATCTAGTCAGCAGTTATCTGGCGTTTTCCTAATATATGACTTCAGATACCTCACTTTTATCACTTATTTTTAACTGTTGGTCACCTGGGTAGCTGGCAACCCCCTTCACTCTATTAGGTCTTGTCTACACTAGGAAGTTTTATCAACAAAAGTCAGCTTTTGTCAACACAGTCCTAGAATACAGACTAGACTCTCTTTACCAATGACACTACCCTGTTTTACTGACAAAATACCACCACCAAAATGAGTGGCCTGGGCTTTTGTCAGCAAAGTAAAGAAGCAGAGAGTTAGTGTGGACACTGCCTCCTTATACCCGGGGAAACTGTCATACTTTTAATTGTACTTGTCGGTATCACTGCTCTGAGCCTGCCAGGACTGTGAGGCCTTGGGGCTGCCAATCCCACTGCCAGGATGGAGGAGTCCCAGCGGCTTCAGCCTCCCATTGCCAGGGCTCCTTAGTTCCCAAAAGCTTCAGCCTTCTGCTGCAGGGCTCCAGAGTCCCCAGCAGCTGCCCCTCCATGCCACCAGGGCCTGGGCAACTAACCCCCTCTTCCTTCAGGATTGGGGGAGACCCGCTGGCTACCCCACCATGCTACCAGGGACTGGCAAGCCCCAGTGGCTGATTCCCTGCCACTGGCTCCCTGTGCCCTGTCCAGCCCCTCAGCAGGGCAGGGGCAGCTGCTAATAGCATCAGTGCTAGGACTCAGAGCACTCCAAGTCCTAGAGCTGCCACCCCAGTTTCCCTCATCCTTTCTATGGCTGAGCAGGGTGAGGGGAGCTGGTGGCAGCAGCGGTCCTGGGGCTGAAGTGCTTGGAGGGTCTACTGAGCATGGCAGCCTGCAGAATGCTGCCTGCCTGAGAGTCACCACCACCACTGACAGCTCCCCTTGCCCTTTTCAGCCTGGGAGCAAGCTGTGGCTGTGGCCAGTCCCGAGGCTGCTGTGCTCTGGAGACCCATAGAGCACCACAGCCTGAGAAACACAACCAGCTTACGAGCCACAGCCACCAGCTCCCCTTGCCCTGTTGAGCCCGTGAGCAGGGAGAGGAGACCTAGTGATGGCAGCAGTCCTAAGGCTGATGTGCTCCGAGGGTCTCTGGTGCATAACAGTTTCGAGACCGCTGACAGCCTGGGCATTGCTGCTGCCAGCTCCCCTCACCCTGCTCAGTCTGTGAGCAGGCAAGGGAAGTCGGGAGTGATGACAAGGGTCCTCAGGCTGAGAGCAGGTCCCACGCTGCTTTCTCCAGACTGTGGCTGCTGCTGCTGTGGTGCCAGGACCCCAGCAAGTGGGGAGTGGCAGCAGTGAGCCTGTGGGCTCCCTGACACAGCCTCCTCGGTCAGTGGAAGTGGTCCTAGTGAGGATGCACTCCACCGACAAAAGAATGACTTGTGTACACAGTGCCCACAGCTGCATGTAAGGCAACAGTTTTCTTTTACTTGGTAATGTCAGATCCTGTGTTTACAGAGCCTATAAATTTCATTGCATGGTTCTCCTTGGGTATATTTTTCTATGTACAAAATTTCATGAGTAAAATTAAATGTGTTTGTTTGCAGCAACATGACATCACTTTGGAACCAAAGACCATTCAACTCCTTATGTACCATTGCAATAGCTGGGGATGCCACTCTTACTGGGTCTTAGGTGTGCACTTCTAAGACTGGAAAATGCATACTAACAGCTAGAGAATCCCTGACTGGAATTCTCTTTGATTGTTCAGCATCAGCAGCTCATTAAGATGGAAATAACAAGTTATACTTTTCATAGGTACTGTCTTACGAGTTTCACAGCTTAGTGAACACCTGCCATTTTTGATTCAGAAACACAATTTTATGCTGAAGGATAGCTTCTGTGGCAAATTGTATATCCACAGAATTGCAGGATGTAGGGGACTCCATATATAGCTTAAATATAGACATTAGTTATGCTGTGTGAGCTACATAAAAGGATCCCTGCTCCCACACAGAGCTCAATCAAATCCAAGTCATTCCAGATTGTTGTGGAGATCAGACCATACACACAGGGCTCGTCCAAAGGTTTTTGGTGCCCTAGGTGAAGTATAACTTTGGCACTCCCTGACACACTTTATAAGGGATAATGTATTAGCACATTTTTTTTAAACAGGACAAAAAAAAAAAAACACTTCCATCTAATTTGGTGCCCCAGGCGACTCCCTAGTTCACCTATATGGTTGGGCTAGAACTGCATAGACTTCACATTGTAGCATCAGGGCCATCACATGCATAAATGTTGCGTACTGGAAAGGAATAAAGTTGTACATAGCAACTGCTTTTTTTTTTTTAATGAATCTTTGTAATTACATATATTGAAAAAGTAATTTGAGGTACTTTTAGATTCTTTTTTTTAGGTCAGGATTCCATGAATTCAAATATTCATGATGTGAGTGAATTGAGATACAATGGAAATCCAATCTAGTATTTCACCACAACCCTAAAACCAATCTTGAAAAATATATTTTAATAATTCTCTGCCCTAACAATCTTCTAATGATCTGTTATCTAAGGTGGTGTCAGAAATATTTATAGTAGGTAAGCATGCATACTGCATAGCACTTTACTGTCACTGAAGTATTCAGGTTTGCAAAACCTTTGAGAATACTCTCAAATTACCTTTATTTTCTCCTCAGCATATTCAATTTACAAGCTGACAAAGTTTGGATGAGATACGAAACATTAAGGCCAAAATTGGATAGAGAACACATCTTAAAGGGCAGCTTCCCTCTTTTGAGAGTAGATATTTATGATGAGATTGGATATCCACCGTTAATTGAGATTAAGAGTATATGATGTGAATCTGATATTGGCAAGAGAAAGCTGAAGTACCTGTGACTTTTCTTAAAGTGTGATTTCCTCACTAGTAGACTTTATACTTAGGCAAATAGCATACTGTCTGGAATTGCCACACTGCATCTAGGTTTCTATCCTTAGTCCACCATCCAGTCTTCACAGAGGCTGTTACAGCATGCTTTGGGGAAGATGTAAGAATCTACTCCCTCATTCCCCCAAGAGATACAAATTTCAACCTCATTACTAGTAGTAAGAGATTGAATTAGATCCTGAAGCACAAAATTCAATACCCCTTCTAAAATTTATCAGCATTTATCACCACTAGAAGAACATCTGCTATTTTTTTGACCCTTGGCCTGACCTATTAGGAAATCTGAAGTTTTTTCTCCCTCCCTTCCTCTGATTTCAGACTCTAGACTCCATTTGTACATTGATTTTACATGAAATCAGAGAGCAATATCTAAGCCTTACTCACACAAACGTTGTTGTGTGAAGAAATAATGACGACACTATCAACTGAATGATTTTCTATCTTTCTGATTTTATCCTATTAATTTATCTTACCCAAAAGAAAGTCTCACTAAAGTCAATGGGACAGCTCATGTTCTTGCTTACAGACAAAGTATACAATATCACCACCCCTAAACATTTAAAAATCATGACCATTTCCCCCCCAAACTCCCTCCCAACAAATCATAATTAAACTAAGTCATAAGATCTGTAAAAATAAAGCATTGTTGGATCATATTATTTGCCTTCCTGTTTTCAAGTCTTTACAGCTCATGTTTTCAAGTTTTCCTCTACAACTTTGAGGAATAAAAATATTAATTATAATAAAATGAAAGCAGAGATTCTCATGTGATTACCAGACTCAAGTTCTAGGACTTCAAACAAAACAAAAAATATCATGCGACTTAACTAATCATGAAGAGTACATGCTCCTGTGTGGAACTGGGACCTAAAACCTAATATGTCAGCCTTACCTGAACTCAGGGTGGACAGAGGGACACAGAAGCACAGCATATGCTAAAAATTTTTCCAACCTTAAAACAAAACAAAACAAAGAAACAAAAAAAACCCTGGGTTGGTTACAGGTCTAGGTTGGAAATAACAGGTTGGTTAATATTTTATTCAAAGCAGTTATTTCCTGCCTAGTCTAAATGAATATACTTGTTTTCAGAGTAAATAAAAATAAATCAAAAAGGTAAAATTATGCAAGATTGAATAAAGAGACTGAAGCATATACAGATTTTGCTTGCACATGTACACACACACAAATAATGATTTTATATAATCACTATATAAAAAAATAAATAAATAAATAAATAAATAAATAAATTCCTCTCTCACCCCTATGGGTGGTATGTGTCATCCTCAACCTCGGGTCCTCTACCAGAGGCCTGGGAGTTTGAGGGTTCTGCGCAGTATCTTAGCTGTTCCTAGCACTGCACTCTTCTGGACAGAGAGCTCTGATGTTGTTCCTGGGATCTGTTGGAGCCACTCTCCCAGCTTCGGAGTCACAGCCCCGAGTGCTCCTACCACCACCGGGACCACTTTGGCCTTCACTTTCCACATCCGCTCTAGTTCCTCTTTCAGGCCCTGGTACTTCTCCAGCTTCTCATACTCCTTCTTCCTGATGTTACTGTCACTTGGCACTGCTACATCTATCACCACCGCTGTCTTCTGGTCCTTGTCTATTACCACGATGTCTGGTTGATTGGCCAGTACCTGCCTGTCTGTCTGGATCTGGAAGTCCCACAGGATCGTAGCCCTGTTATTCTCCACGATCTTCTGTGGGATCTCCCATCTGGTCTTGGGAGGGTCTAGCCCATACACTGTGCAGATGTTCCTGTACACAATGCCAGCTACTTGGTTATGCCGTTCAGTGTATGCTGTTCCTGCCTGCATCTTACATCCTGCCACTATGTGTTGGACTGTCTCTGAGGCCTCTCTGCACAGTCTGCACCTTGGGTCCTGTCTAGTGTGGTAGACCCCTGCTTCAATGGATCTGGTGCTCAGTGCCTGTTCTTGTGCTGCTATGATCAGTGCCTCAGTGCTGTCTTTTAGTCCAGCTTTTTCCAGCCACTGGTAGGATTTCCCAATGTCAGCCACCTCAGCTATCTGTCGATGGTACATCCCATGCAGGGTCTTGTCTTGCCATGGCACTTCTTCTGCTTGATCTTCCTCCCACGTCTGCTGCTGCCTCAGGCATTCTCTCAGCAGCTCATCTTTGGGTGCCATCTTACTGATGTACTCCTGGATGCTCTGGGTTTCATCCAGGACAGTGGCTTTGACACTGACCAAACCCCGCCCACCTTCTTTCCGGCTGGCGTACAGTCTCTGGGTGTTGGACTTGGGGTGGAAACCTCCGTACATTGTGAGGAGCTTCCGGGTCTTCACATCGGCAGCCTCCATGTCCTCCTTTGGCCATCTCACTATACCGGCAGGGTATCTGATGACTGGCAGGGCGTACCTGTTGATGGCGTGGATCTTGTTCTTCCCATTGAGCTGGCTCTTCAGGACCTGTCTGATCCTTTGGTGGTACTTGGATGTTGCTGTCTTCCTTGCCTCCTCATCGTGAGTCCCATGTGACTGTGGGATGCCAAGGTACTTGTAGCTGGTCTGTATGTCTGCTATGTGGCCTGCTGGTAGTTCCACCCCATCAGTCTTCACTACCTTCCCTCTCTTTACTACCATCCGGCCACACTTCTCCAGTCCGAATGACATCCCAATATCCTCACTATAGATCCGTGTCAGGTGGATTAGCGAGTCGATGTCTCGTTTATTCTTAGCATACAGCTTGATGTCATCCATGTAGAGGAGGTGGCTAATGGTAGTTCCACTCTTGCACTTGTATCCATATCCAGTCCTTGTGATTATCTGGCTGAGGGGGTTCAAGCCAATGCAGAACAGCAGCGGGGACAGCACATCACCTTGGTATATGCCACACTTGATGGCCACTTGTGCAAGCTGTCTTGAGTTGACTTACAGTGTTGTCTTCCACAGTCCCATTGAGTTCTTGAGGAAGGTCTTTAGTGTCCTGTTGACTTTGTATAGCGCCAGACATTCACAGATCCATGTGTGCGGCATTGAGTCGTAGGCTTTCCTGTAGTCAATCCAGGCTGTGCTCAGATTGGTCTGTCTAGACCTTGAGTCTTGGGTGACTGCTCTCTCTATGAGCAGCTGGTGTTTTGAGCCTCTGGTGTTGTTCCCAATGCCCTTCTGAGCTGTGCTCATGTACTGGCCCACGTGGTCCTGTAGCTTGGCGGCTATGATGCCTGATAGGACTTTCCATGTTGTGGGGAGGCAGGTTATTGGCCGGTAGTTGGATGGTGCTGTTCCCTTTTGGGGGTCTTTCATGATCAGCACTGTCCTTCCTTGTGTTAGCCAGTCTAGGTGGGAGCCTGCTGCTAGCAGCTGGTTCATCTGTGCTGCTAGGCGTTCATGCACTGCTGTTAGTTTCTTTAGCCAGTAGGTGTGGATCATGTCCAGGCCAGGTGCTGTCCAGCTCTTCATGTTCTTGACCCGCTGTTGGATGTCGGCTATTGTGATGGTGACTGGTTCCTGTTCTGGGAGATTGCTGTGGTCTGTTCTCAGGTCCTGAAGCCACTTTGCACTGGTGTTATGAGTCTTCTCTTTCTCCCAGATGTTCTTCCAGTACTGTTCAGTTTCTGCTGTTGGTGGCTCTGCTGTTATTGTGTTGTTGCACTGCAGTTGGGAGTACACCTTGGATGGTTCTTTGGAGAACAGGGCATTTATCTTTTTGGCCTCTGCTTCTCTAGTGTATCTCCTTAGCCTGGTGGCCAGTGCTGTGAGCCTTTGCTTAGCAGTCTCTAGGGCTTCAGATGGAGTCAGGCCCTTGTATTTTCTCAGTAGCCGAGTCTTATCCTTAATCTCTACACCCTTCTGTAGTTCCACCAGCCGGCTAACTTCTCTCCGGGTTGCCTTGATCTTATCCTCCAACCTCATTTTCCAGGGAGGGTATGTATTGCTGTTCTTCTTGATCATGTAGCCAAGCATCTCCAGGATTACAGAGGCTGTCACATATACCAGTTCATTGGTTTCAGTGATGGTGGTAGTAGGAATTGTCATTAGGGCTCTATTAGCATCTTCTAGCATACTATCTGATGGTACTTCTCCCACAAGCCTTGGTAATCGGTCTCGAGGGTTGACTGTAGCTAGTTTATCCATGATCTTATGCCTCATATCAGCTGCTTTGTTCTGTAATGGAGGGGGTGGCAGTGAAGTTCCAGCTTCAGGTGGTGGCTGCACATCTAGTTGTTCTTCTGGGGCTTCTTCTTGAGTGTGGGAGGTAACGTGCAGTTGGTCTATCTCCAGTTGTGAGAGCAGCTGCCTCTTTACTATGTTGAAGCGTTGGGTAACTAGCTGTTTCTCAGTTAGCGTGGATGTAGGTCTTTTGTCCATCCATAGTTCTGTCATACGCTTCATATATCCCCTCTCATTAGGTCTGCTGTTGTAGTAGCATTCCATCAATTCCAGGTTCTCTTCTCTCGTCCATGCATGGTTTGTTCCAGTAGCCCACTTATCGTCAGATTGTCCTGGTTCCCCAACATCTGGCGCGGACCTTGTTAATCCGGGCGATGTCCGAGCCGGCATGACTCTCCTAGTTCGTGTCACTCTCATATTCGAGGTAGGCAAGTGAGGCGTTAGGGGGTCTTTTGCCCAAGGACCCCTACTGGGAAGGTAGATAGGAACCCACTGGGATATATATATATTATATTCTCACTATTTGTGTTTGTGTGTATGGACCTTAAACATTCAATGAACTAAAATTGATCCCACAGTTAAAACAAAACTAAAACTTAGGTTGGTCATGCAAAAAAAAATTAAGTTATTTAGATAGTTTGGTAGACAAAATAGTAATGTTAAACTGCTTGAAGGTAACTAAAGGAACATCTACATTTCAGGTAGGATTTTGTTTCACTTGTGAAATCTGTAGGCGAAAGGTCAACATTTCAGAGTGTTTCCTATATTAGATTAGGTTCATGTATGTTCACTAATGGGAATAATAGTATTTGCATTCAATGAGCTTCTTCAAAGGAAAATGTTCAGATAGTGCAAGTGTCATGGAAGCATAAAACATTGTCTGGCAAGTAGTGTGTACTGGGGCCATACCTCAATAAACAGATCCAGTGAGGGAATTTTAAACAAGCTCATTTGATGAATCACACAAATTCATCAGGTTTGAATTTCCATCCACAGCAGGATGTCCATGATGAGCAAATAACACTCATTTTCACTTAGACAGGCTTGGTGGAATGTCTCTTCTATCATCATCAGCAGCATTCCTACAATCACTTTACACTAAGCAAAAGCCACTGAGGTCAATGGGAATCTTTACATAGACTTCAATGAGCTGTATCAGCTTCAAACAGAGGGACAGCAATGATGTAGTAACATTAAGGGCTCAAGAACAATACAGCCCAACACAACAAATAACACAACTAACTCCAGCCCATCCAGTTTTCCAGACCATCTGATCCCCATTTCTTCCATACCAAATGCTCACAACTGGTCATTGATAGATATTTAGTATAGAGATGTATGAAGAAGGGAGAGTTAAAGGGGCAGGGTTTAGTTTGGGCTGCCCAGTAGTTGATGTAGCAGATATTTTCTTTTACCTTTGAATGGAGCAGAGTAGGATATGGTTGAATAGATTAATACTTTTGAAATTATATACGGGATGCATTTTGCTGGTGGGGAAATATTCATAAATACTATATTCAAAAAGTTATTTACACATTTTAGTTCAGTTTTTAATCAAGAAAATCTACTCAAACTTTTTTGCCTATTTAATATCTTTGAAAATGCAGTCACTACAAAACGTTTTTTTTCTTTTTTTTCTTTTTTTTTAAGAAACTATTTTCATAATTCAGTGATAACATCATAAGGAAGGAATAGTGACTCATTCCACTGTTCACCTCAGAAGGCTATTGTTCATAAGAGTGTGAAGTTATTTGAACAACTTTAGCATTTAACAATTTTGAAAGATAATCTGCATCATTACATTATTCCGTGGAAAAAGCCTGTGTAGGTATCATCACTGCAGAAAAGAACCAGGAGAGACATGGATGCTGGACAGCGCTCATGAGAGACAAAGACAGGATGCAAAGAGATGAGATAACAGCTTGCGAACAGGGGACAGCAAACAGGGGAGTTTGAGAGGGAAGG
>ML682014.1:26624912-26639677 GCA_007922195.1 Podocnemis expansa
GACCTCGTGGGGTACCTTCCAACCCTATGATTCTATGATTCTATGAACTGATTTGAAAGCCCTGAATAAGTGGTATGAAAAAGTGATGAATAAAGAGAGACTGCATGAAATCTGACATGTTAATGCACAATAAAATGTTTCCTATTATGGGAAAATAAAAATACCTCAATTCTATATCTAAACAAAAAAATGCATGTCTTCATGATAAAATAGGAACAAATGAGTGTCCAAACCAGAACATGAATCAATGACTTAAGCTGAACTCTCGCTACAGAGAATAAAGGTTCAACCCATTGCGATACAGTAGCTTTCCAAAGTACTCACAGGAAAATAAATAATTGTTCATAATCAAGATAATAACCCCAAACTGGTAATGGCATTTGGTTCTTATAAGGTTACATCAGGAAGATTTAGGACCCAAAATTGGCCGTGCTTCTCTGTAGTGCCAAGCATGACTGTATCCATGAAGACTGCACTTCAGGTTATGAAGATCCTATACATATTCTTATGATGCACCCTTCTGAAGGAAGGTGCCTAAACGCTATACTGCCACCCAAGGATAGTCAACCAACCACACTCATGCACAAGAACAACATTGCAGAAGCTGCATGCACATGCAATGCCTCTGAAGGAATGTCGGACAGAGGAGTAGACTCCTCCCATTTGATAGCCAAATGCAGAGGAATTTAAACACAAAAAAAAAAAAAAACATTCCCGAGTACACTTTGTCACCACAATCAGGTCTCATCAGACTTAAAGAATGTTCCTCAACCAGAACAACAAGCATGGGGGAAAGCAGCCCCTATACCCTGCAAGCCTTACCCACAAGATAAGATTTCTTAATTAAATCAACTCCATTCCAATCTCCCTCCCTTCTCCTATGGAAATATTCTAGTACCACAGTCATCATGTGGTGAGCCAAGGAGTCTTGGAGACAATTTGGCATAGGGCACAGTGGCTTCATTAACATTACAACTCTGAGTCCTGACTACCAACTATATATTTTCTCCTTTTGCATCTGACCTGATTTGGAAGGGAAACCTAAACACCACCTGCTCCAGGAAACATCACGGATAATTCCATCTGTTTTGTTTTCTTAATACCTAGATTATTTTCCAAATGGGAAGAGTACAGTTTAGACACAAAGGGCATATTCTTCTTGTGCTCAGCAGCTCCAGTTAGCCTTTTTTTGGTCATCTATACTTTTCATCTCCCTGCTCTACTTCTTCCTTTTTTTAATTAACCACACTACATGAAAGCAGAAAGACTGCTTGGAACACAGATTAAGAGGGACACGGCTAATAATTAGCAAATTAGATCTGTAGCAATTATGGGCCATACTACAGCGTAGATCGGCTTACCCACTAATCTGCTTAACATGCGCTAGCGTCATGTCCCCCCAAACCTACCAAGTTAACACATGGAACTCATTAATGTGTGGTATCTAAAACTGCAGTGTAGCTCTAAATATATGCTCACTTACTGACCTAAAATCAGAAGTTGGTCTAAGCACGGAAACACATGCTGTAAGACTTATTAGCACTTCCTTTTTCTTTTCATCACCATTTTCATAAGATGTATTGTGTTTAATTGTGTTGTCATGCAACATATATATTTTGGATTAGCTGTAATTAAGTGCAATAGATATTTTAGTATAGGCTTTAGTTTACTAAGTGCAACATTTTAGTACAGTGTAAGCTTTAGTTCATGAAATAGATACAGTATTTTAGCATAGGCTTTAGTTCATAATGGCAGGAGACAAGCATCAGCGTTCGTACACTGTTGAAGAAAAATTAGCAGCTATAAAATCGAGTACATAATGGTGAAACTCAAGCCAACATTTCTAAAGATGTTGGGATTTCCAAAGCAATACTATGAGGTTGAATAAAAAACTAAACAAAGCTGTGCAGATTTGTACAAAACGTAGATTCTCAAGTCAGCCTGGAACAAAAATGCACATGTTATTTGGCAAAGCCTGATATACAGAAAGCATGGCACACATGGTTTGCCCAAGAGAAAGCTAAGGGAATGCCACTAAGTGGCCCAATTCTCCAAGCCCAAGCAAGTAAATTTGGAACTTTAATGGGAGATGAAACAGATCAAGCCAGCAAAGGCTTTATAAGTTGGTTTAAAAGTGGCCACATTATTTCCCAAGTTAGCATTTCTGGATAAAGCTGATCGGCCAATGAGACTGCTGCCAACAAGTTTCCTGTCAAGTTAAAAATTATAATAGAAACAGAAAATTATAGCAAAGAACAAATATACTATTGTGATGAAACAGCTTTATTTGCAAAGCTTTTGCCAGACAAAACTTTAGCTTTGACATATAAAACCCCAAAATCAGCAGGCTTTAAAAAAAAATAGACAGGGTCACCCTTCTATTTTGTACAAACAAGACGGGCAGTCACAAGCTCACACTGCTTCTCATTGGTCGGTTCAACAACGCTTGGTGCTTTAAGCTCCTTAATAAAGCCAAACTGCCTGTCATGTGTGTCAGTAGTAGAAATGCTTGGATGACTAGGAGCATTTTTGAAGAATGGTTCCACAACTCTTTTGTTCCACCTGTTCGTAAACATCTCCATAAGCAAAAACTCAGCTCTAAAGCACTGTTGCTACTTGACAATTGTCCAGCCCATCCTCCTTCTAAATTATTGGTATCAAATGATGGACAAATCCATGTGCTATATCTGCCATTCAACACAACATCAAAAATCCAACCCTTGGACCAGGCATTATTCAAAATTTTAAAAGTAATTATTCAAGTGAGTTGGTCTCGGGAGTGATTTTGTGCAAATCAAGTGTTTCTAACTTCATAAGAGAATTAAACATAAAAGAAATAATTTATTTAGTGAAAAAAAGCTTGGGATGGCATAAAACAAAAGTCTATTGAAAATTGCTGGACAAAGGCTCTCTGGCCAGCTTTTTCTGTCAAAGGTTCTGTCGCTGAAAACCCAAAGCAGAGTGACTCAGAATCAGAATTTGAAGGGTTTAAAGAAGAAGACATCCTGCTACCAAAAACACAAATGAAAGATGACAAAGCTAAATTTCTTTTTCAATTAAAGACTTTAAATTAGTCACATTGCCTGAATTCATAAATGAGTGACTAGAATTAGATGAAAAGGGTTCAACTACAGAAGATCTGATAGAAGAAGAAATAATTGTAGGTTGTGAGGCTGGATCAGACCATAAAAGTGATGAGGAACGGTTACAGGAAGAAGGACTAGATGACGATGACAAGAATTATGTTGAAAGAGCCAAAATTTCCCATTCAGAATCACTAAATACTGCCAAAACTCTTGCACGATATATGGAGGAGCAAGATGCAGAAATTATCCAAATTTTACACCTATGCGGGATGATTGATTTTGTGACAAAAAAGAAAGCCAAGGTCAGGAAACAGCAGAAAATAACATTGTACTTCATAAAACCTCCATCCCAGGAAGACAAACCTGCAGACTATGTAAACTTTACATAAATGCACTCCTTAGATTATGAACTCTGTAGACTCAGTGTGGAATCATGTACTGTAATACATCATCTAAGGTACATATAATACATCAAAATGGATTGCACTGTGTTATTAGTATTTTCATGCATGGATATGTATTTATTTTCATCAGTTTTCACAATTAAATGAACATTTAAGTCTTCAATTTGTTTAAATAATTTTATGTTTTAGTGATTTGTGTATTTTTGTGTATTTTGTGTTTTAAAAACTGGATCATGAATTAACATTTATATTTTTAATTTTGCTAAACAAAATCAATTTACAGCTGGATAGCTCACATTAAGGTGCACCAACTGTACTGTGTATGGATTTAGTTTGGAAAGTACTTTATTTTAGGACATTTCACCATAGTCCCTTTTACATGCTGTCCATTTTACACACAGTCCCGATGGCTCATCTTGACATCTGCATATTAACTGATCTATACTGTATATCATCAATTTTAAACAATACTCGCCCCCTGAAGTCAGTGGGACCTTATGTAAGTTTGTCTCTATTTTCAATGTTCCCTTATATTGAGGCTGACTGAGAGTTACCTCTGCAGAGTGACTGAAGGCCGCTTCCATGCCAGACTGAACCAGTGCTGATTTGGTTTGGAGCCACCTCAGCTGTGGAGTAGGTTGGGAAGCAGCTAACCTTGAAAGTGCTGTCTGTGTTTATTACAAGTGGCAGAGTGCCTTCCAACAGGGCCAGCCTGGGAACGCAACCACCCTGACAAAGGGTGGCGGGGGGGAGGATTGCTGCATGAAGGTTGGCGGCCTCCATCTGGGGTGCAATCTTAGCTGCAGGTCCTAAGGCTGTGGGGGCACCCAGGAGTTTTCCTCATGTTCAAGCAGCACCTGCTATGATTCTTCAAGAGTGCAAATGGAGAGTATAGGTCTGACCATAGCTGAAGCGGTGTAAGAATTTGATCCTTGTTTGCTTGCTCACTGCTTGTAGGCAAGGTATATTCTGTAATGCTTACAAGCTAAAGGCTTATTTAATCAAAGCAATAACACTCAACACTACCCAGGCTTTCATTGAGTGTATCCAGGTATCCTGACAAATGAAGGGCTGGTCCCAACCCTCCTGTGACACCCAATACTCTCTATAATAATTATTTCAGTATTTGACATATACTTTCTATATACTATAGGGAGTTTTCACACTTTAATATGGAAATTTGTTTTGTTAAACATTATCTAGATTATATTGAAAGTATTCAGGATTAGGAAAATATACTTCACTGTAAATAAAAAAAATGCATAGATGACATGGAAATGGCAACCCATTATATGGCAGATGGATTGTGGAACAAAGAATTAACATAAGAAGAGGATATTAGGTGTGAAATAGGTGAGATTTTAATTTAATATTTTATTCTAAAAACTGTAATGCTAAGCTAGACAAGTCTGTAAGTCTACTACAATATATAAATCATGCCATTCACAGAATCTAATTTCTAAACCTCAACAGTATCACAAACCTATACAACAGTTTCAAAATTTCAGTGTTTGATTGTGATGTTGTTATGCTCTTGCCTAAAGGGATTTGAAGATAGACAGGTTGGGGGTAGCTTTTCCATAAGACCTTTTTTCAACAGCCAAACACCACAGTTTTTTTTATGGAGATGAAGAATGCAGCGCAGACATTATAGAGTTGGCAATTTATGTGCATTTGACTATCCTGTTCAGGGGAAATGGAGAGTGGAAGGAGACTTTGTATTTACTAAAGAGAATTCTGTGGTGAGGGCTTCTTCTGAAGGCATCCTTTAAGGGAGAAGCAAAAAGTTTCAACAGTTACTGGTAGATGGACTCAAATTCCTTGAACAGTATATTCCAAATGCTGTTCCCAGGTCCCAGCATGTGAAAATGGGCTGACACTGGAATTTTCAGTGGGAGCAAGAAGGAATCCAAAGATCATTGCCCTTGGGTCTGATCAAAACCCCATGGAAGATGGAAAAATTTCCAGTGTTTCAGCGGACTTTGCATTGGCTCCCAGAGTGCAGAGACGGCTACCTCCATCTCCTCATGCATGGTACAGCAATGGTGAATCATAAGCTAGAAACTGGGAAGCCTTATCCCACAAAGTAGTAAGCAACTGTTTTACCATCAACACAAAGTCTATGTGCCAGCAGTTCACTACTGCACATTCACCATCCTCATGAGAGCACTAAATAATGCCCAGAGTGTCATGTTGGTTTATGAAGGTAGGATATTTTTGAAGCCAGACATGTGGTTAGTTACCCACCAGTGCACAAATAGCATATGTATTTATCAGCAGTGACAGGACTTGGTCCCTTATTTGCACTCTATGTAGGTAAGTAGTAAATGCATGTTCTTCACCACACACCTTCACATTTTTTAAATTTTTCTTTCACTTGCCAGTACAGGAGAAGGGGTTTATATGCATTTTGCAAGCTATCCTCCTTGTCAGACAAAAATCTATCAATTTCAGTACCATTGGTTGTTATAACAATAATTGTCTTTGTGAGGCTAGATCTTCAGATCTCTGACAACAATTAAGAATGCAAATACATGTAGAACTTGAACTGTAACAGAAAACTATTAGAATGCCAGGATGCTGACTGCTCACAGTTCTTTGTTGATGACACTTCCGTGAATTATTAGGCAAATTCCTTTGTTCCTTTACTTTAACTGTTTCACGTGGAAAACATGTTTGTAATCATTCTGACTATTTTTAAAAAAATCAACCTCCCTCTGAAATGGTTGTATACCTTCAAACATGAATGCTCAGACACATACAAGAGAAAGCAAATCCACAAAACAACTCAACAAGCAGTACCAGAGAGGGGTATGTCACAACATGACAAAGCATTGATTGGCATTACTGAACCTGACCTCTGCAGAATAAAGATAGCCTTCTCCACAGCAGAAGCTTCAGACAGTAAAGGAAATTTCAGTTACAGATTATATACATGACTTAAAATTTTAAGATCATAGAAGCCCAACTACACTGGGGAGAATTTGTTATGACTTAAGGTTCAGCAAGATTCAACTACTGTTCAATTTCTAAAACTTGACGTTGGGACCGGGGGGTTTGAATTCATGGTGCATAGGAATGTGGACTCATGTTTTGGGAATTGTGTAAGCACAGTTATAAAAGTAGGGTCCTTATACTTTGCACTGCCAAAACCTCCTCATATATTAATATTTCAAATTCTGAAAGTATACAGATGTTCTGCACTTCCACACCCAGAAGCTCAGCATCAGTCTGACTGCTTTTTGGAATATGTTTGGGGGCAGAGCTTGAAGAGTAGCACTGAAGAATTTCACAGGCAGGTACCCTGCAGTTACAGAAAGGGTGGATAGCTTATACACTAAAGCCCCTGCCTCCCTGGCCTACATATGACACAGATCTTGTGGCAGGTACCGCAGATTTAGAGCTGAACCAGCAGCCATGAGACAAGGGGCAACTGTGTGCAGGCAAAGTTTTCCTTCGAGGGTGGAAGAATGGGTCTTCCCCCCTAATCCCAGAAGTGACCTAGTGGAGGAGATCGTTGTCATATTATCCATAGCTGGCAAATTCATTTAAGAGCTGACAGTGTGTCATGGCTGTCCTCTGCAGTGTTGCCCACCCTCTCAGCTTGGAAAATTTGACTCATCACACACTAACATGCTGTGGGAGAAACTTCCCTCCCCCACAATACCTCTCCTGAACACTTCCAATGCCTGGCTTGGCACCAAAGAGGAGTGTGTGTGAGACATCATCACATATGGAGGAGGTTCAGGCATGACAGCTGTATGTTTGGCTACATTGTGATTATTGCTGACGCCCTCTGAATACACTAGCTCTATGAGACAGAGCCTGACCAACATGTGCAGTCTACACTCAAGCAAAGTCAGTCTCTGGCGCAATAGAAGTGGTGTTATTTGTATTGTGATAGTGCTTAAAGACCCAAGACAGAAATCAAAGCCCATTTGTGCTACACAGTATACACAAGATAAAAAGAGCTTGTACCCCAAATTGTTTCCAACCTACATTTAAAGAAGTGCCAACACAGGGATACAGCTAATGTGAACACAAGATATATAACAATAAAGTGTTTATTATCTGCACAATAGAAGTAGTTTTGAAAGGGAATAATCTGTGACTCCTACACTAAATCAGTAGCGTACTTCTTCCTTTAAAATTAATTTTTCCAGTATATACAGCTACAAAGACAAACTAAAATCATTGCAAGCTCCAACATTAACACAGAAGTACTAAATATAAGAACATCCATTATCTATCCCCATACATAGCATACTTCAAGTCTTCTATTTCTAAACTACTTAGTGAACCAGACTCTATATAGAATGGCTACAAAGATCATACAGCAAATCAGCTTACCCCATGCATGAAACCAGTTAGTAAGCCAGCCTCCACAGTGGAAGATTACACATGAAACTAACAACATTGGAACCTCTGAAGATTCAGAATTCAGTACAGACCCACAAGTTTGGTTGCTTATCCAACTTATCAAGGCTTCTCCACCCATATACAACCAATCCCCCACCCACAGGCTTTGCTGATAAATTTTTTGGATGAGAGAGACAGGTTGGAAGAGATCATGGGTATGGTAGGCAATGAGAGGAGCAGGGTCTGGCCACTGGTATATAAATTGTAGGAATCCACTGGACCAGAATCCCTTGCGAGGGGACACAGCAGAGTATAGAATCTGAATGATGAAGCAGTAACCTATCAGCAGAAGTACTGCACACACAGTAGCAGCTTTGCAGGGAGCATATCATCCTCTTCAAACATAGTCATTACTTCTTTGCACAAATCTTTCTTACTGGGCTGTGCACAGGAGCCAGACACTCAGATCTTGCAAGAAGTGCAGGTCACGAGTGATATGATGATTTCCAGATTTATTTTTTGCATGAGCTTTCGTGGGAGAAGATCCCACTTCCTCAGATGCTTCGAAGATGGGTGAACTTACAGAAAGGAATGAAACTAAATGCAAGGGGGTGTAAAACATAGGATCAGGTCATAAAGTAACAGCAAATCAGAGCAGTTTACAGGCTTAAAGAATGGGAAGCCTGAAGTCAAATTACCCTTTGTAATGGGAAAAGAACCCATAATCTCGATTGAGTCCTGCTTTCACAGAATGTAGCCTGCATATTAATTCGAGTTCAGCTGTTTCTCTTTGGAGTCTTGATGTCCCAGGTACATCTCTAACGACAGTTGTTAACAAATCCATCATCGAGTGATTAGGAAGATGGAAGTGCTCAGCAACTGGTTTCTTTGTTCTTTGATTTCTGATATCAGCTCTGTGCTCATTCAGTCTCTTACGGAGCGATCGTCCTGTTTGTCCAATATAGAAGGTGCTGGGGCATTTCTTGCACATGATGGCATAGACCACATTAGTAGATGAGCAGGTAAATGAGCCTTTGATGGAGTAGCAGGCTTGATTAGGACCTATGATGGTGTCTGTTGTGTAGATATGTGGGCAGACTTTGCAGCGTGGTTTTTTGCAAGGGTGTGTGCCTGCTTCAATGTTCTTGTTGTTAGATCTGTAGTTGCTGGTGAGTATCTGTGAAATTCTGTGAAAGCAGGACTCAATCGAGATTATGGGTTCTTTTCACATTACAAAGGGTAATTTGACTTCAGGCTTCCCATTCTTTAAGCCTGTAAACTGCTCTGATTTGCTGTTACTTTATGACCTGATCCTATGTTTTACACCCCCTTGCATTTAGTTTCATTCCTTTCTGTAAGTTCACATATCTTCGAAGAATCTGAGGAAGTGGGATCTTCTCCCACGAAAGCTCATGCAAAAAATAAATCTGTTAGTCTTAAAGTGCCACACAACTGCTTGTTGTTTTTTTACTGGACTAGACTAACACGGCTATCCCTTTGGAAACTGACATGATGATTTCCATCCCCACTAGTATTTAAAGTTCATTTAGAGACAGTTACAAGTTTGGGGGGGAAGTGGTGTATTTTGTTGCTTTTGCTTGGTCTGGACAATTTTAGGTTAGCAGTATTCAACACCAAATCATCTAGATCTATGCCTGGCTATTGATCTGCAAAGGTTTTCACATACTTAACCATTCCATGGAAGATAAAACAAATAAGAAAAATCAAGATAATATTTCAACTTCCTTCAGGAGCTCTATTTGCCTTAGTGATATATGCTAATGAATTTAACATTTGCAGTTCTGGTCAACTACTACCAGGGGGTTAATATCCACATGAATTACCAGAGTGAAACAAGATTTTACAACTCTAATCATTAAGCTATTTAAGTAGCAACTTTAAAAAAATAAAAAAAATAAAAAGAGAGAGAGAGAGAGAGAGAGAGAAGCAAGACGTATTCCAGAGTTGCTCTGATATCTCTATTGCAGAAGATTTCATTTATTGTATACAAACTTAATAAAATAAAATAAAATAGGTAATAAAAAGGTCCCTGTGAAGATGTAATGCTGGAGAATTGCTTTGCTGAGAATAGACACAAAAAGAGGAACCAGAAAGGGGGTTGTTTTGTTTGTTTTTCCATCCCAGTTATCTAATTGTATGTGCTTCCACATGCTGGAAGCAAATAACAGATTTTTTTTTAAAGTAGAGAAATTCTAGAAGAAACAACATATTCCTGTGATTTTGCTATTTATGGTGTTTTCAGTTGCCTCATAAAGGGGGTAATTAAACCTGTACAGCTATATTCAGTCTCCTGCTAGGCCGTGGAGGTGTGGGTGGGGTGGAAACCTGATATGATCCATGGTATGCTTCCATGATGGAAATAGTGCTGAAAAGGCTAAGATGTTGAAGTCTTCCCACAAGCAGACGACCTGTCTCTGAATAAGATTAAAAAATAGGCCATGTTGCCTATGTAAGAATCACAAAGGGTGTGTTCACATAGTCTTATTTCGAAACAACAGAGGTTGTTTCAAAATAAGAAACATCACGTTCACATGATGTACTGTTGTTTCGAAACAACGGGTTCCATTGTTTTGAAACAACTTAAACCCAATTTGGTTACGAAACAACGTTGTTTTGAAATGAGTTGTTTTGAAACAATCCCGTCGGAACATGTTGTTTTGAAACAACGGTTGTTTCAAAACAACTGCCTGACCTTCCTCCCAGGGTGCTAAGCACCCTGGGGAATAGGAAGTTCATGCCTGGGCATGCCTGGCTGGCAACATGGCCACCGACATGGCCCAGTGAGGCGGCCATGTTGCCACACCTCCCATGATGCCCTGTCCCTGAATCGAAATAGCAAGCCCACAGTATGAACATGTTATTTCGATTCCCACTTTTTTCCTTATTTCGAACTAACGTTTTGTTATTTCGAAATAAGGTGTTATTTCGATACAAGTTGTTTTGAAACAACTTGTATCAAAATAACCCCCTGTATGTGAACATAGCCAAAGAGAACATTGGTAATTCAGTGCATACCATATGCAACTTCCATTGATGCCTTCAAAGCACTCATCCCTTAACTGAACTCTCAGTCCCTTAACTGAACACAAAGCTGTCATCCCTTAATTGAACCCTCAGTCCCTTAATTGAACCCAAAGCTGTCATCCTTTAATAGAACCCTCAGTTCCAGAAACCTTCCCCCAGCTTGAATTTTCCCTCAAGAATAGCTGCCCCTGCTGGTGTAATTTTAGTCAAATTACATCCTCCTTATACCAGTGGGATAAATGACACTCATGTTATTAACCGTGTACTTATCCATCACTCCTGAAGAAAGGTGGGGGGAGACAATATGGGGAGAGTTGGACAGGATTTAAAATAGCATATTCTTGATAGAGCACATGTTCATTTTTAATTCATTCATTCAATCTTTAAAATAAAAACAACTAATAAATAACTTTTTTGTGTGATTGGTCAAAATAGTAAGTTCGATGCATGGTTTGATTATGCAGTTAGTCTGGATCAATCAGAAAAAGATCATGTTCTGTAGATTCTCAATCAAAATGATGCAATTCCAGCTGACTCAGTCTCCCTAAGAAAATGACATTAAAAAATCAGCTCTTTATAATTATGATTAACATGCTTAAGTTTGAAATAAACTGGCAATAAAGGTACAACAAACAAGAGGGAATTGCTTTTGGAAACAAAGTTGAAGGGTTGATTCATTATTGTTCTATACCACCTTTATGCCAATGTAATGATATAGCTTTCTGTGGAGTTGAATCGGTATAAAATCCAGCTAATCGAGTACTGAATCAAGTGCAAATTAGGAAAATTGTTGTTGGATTGATCAGTCATATACTGTGCCAGGATGATATCATTCCCAGTAACAGTTATAGTAATTCATGCTGACATAGGGGTAATCAACTGTTGATCTAAGTTTTACCCCATCTGTGTACTTTATCATTGCACGATCAGCTAGGTGAACTGCGATGGCCAACACACTCGGGATTTCTTAGTCCTCCTGAATTTGGTCAATTGAGGTGTTGTTAATCTTTGGAAAGATATTCTGTCTCCTTTTGTCACAAATTAGTCTCAACTATAGCTTAACCTATAGATCATGCAAACTCTTCAATATTTTCATATATAGAGTTTTTAAAAGTTCTCATCTAAACATTTGTTCTGTTTTCAGCACAAATGAAACACTAAATAAATGTTCTGTTCAGCTGTCACCTAAACCAAATGACTGAGCGAGAAGGGAAAAATAAGGAAAAAAGAGAAAGAAACTAATTAATTATATGGATTAGCCTGAGAACAAATAATAGAGGATAAGAAAGTGGGTGTCCATATTTCATCTCTTGACAAGTCTGTTACCTAGGAAACAAAAGACCGAATGATTGCATGAATGACCCTTGCCTGTGGATTTAAATTGATGAAATTATATAGGATTGCAATCTATGCAGAACAAGGAAGTAGACTGTCAAGGCCACTGTTTATTAGGTGAAATAGAAAAGTTTAAAGAGGCTATTTTCATTCTGATGAGTTTTTAAAGTATATATTATCCAAGCCTTCTGTCTTTATTATCTTAGTCTCTGACCTAACAAAGCTGAAAAATAAAAACCAGCCAGTCAACCCATCCTGCTGATTAATCACCATTTTTAAGACTCCTGAACTCCAGCTCCCATCAGCAGGGCTCAAGTTGATTCCAACAGACATCCAGATGGTATCAGTAGGACATCATTTTGACTAGTAGCAAGGAGTTCATTAATCCTCCTGTGTGTGCTGGACTTCCAGCAAAGGTAATCCTGTATAAGAAACCACAGTGTGCCTTCACAAACTATAACGAATGGCTATCGCTCATTAATTTTACAATGTAAGAACCTAGTGATGCATTCCCTATGATCAGTATAATAACCTGTGAAAATATGAAGTAATCATTACAAGGATGAAAATGTTTGCTTCCTCTTGACAAAATAACCTTGAGGTGTTAAGGAAATACTTGTAAAAACATAAAAGGCATATCCTTTTGTACGATAAGATTGGGGGGGGGGTTTGTTTTTTAAATAACATGCCTGCAGCAACCAACTATCCAAAGCAATAGAAAAATGTATCAATTCCTTATGCTTTTCTAGCATGTTATTTCTCCCCTTTCTGTGCAGATAGTATAGTTTTAAGCACCCTCAGTATATTTATCCATGAACTAATCAGTGAAGATATATTGGAAATAAATCTAATGAAGATGCAGTATTTGAAAATATATAATGAATTTGTTTTGTAGTGGGAATTTGAAATTAGTAGTAATAAAATACTGATGATGATAATTTCCATTCAGATAGTGTCTTTTAGAATATCAGCCCAAAAAGGTCAAGTCTCCAATACACAAATCAGACTACTCTTTGAAAAACAAATTCTAGAAACATTTGGACAGGTATCATGGTTCCAAACTATGGCCAAGTATAGTGTGACGTTCCACACCTGGATATTTTCCTTTACAAACCAGGCTAAATTTATTCCTGGTATAAACAGGTGCAAACTTCATCAGTTTTGCTTTCAACAGAATTTGGTACATTATGTTTTTGGAGAAAATATCCTATTACATCTCTTTTTATGGAGTTGTTTGTGGTTAATGGTCATTACAGTAGAGCATACAAAATAAACAAATGGCACTGAAGTGTCTAATGTAAAAAGGTTTGAAAACAAGATAAACCATCTAATGTGAACAGATTCACCTGCCTTGGGCATAATTCTCCATTATTCTTGAAGAAAAAGTAAAAATACTACATTTCAGCATTCAGTGAATGACTGAAGCTATTGATGTTACCTCAGAATTTGAAGACTCTCTTGTTATTAATTCCAGACTTTCACAAACTTGTATTTGGCTATTTATTATGAACAGGTAATATGGCTAGTTTTGGCCCAATATAGCTGGGCATGTAGGGCTAAATTCAGCCTTTATCTCTGTGCAACATTACTAAAATTGATTAGGCAATCAACCCTTTCAATATTGATTTTGAATGGTTTTCTTCAGTGTGAGTGGCTGAAATCCTGCTCTTGTCTTCAGAATCCTGGCATGAAATTACCACACGATACATGCCATTCTAATTACAAAGCAATTACATTTTTACAGGGAAATTTGCAGTCCTGAATCAGGCTTTCTTCCTACATCAGCATGCATGATTTGACACTAGATGTACCAGTTTTAAGGCAAATATACACTACATATTCTTGGCATTTCAAAGTTTATTGAATTGGCATAGCTTTCACTATCACAAAATCTGTTTTAAAGGTTCCATCCTGACTCTTGTTTGCGAATGTTCATGTTATTTAAAAAAAGAAGTCCCCTGTAATAATACTTAACATGTATAAAACAGCTTACATAGGCAAACCACTGAATAGAATTTAGCTAATTAATGCTTGCCTAATTCTTCCAAGGAGGTGTGCAAGTTTTATTATTCACATTTTACAAATGTGGAAACAAAACACTTGACCACACAACAAGTCCATGGAAGAGATGAAGTGAAAACTCCAAACCCTCCTTCTTCCCAACACTGTGATCATTAATCCAGACCCCAGTGCCTACAGTCAGGGAGAATTTTTTCAGGAAAAAGTCAAATTTTTAAGTGATTAATGTGGTGCAAGTCAGATCATAGATCTGACTGAATAACTTGAGTTTTCAGAATTTAGTTGATTTTTTTGTCAAACTTCTTTTTCTTTGGGGCCATTGTTTTTTTTAAAAAAGTGCATATGTCATTGAATTTTTTCCATACAGTGGACATTTGGGTCTTGGACTGCAGCAATGGCTCACGCGTTCATCTGCCTGAGTTGGGAGAGTTGCTACCAGCTGCCTAGTAGACCTACACTAAACTTAGTGCAGCCTACATGACAAGAAAGCTTGAGTTAATGTAAGATGGTAACTACT